>JANAVB010030019.1:3457483-3838146 GCA_029216955.1 Iris pallida | reverse complement strand
AGAAAAAAAAAAAAAAATTTGAGGACGAAATGAAAGGAAAATCAAGAGTGATGATGTTTGGGTAGGGTGAGAAAAAATGGATAAGAAAAATCACGTGGACTCCACTAATTTTTTTTCTTCCAAGAATGGAAGAAAAATGGGAAAAAAAATCCATAGAAATTTAGAAGAAGTACAACCCTTGAAAAAGTATGTATAAAATAAATTAAAAAAACTCTAAATTATGATTTGACTTGCTTGAGAAAGTCAAATGCTAAATAGTAATTATATTTTATCCCACACACAAAATTATTTTTTTTACAATTTCTTTTCCTACTTTGGTTATTCATCCAAAGGTAAGAAAGAAAAAAAATATTTTTACCTCCATTTTAGTCTCCTTCATTTTTAGTTCCTTCTCAAATTTTTTTCTTCTCCTGCCAAACAAAAAGTTCCCAAACACAATAGATCGGGTCCCCTTGGTTTGATCAGACTTAGATTGGGTTATCGGATTTATGACATTGCTGGCACCAATGCCAGATGTGTCGGTTTGCTGGAATAGAATATGCGTGTACAGCCCAGTTTCTGCCGTTTGCTTGCAAACTAATGTGGTTGACCTGGCAGGGCAGTGGGGGTAGGGGACCATGCCCCAAGCCGACATCAAATTTGTGCACAAAAGTTTTCAAAAAAAAAATTTGTGCACAAATATGATTATTAGGTCATCTAGCAGTGCTGACCGCATGAGTGGCATTTGTTCACGCTCAGTCATTGCAGTCCAGAGAGCATCAATAACAAGACTCACCCCCAATTTCTATATTCTAGACTAGATTTAGGTAGAAGAGTAATGTTCAATTGGAAACTCGTGATGGTTTCGTTCCAACCACAGTATAGTCGCCTGAAAATCTCTACATTCAAATATACTCATTTTGTAAATAGTATATTGATCTAGAGTCTCAATTCTAGATTTTAGATTTTTATTACTTTTTAACAACATAATTTATCATTGCCACAAATGGTAGTTTTATGTTGTTCGATTATTTTACTACTCCGTGTAAGTTCTAGATTTTTTTTTTAACTGTAAATTTGGTCCTCCATCTATTGTCGTGCTCTGAGCAATTTGATGACAATGTTGGCTTCCAGGGATGGATAGTCCACACTTTTGACCAGTTTGTGCAAGCAACGAACCCTGGCTTGGGCGACCTTCACATAAACGGCATATCTGGCAATTTAAACTTTCACAATAACTGGCCATTTAAAATATCTGAACAGAAACTCAAAAATAGCGAGAATAAAAGGCTAAATTTCAACTTGATACCTTCAACTATCCACATTTGGCAATTTAATACCTTAAACTTTTAAAATAGGCAACTTGATACCCTAAATATTTTTTTTTCTAAAATACCCTCATCTCCCCAACCCCCCCACCTTCCCAGCACTACCCTCACCCCCCCCCCCCCCCCCCCCCCCTCCTCCTCCGGCGTGCAACCCTCTCCTCCGGCCGCTCAACCCCCCCCCCCCCCCCCCCTCCACCACCGCCCTCCTCTCCGGTCGTTCCACCCCCACCACACCCTTCCCGGCCATTGTACCCGCGAACCGCCCCCACCGGCTGCTGTGCGCCGTCGTCGCCCGCGGAGAGGGGAGGGGGGGGGAGGTCGCCGGAGATGGAGGGGTGGGTGGGGGGGGGGGGGGGGGGGGGGGGGGGGGGGAGGTCGCTGCCTCCGGAGAGGGGAGGGGGGGGTCACCGGAGAGGGAGGGGGGGGGGTGGGTAATTTCGGAATTTTTTTTGTTTAGGGGATGCAGTTGAAAGTATTAAATAGTTGAGGGTATCAAGTTGCCTATTTGAAAGTTTAAGGTATTAAGTTGCAAAATGTGGATAGTTGAGGGTATCAAGTTGAAATTTAGCCAGAATAAAATCCCATTCCATATACAAGCTCAAATGACAGGCAGCTACAAGTACTGTGTGTTAGAAAACCAATCTCATGCAAACACAATGTTGGAGTGGGTGGGGTTCCCAACCTATGTGAAAAATACTTCGGAGAACGACGAGCGTCATTCGGTGTCGGAGAAGCTCGGGGGAGCGCATGTATCCTATTTTGGAACATATATGGTAAGGTAAATATGATTGGATTTCCATATTTATTGATCATATATTTATGATTGACCATTCATATAGTAGCTTTCCATATAATTGGGTTTCCAATTATGGCAAGCCAATTATGATTGGATTTTATTAAATATATGATTGATGCATACTGGAAGTTTCATATATATTGGCCTTCCATGTAGGATTCCAAGGACTTATAAAAGGGTGATGCATGCTAGTTGTAAAATCATCTCAAAACAAGAGTGGTTTACAATCTTTGAGAGAGAGAGAGGATTAAGGACTATTGTGAAGGAGAGATTGCTTCGAATAATTTTTTCGGCATCTCTTGTTCTTCGGAGTCGCAATCAAAAAATTTCTTCTTTCAAGTGAGTTGTGGTGATCCGTGTTGGATCGGAAGGAGCTTGTAGAGGGTGTATTCTCTTTATTCCATTAGTGGAGGTTCTTCAGGGTTGGACTCGATTGTCCCGTGATTTTTTCGCAAGGGTTTTCCACGTCAAAAATCTTTGTGTCCGCGATTGTTTGGCGTTTTTGGTTTGTGTGCTTTTGCTCGGTTCTCTCGCAGGACTTTTGGTTTGGGGGAACGGTTTTCGCGCTTCGTTTCCAACAGAGTGGTATCAGAGCTTTGGGTTCAAAGAAGTGTCAGGAGTTGACAGTCAAACCAGAAAGCAGAGATGGACGCGAAGCCGGTGCGCATGGTGAACCTGAACGGTACCAACTACCATTATTGGCGGAGCAAGATGAAGGATTTGTTGTTCGTCAAGAAGCTGCATCTTCCAGTATTTGCATCCGAGAAGCCCAGTGACAAATCCGATGAGGATTGGAACTTCGAGCATATACAGGTGTGTGGTACATGCGGCAGTTCGTGACGAGAACGTGTACAACCACGTTGCCAATATTGAGCATGCGAAGACGTTGTGGGAGAAGCTGGAATCTTTGTACGCGAAAAAGACCGGGGTAAACAAACTGTTCTGATCCGGATGTTGATGGGTCTGCGGTACAAAGATGGTGCATCCATTACGGATCACTTGAGTGAGTTCCAGGGCGTGGTGGACCAGCTATCCTCGATAGGAGTCAAGTTCGACGACGAGGTTCAAGGACTTTGGTTGCTATGTACATTGCCAGACTCGTGGGAGACCGTACGAGTATCATGATCGCTTCTGCTCCGGAAGGCGTGGTCAGTCTGGAGTTTGCCAAGAGTGGGGTACAGAATGAAGAGATGCGGAGACGTTCTCAGGGTACTTTATCCACATCCCATCACTCAGAGGCACTAGTTTCAGATAGCCGTGGAAGGGGCAAAAGCAGGGGTCCAGGTGGTGGCAGAGACAAGAACAGAGGGACTCGGAGTGTTACCACTGTGGCAAGAAGGGCCACATCAAGCGGAACTGTTTCGCTTGGAAGAGAGAGAAGAATGGCGACAAGGAAAAGCAAGATGAGAACACTACAACGACGACCTCGATACATGGAGGCGATGTGATCGTCGTAGGTGATGAGGTTATCACAAACCTCGCCTGTGATGACAATTTTTGCCTGGTGGACTCAGGGGCTTCAGCGCATGTATCTCACAACAGGGCACTATTTGCCACTTACACGACAGGCGACTGTGGAGTGTTGAAGATGGACAATGGAGATGTGTCAAAGGCGGTTGCCGTTGGAGATGTACATTTGAGGACGAAGACGGGTGCAGTTCTTGTTCTCAAAGATGTTCGTCATGTCCCTGATATCCGTTTCAACCTGGTGTCGGTTGGAAGGTTGGATGATGAGGGATTCTCCAGTCTCTTCGGAAATAGTCAGTGGAAGCTTTCCAGAGGTTCGATGGTGATTGCCAGAGGAAGCAAGAAGTCCGGTCTCTATATATGGAGGGGAGCGCACAGGGGGCACAGAGGTGAACGCAGTCAGTGATGCGTCTACCGAGTTATGGCACAGGCGGCTCGGTTATTAGCGAGAAGGGGATGAGCTACTTGGTGAACAGGAAGGTGATTCCAGGGCTCAAGTCTACAAAGTTGGAGAAGTGCACGCACTGCTTGGCTGGAAAAAAAAATAGGGTGTCTTTCTAAAGTCACCCAAGTTCAAGGAAGCGGCGTTGCTCGAGTTGATTCACTCGGATGTCTGCGGTCCTATGAAGGTAAAATCTATTGGTGGTGCTTCTTACTTTGTAATTTTATTGATGACTGTTCCAGGAAGGTTGGGTCTATGTCTTAAAGACCAAGGATCAGGTGCTGTCCACTTTCAAAGAATTCAGGCTTTGTTTAAAGAGAGACGGGAAAGAAGTTATTGTGTGTTCGGTCCGACAACGGCGGCGAATACATTGGTCACTTTGATGCTTATTGCAGAGAGGAGGGGATACGACACCAGAAGACTCCGTCCAAGACACCTAACTCAATGGTATAGCGGAGCGCATGAACAGGATACTGATGGAGAGGGTGCGGTATTTATTGTCAGAAGCAAACTTGCCAGGCAGTTATTGGGGTGAGGCTCTTCTCACAGCTGCTTATGTTATTAATTTATCTCCTAGTGCTCCTTTGCAGGGTGATGTGCATGACAAGGTATGGTACGGCAAAGAGCGTCATACAAGCACCTATGAGTGTTTGGCTGTAAGGCCTTCTTGCATGTACCGAAGGACGAGAGGTCCAAACTTGAGCCGAAGACGAGGCGATGCATCTTTGTCGGCTACGGTCGGATGAGTTTGGCTATAGACTCTACGACCCGGTGGGAAGAAATCTCTACAGAAGCAGGGACGTGGTATTCGTCGAGGATCAAACCATGACCAACACTCAGGATTCCGAGACGCCTTCTGAGGCTGAGGAATTGCCTGAGTTAGAGTCATTTCGCTTCGAGCAGTTTCCAGAGGACATCGCAGAGGATCCAATTATGGGGGAGCCAGTACATTGAGTTGCTCCCAACCTTGATCATCAGCCTGCTGATGGTGGTCAGGGTGTCCCTCAGGAGGATGAGCATGCCGGAAAGACGGTTCCTGGAGAGGAGGAGGTTGTTGGTATACAGCCAGCACCAGTGGCTCCACTGAGAAGGAGCGACAGAGAGCGTCGACCATCTACGAGATACTCACCGGGTGAGTATGTGCTACTGACTGACGGGGAGAGCCCTAAAGTTTTGCAGAGGCTATGGAAGACGAACACAGACAGGAGTGGATGGAGGCTATGTCGGAGGAGATGAGTTCCTTACACGCCAATTCCACTTATGAGCTGGTGCGGTTGCCAAAGGGCAAGAAGACTTTGAAGAATCAATGGGTGTTTAGAGTGAAGCAGACGGATGATGCTACTCGCCCTCGATACAAAGCGAGGCTGGTAGTTAAAGGCTACGGTCAGCGGAAAGGCATAGATTATGATGAGATCTTTTCGCCTATCGTCAAGCATTCGTCTATTCGGGTGGTACTAGCATTGGTAGCCAGTCTCGACTTGGAGGTCGAGCAGATGGACGTGAAGACGGCATTCCTCCACAGTGACCTTGAGGAGGAGTTATACATGGAGCAGCCAGAGGAATTCTGTGAGAAGGGCAAGTCACATTTGGTCTGCCGGTTGAGGAAGAGCTTGTATGGTCTGAAGCAGGCTCCGAGGCAGTGGTACAGGAAGTTTGAGTCGTTTATGGGGGAGCATGGCTATGCACGGACGACGTCGGATCACTGTGTATTTGTGAGGTATTTTGCCGATGATGATTTCATTGTTTTATTGCTCTATGTAGATGACATGCTATTAGTGGGTCGGAATGCCACTAAGATAGCGGAGTTGAAGCGCCAACTGGGTGCGGCATTCTCTATGAAGGATTTGGGTACAGCAAAGACTATTTTGGGATGGAGATCAGCCGAGAGAGAGAGAGTCCAAGTTGCTACACTTGTCCCAAAAAAAGTACATTCACGGGTGCTTCAGCGTTTCGGTATGGACGAGTCGAAGAAAGTGAGTTGCCCCCTTGCGGCCCACTTTAAGTTCACTGAGGAGTAGTGTCCATCTACCGAGGACGAAAAAGAATATATGGAGGGTTCCATATGCCTCAGCTGTGGGAAGCCTTATATGTGCTATGGTGTGTACGAGGCCAGACATCGCTCATGCAGTTGGCACAGTTAGCAGGTACCTTTCAAATCCTGGAAGGGTATATGGAGTGCGGTCAAGTGGATTCTACGATACCTTCTGGGCACTGCCGAATGGAGACTTTCTTTGGTGGTGACGAGCCGAAGCTGGTTGGGTATACCGACTGATATGGCTGGAGATGTAGACACGAGGCGATCGACTTTGGGCTATGTGATGATGTTTGTTGGAGGAGCGGTATCGTGGCAGTCGCGATTGCAGAAGTGTTGCCTTGTCGACGACAGAGGCAGAGTACATTGCGACGACGGAGGCTTACAAGGAGTTGATGTGGATGAAAAAGCTGTTGCAAAAAATGGGACTGAAACAAGAGCAGTATACTTTGCTTTGCGACAGTCAGAGTGTTATTCACCTTGTGAAGAATCAGACCATTCATAGCCGGTCCAAGCATCGAGACTCGGTATCATTGAATACGGGATATGGTTGAGAAGAAGGACGCGATGCTTGAGAAGGTCCATATGATGACAATGGAGCGGACATGCTCACGAAGGTTCTACCAAGGGGGAAGTTTGAGTACTGCAGGCGGATTGTCGGAATGACGAGTTCCTCCACCTGTGAAGGGGGAGATTTGTTGGAGTGGGTGGGGTTCCTAACCTATGTGGAGAATACCCCGGAGAGCGACGAGCGCCATCCGTGTGTCGGAGAAGCTCGGGGAGTGCATGTATCTATTTTGGAACATATATGGTAAGGTAATATATGATTAGATTTTCATATTTACTTTGACCATATATTTATGATTGGACCCTTCATATAGTAGCTTTCCATATAATTGGGTTTCCAATTATGGCAAGCCAATTATGATTGGATTTTCATTAAATATATGATTGATGCATATTGGAAGTTTTCTATATATTATGGCCTTCCATGTATAGATTTCCAAGGTCTTATAAAAGGGTGATGCATGCTAGTTGTAAAATCATCTCAAAACAAGAGTGCTTTACAATCTTTGAGAGAGAGAGGATTAAAGACTATTGTGAAGGAGAGATTGCTTCGAATAATTTTTTCGGCATCTCTTGTTCTTCGGAGTCCGCAATCAAAAAATTTCTTTTTTCAAGTGAGTTGTGGTGATCCGTGTTGGATCGGGAGGAGCTTATAGCGAGTGTATTCTCTTTATTCTATTAGTGGAGTTCTTCAGGGTTGGACTCCAATCGTCCCATGGTTTTTCCCGCAAGGATTTTTCACGTCAAAAATCTTTGTGTCTACGATTGTGTTTGGCATTTTTGTTTATGTGCTTTTGCTCGGTTCTCTCACGGGACTTTCTGGTTTGGGAGAACGATTTTCGCGCTTCGTTCCCAACACACAAACACCGGGAATGTAAAGAGAGCCATTTATCGCACAATTATTCTGAATTGAGTAAACACGAAAGAACTGATATATAATCACCGTGCATCATCGGTATTACATTTAGGGGGCGTTTGGTACGCGGTATTTTTTTTATTTCCGGAAAAATTTAAGATGGGAATCTTACCACGTTTGTTTGGCTTAAAAAAATTTATTCCCGGAAATTATAAATACCGGGTAAATAGTTTACCCACAAAACATGGAAATTCTATCCCTTGAGAATAGGTGGGTATTTTTTTTTTTTTGCCCGGGCAAAAAAAAAATTGTTTAAATTTTTTCTTCTTTTTTGATCAATTTTGATTAGTTTTGAACATTTTTTTTTCTTTTTTTGTCGTTTTATCGTTTTTTTGTCATTTTTTGTCGTTTTACCAATTTTTTGTCGTTTTAAGCATTTTTTTCGTTTTTACCCATTTTTTTTCTTTTTGTCACTTTTTGATTTTTTTTTGTCATTTTTATCGCTTTTTGTCATTTTTTGTCGTTTTTACCATTTTTTCTCGTTTTAAGCGATTTTTTTGTCGTTTTTACCCTTTTTGTCTTTTTGTCACTTTTTGATTATTTTTTTGTCGTTTTTATCAGTTTTTGTCATTTTTTTTCGTTTTTACCAATTTTTTGTCGTTTTAAGCAATTTTTGTCGTTTTTAAGCAATTTTTATCTTTTTTCACTTTTTGATTATTTTTTGTCGTTTTTTATCGCTTTTTTGTCATTTTTTTGTCGTTTTTTTGTCGTTTTAAGCAATTTTTTGTCGTTTTTACTCATTTTTGTCTTTTTGTCACTTTTTGATAATTTTTGTCGTTTTATCGCTTTTTAGTCATTTTTTGTCGTTTTTACCCATTTTTTTGTCGTTTTAAGCAATTTTTTGTCTTTTTTGTCACTTTTTGATTATTTTTTGTCGTTTTTATCCAACTTTTGTCCTTTTTGTCGCTTTTTGTCAATTTTTGTCGTTTAAGCGATTTTTTTTGTTGTTTTCGTAGTTTTTTTTGCTGTTTTTACCGATTTTTTAGTTGTTTTTTTGTCCTTTTTTTTTCGCTTTTTGGTCATTTTTACTTATTTTATGTCGTTTTTTATCATTTTTGTCGCTTTTACCGTTTTTTTTGTCGCTTTTTGGTTATTTTTTGTCGTTTTAACCGATTTTTTGTTCTTTTTTGTCGTTTTATCGATTATTTGTTTTAACCGATTTTTTTTGTCGTTTTAACCGATTTTTTTTTTGTCGTTTTTGCCGCATTTTGATTTTTTTTGTCGTTTTTACCGATTTTATGTCGTTTTTGTCGTGTTTTGGTTATTTTTGTCGTTTTTACCCTTTTTTTTGTTATTTTTTGTCGTTTATACATTTTTTTGTCGCTTTTTGGTCATTTTTGTCGTTTTAACCGATTTTTCGTCGTTTTTTCATCGTTTTTGTCGTTTTTTGTTATTTTGTCGTTTTTACGATTTTTTTCGTTTTTACCGGTTTTTTGTCCTTTTATCGGTTTTTTTATATTTGTTCATTTTTTTCGTTATTATTATTATTTACTTTTTTCCCGGGAATATTTATATTGTCACCAAACATGGGAATATAATTTTTCCGGGAATTTAATTCCTTGGAATTTGATTTTCGGGAATATAGAATTCCCGGCTATATAGTATTCCGCATACCAAACGAGGCCATAGGGAAATGATTAGGAAGTAGCTGGAATTAAATCAACCCCCCAAAGAAGCACTTTACATTCATTACAAACGAAAACTTTCAAATCTGGTTGAGATACAATACAAGCTGCTACAAGAAAACATATAACATTACAATAATTTTACAGGAAAAAAAGGGCGATCCTTGAAAAATTAATCGCCAACTAGGTATATTTGTGATGGGAGCGAGCTGCTTCAAAACAGATTGGCGCTTGCTAAATTCAGTTCATCGGCAGCCTTGATTATATGAACACACCTGGGGCTCCGCCTATGGCTGCAAATTCTATCCATACTGTGTATGGTTCTCCAGAATAAAGAGTACTTGCGCCTCTTCTC
This sequence comes from Iris pallida, assembly GCA_029216955.1. Classification (NCBI taxonomy): domain Eukaryota; kingdom Viridiplantae; phylum Streptophyta; class Magnoliopsida; order Asparagales; family Iridaceae; genus Iris; species Iris pallida. The sequence continues at coordinate 3,828,639 of JANAVB010030019.1, read as the reverse complement.
TCTATTTGACCTTTGGAAGGCAGAAGCTGCATCAAAATGGTGAAAGCTTTCGAGCTTTCAGTTTACAACCTTCTTCAACTATTTTACAGAATCAGAGATAAAATTTCCTGTATTTATTCTTCTTCTTCTTCTCTTCTATCTTCTTCTTGACGAGACATGGCATTGAATTGTTCTTGCAACTAGAAGTAAAGGACAAGTCGCAAGAGAATGGGTTAGTCAAACTAACTGTGAACTTATTACCTCATCTAGTTTGAATAACTTCAACAAAGGTTGAGAAAAATGTTAGTGAAATAGTAATCAAGAATAAAATGAGGTGTGTATCATGAAATAAGGGGACATTCTTGGATAAAGAGATGAAAGAAAAACCAAATGGTTGAGGCCTTTGGAATAAGGAGGGGAGAGAAGATGTCCTGGATTCAATCTCAAGGGGGATGGTTTAAGACTGGCCCGTATTCTCAAAAAAAAAAAAAAGAGAGAGAGAGAGATTTGCAACCTACCTATGATCATTTTTGTGAATCAGCCCCACAATATGATATAAGGGGCCGGCTATACACACCCCATGACTTGCTAAGGACACCCCACATAACTTAAATGTTATGTGAAAAGACCAATATACCCCCAAGGCTTTCTAAGAACACCCCATAAAAAAAAAAAAATTATGCGACAAGCACGACAAATACTTGTCGAACGGACAATGGTCTGTTCGACAAGTATTGGTCGAACATGTCTTCTTCTGTTCGACAAATACTGGTCGAACGTGTCTTCTTGTGTTCGACAAACACTGGTCGAACATATTCTAATCGAACATGCCATCTTCAGTTCGACATATTCTGGTCGAACGTACACACTATAGTTCGACTGTCGTGGGTCGAACATTGCTCTGTGAGTTCGACAAACCAGGGTCGAACCTACCCGTGAATACACCCAAATTTTTTTCTAATTTTTTTTTTTTTGTTTAACAACAGTTTATGGTCGGCGGAGGGGGGATCGGAAAGCGGGGGGAGGGGGAGGAGGAGGAGGAGGAGGAGGAGGAGGAGGCGGGTCCGGGAGGGGGGGGGGGGAGTCGGCGGAGGCGGGGGCGGGTCGGGGGAGGAGGCGGCGGCGGGTCGGAGGAGGAGGAGGGTCGGCGGAGGGGGGAAGGGAAGGGGAGGGAAGTATTGGGGTGTGCTCAGCAGCAGCAAGGGTAGAATAGAAAAAAAAAATTTGTTTTTTTTTTTTTTTTTTTTGGAAATAGGGTGTTCTTAGCAGGTCCTGGGGTGCGTTTAGCCGGACCCTGATATAATTGTGATATGTTGTTATATCAAGCCGCTATTCTGCCACATCTACCGCTACACTATTTGGGACATTCTTTCTATAGCATATAGCCATATAGTAACGGATGATGGGGAAAACTACTATAGCAGCAGTAGCTGCCATCTGGAGCAATGCATATAACCAAACGACCAAAGGCTAAGAAAAAAGTAGATGAGGGGTAACTAACCATATTTCCTATAGAGAACTGCATCATAATTGGGGCATGATGGGTCATCCGCGAATGTTCTTCCGCTCACTGCAATTTCATTTGCTTGATCTGGAGGTGCTGTCATTAGAAAATTGGGGGTGGTACCCTTTCAGAAAAAAGAAGAGAAAACTGAAGGATGTCGAGAGACGGAGAGGAGGCGCACCCTAACTTGATTCCCCTAAGGTGTGTACCTAGAGGGTTTGATTACAAAACATAAAGTTGGGAATTCAGATCGATTAGTGGTCTACAAGTTAAATCCACCTACTCCTTCCCTCTCTGTGGCTATCCACCTCCCTGATCTCTTCAGTGGCCACAGTTCCACCAAACGCAGTGGCACTGGCTCGTAAGATGTTCACTGTCAGTTCCAATAGTAGCTTTTCGATTTGCCTGACGCGAAGAAATATTGGAATGCTCATCTACCCTTGCAAGTACACTGAGTTCTAAGGTATTTATTTTGATGCAACTTATGGATTTCAACTCTGGGGATTTATCGACAACTAAAAGTATTGGCAAATCAGATGAGACCAGGGCCGGTTCTGAGATTTAGAGGACCACGTTCAAAAACTAAAATAAGGCCCTATTTTACGTAAAAGTTTTTTTTTTGGCCAATGCCATATATTAATGATACAAATTTTAATTAATTTTTTTAGGTAATTTCTATGGACACTACCAAAATTGCTAGGGGACATCATTTACTTGGGGGCAGCCCATGAATGTGGAGAAATTGCTAGGGGGCACCCAAAAATTGCTAGGGACAGTCCAACCCCCCCAAACCCAAAAATTCACTTTCATTTTCATTATTGACTCTCTCTCCTCAAGAAGAAAAGAAAGAAAGCTCTCTCCCTCTCCCTCTCCATCTCCTAAACCCTAATTTCTTCTTCTCCATCACTCCATTCTCAATCCCTCCACGAAGATTCTCGAAGAGATGACACGCAAGTCAAAGCAACCGGAATCCAGGTACGTTCTTCCCTAATTTCTTCGAAATTTTTTTACATTATATTCGAAACCCTAGAATTGGTTTAATTCTTGAAATTTTTTTTATAAAATAGGTTTATAATCTCTTGCACGTTCTCTTTCCTTATTTTCGAACACAAGAAATCCGAAATTTATGTTGAAACCCTAACCCTAGAACACGACAAAGTAGGATGTCATTATTGGAGTTCGGGTTCACGACAGTAGGACTGCCAGGAATGTGGCAGTCCTAATGAAAATTAGGACTGCCACAGTCCTGGCAGTCCTATTCTGAAAGAGGACTGCCACAGTCCTGGCAGTCCTATTCTTTTTGCCTCAACAATATATCTGCATAAGTTCTCCTACAGGAAAAACTGTTTGAGCAATCATGAGACAGGGATTTGAGTGACCACATGTTGTTGGCTTTTGTGAATGTTTTCATATCTTAATAGCTTTTACTGGGCCATTTTGCATGAGTATCTCCTCCCCCTAAAAAAGGAAAGTGAAAAGAAGGAATGATATATGTTGAGACTTGAAGTAATTTTATTGAATGGAGTAACAACATATATATAGGAGAGGCTAGCCTCCTCTCCTATCATTCTAGCCAATGTGGGACTAAAGCCCAATAACACTATATATATATATATCAACACTCCCCCTCAAGATGGGCGAAAGATATTCACTAAGCCCATCTTGTCACATCCTCTCATCATGTTGATAGAACTAAGCCCCTTTGTCAGTCCGTCTGCTACCTGATCTTTGGTTGGAACATAGCCCAGCTCTAGTTCTCCTTTATCCAGTTTCTCTTTGATGAAGAATCTGTCAATCTCAATATGTTTGGTCCTGTCATGCTGCACTGGATTGTTGGCAATATTAATAGCTGACTGGTTGTCACACCATAGCTTCATCTTTGTTCCCTGGTCCAGCTTTAGCTCTGTCAGCATATTCTTCAACCACAATAGTTCTGTGACTCCCAAGGCCATCGCTCTATACTCTGCTTCAGCTGTTGATCTGGCCACTACTGACTGCTTCTTACTCCTCCAAGAGACCAAGTTGCCTCCTACAAATATGCAGTATCCCGATGTGGATCTCCTGTCGTCAGCACAGCTAGCCCAGTCAGAATCACAATAGCCCTCAATGCCTACATGATTATTTCTTCTAAAGATCAGTCCCTTCCCGGGGGCTCCCTTCAAGTACCTCAGAATCTGGTACACTGCGTCCATGTGACCCTTCCGGGGGTCATGCATGTAGCGGCTTACTACACTTACCGCAAAGCTGATATCAGGTCGAGTGTGGCTTAAGTAGATTAACTTGCCCACCAATCTCTGATATCTATCCCGGTCAACTGGTTCTCCAGCTTCAGCATCCAGTTTAAACTTCTGGTCTATCGGTGTCGTAGCTGGTTTACATCCCATCATCCCTGTTTCCGTAAGCAGGTCCAGTGCGTACTTCCTTTGAGAAAGAACGATTCCCTCATTATCTCGAGCAATCTCAATCCCAAGGAAGTATCGAAGGGGGCCAAGATCTTTCACCTCGAACTCCTTGCCAAGTTTTACTTTGAGTTGGGCGATCTCCTGCTCATCATTGCCTGTGATAATCATATCATCTACATATACTGCAAGCATGGTGATATGGCCTCCACTCCGTCTGAAGAAGACAGTGTGATCAGCATTGATCTGCTGATATCCCATCCCTATCATTGCTCTCCTGAACCTGTCAAACCATGCCCGAGGAGACTGCTTCAGTCCATAGAGAGACTTCTTCAGTCTGCAGACCTTGCCTTCTGTCTGTTTTGTGCCGAATCCTGGTGGTATCTCCATGTACACCTCCTCTACTAGATCTCCATGAAGAAATGCATTCTTCACATCCAGTTGGTGTAGCTTCCACCCTCCATTGGCTGCCAGGGAGATCAAGGTCCTGACAGTGCTCATCTTCGCCACTGGTGCAAAGGTCTCGTCATAGTCGATGCCGTACGTCTGACTGTATCCTTTTGCCACCAGTCGAGCTTTATAGCGCTCAACCTGTCCATCTGGGTTCTGTTTCACAGTAAAAACCCATTTACATCCAACTGCTCTTTTCCCTTCTGGCAGTCTCACCAGCTCCCAAGTGTGGTTCTTCTCAAGAGCTCCCAACTCCTCGTGCATTGCCGCTTTCCACTTTGGATCGTTCTTGGCAACCTGCCAATTGTTAGGTACAGTAATACTATCCAAAGATGCTATAAATGCTCCATGAGAAGAAGATATATGATCATAAGAAACAAACTTAGCAAGATCCCAACCATATCTGTCCGGAGGATTTCCCGCATTGCTGCGAGTAGTCCTTCGTGTAGGTAGTGGTATGGGAGGAACGATATCACCTGAGGAGGGTGGTGGTGTAGATGAGGAGGATGGTGGTGTAGATGAGGAGGATGGTGGTATAGGTGTCTCAGGAGTTGGGACAGGCGCAGGCAAGGGACTTGGCACTGACACTGTAGGTACTGGTCCTGTAGTCTGCTTGTTGTTTCTCCTGTTGTAGGTCAGTAACTCCCCCTGAGCCGTAGGTGTAACACTTCTCGTCTCCTCCCTCTGTTCCGCTTCACCTTCATGTTCCTCCTCAACCGTGTCTCTATGCCAAACTTCTAAATCGGTTACCACCAGGTTCTCCAAGTTCTCTATCTCCCCCTCTCGCCTTATACTTGTAGTATGAGGCGTGTTATACGAAGTTCCATCCTGGCGGTAATATGGCTCATGCTCCCGGAAGTGGACGTCCATACTAACAAATTTCTTCTTCTCTACTGGACTCCAGCATACATACCCCTTCTGAGTTGCTGAGTAGCCCACGAAGATGCACTTGACTGCTCTAGGGTCAAGTTTTCCAACGAATGGTCTGTTGTCCTTCACAAAATACACACATCCAAACACCTTTAGTGGAAGTATTCCACTATTATTACCTTGTAATACTTCACATGGAGACTTCCATCCCAGGACTTTTGAAGGCATCCTGTTTATAAGTTGAGCTGCTGTCAACACCGCATATCCCCATAGGTGTTGTGGGACATTCATGTCGATCATCATACTTCTTGCGGTCTCCAGAAGATGTCGGTTCTTCCTTTCTGCTACTCCATTTTGTGCTGGTGTATATGCACAAGAGGTCTGATGCTGTATTCCATGTGCTGACAAGTACTCTGCAAGTGTCCTATTGGTATACTCCGTCCCATTGTCAGATCTCAGTATCTTCACCACTGCATTATACTGAGTCTGGACATATTTATGAAAGTCCCGAAAACAAGCAAATACATCACTTTTGTTCTTCATCAAATACAGCCAGGTGACACGAGATGCACAATCGATAAACGAAACAAAATACTTATACCCATTCATAGTGTTAGTAGCACATGGGCCCCAAACATCAGAATGAACTACCTCAAAGACTGAAGAACTCTTATGACCATTTCCAACATATGAACTCCTAGTAAGTTTTCCTAACTCACATGCATCACATACTAATTTCCTTTTATTTGATTTTGCATACATATCTGGATACAACTTATTTAGAGTATCAAAGGAAGAATGCCCCATCCTCCTATGATGAAGTATCAAAGTGTCTTCAGTCTTCTGCTGCAGCTCCTCCATTCCAGCCTTCTCTGCCATAGACACCAATGCTGAGTCCAGTCCGTCTTGATCTAGGTACCACAGTCCATCATGCCAAGTGCCAGTCCCAAGTCTTCGTCCCGTCCCTTTCTCCTGGAAGATCACCTTAGGAATATCAAAAGAAACAATGCATTTTAGTTGGAGAATTATAGAACTAATAGACAAGAGACTGACTGGGAAGGATGGAGCATGCAAAATATTGGATAACCTTACTGAACCCGTACAATTAACAGTACCCTTACCGACCACTGGTTGGAAAGTACCATCCGCAGTCTGAATGGTGTCTGTCGATGCTAGGTGAGTGTACGAGGAAAACTTACTAGCATTTCCGGTCACATGCCGAGATGCTCCTGAGTCGATAATCCAGTCTGACATTTTAAGGGAAGACATAGATGCAAGAGCGTGAGACTCGTCAGTACCTTCTGATGGATGGGCATACATAGCGGCGTTGAAGAATGGAGTGGATGCCTCCTCTGCTACGCTCCTCCTGTCTCCTTCGATTGACGCTTTTTGCTTTCTCTCCAGCAGATCCAGTAGCGCCTGATCCTCCTCAGTAAAGGCGCCGCCAGCTCCTCCATTCCCATCTGCCACCAGCAGGTTTGCCCGATAGCCTCCTCGACCGCCTCGTCGGCCTCCTCGACCACGTCCACGTCCAGCATATCCTCGTCCACGTCCACCACCTGAGTCTCCCTCCTTAGGTGGTTTGGTACAAGCATATCGATGGTGGCCCATCTCCCCACAGTTGTAGCACTGCCGATTCTGTTGCCAGAGCTCTCCCTTGGATCCTGTATCCCCCGAACCGGTAGCTGCTAGTGCTGACTTCACTTCGGGTAAAGCACCTGTCGATGATGCGCCTGTCCCTGTCTGTAATCTGATCCGCGTCTCCTCCTGAATCATGGCTGAGATAGCCTCCTCGAGACTAGGGATCGCTGGCTGGGCGAGGAGTAAGGCTGTTCTCTGTGTGAATGCTGCAGTCAGTCCCTTAAGGAATTTCATCGTCCTCTCCTGCAGACACACCTGTCTCTCCTTGCACTTTGGGTCCCCGCAGCTTGCCCGTTTGGAATGGTGATCATAATCCAGCCAGAGGCGTTCCAACTCCGTAGCGTACTCCTGCACCGTCTTCTCGCCTTGTACGGTGTCGTCGATCTCCCCTTTTATCTGGAAGATCCGTAGATTGTTACCTATGCCATCATAGGTTCTTCTCAATTTCTCCCATACGTCTTTCACCATCTCAATGCCATCTACTGTGGAAGCAATAGACTGGACTAAGGAGTTGAGAAGCCAGATATAAATCACCATATGAGTGGATTTCCACTCATCGCGTCCTGTCGAGCCCTCTTCCGGCTCTGTCTTCTCGCCTGTCAAGAATCCCTCCAGGTTCTTACCTGCAAGGGTTCTTCTCACCCGCCGTGACCAACTCAAATAGGTGGCTGGTCCATCCAACTTCAGATCGATGGAGGGTAGTTCTAACTTTGGCGGTGCTCGTGTCGTGCTTTCACCAGCCGACACCTTTATCAACTTCAGCAATGTCGCCACATCGTCAGCATCCAGCTTCTTGAGAATCTCCTCCATCGATGCTTCTTCTCGATCACTTCACACTTGCTCCACGACTCACGCTCGTCCTTGCCGTCCTCTCCTAAATCCGAATATGTCTGATTTCATCGGATCTAGGGATTATAGGCATCTCCTTGAGATTGATCTCAAGAACGAGCATGAATCTTGTACCCGCAATAGCGGTACAATGAATCCTGCAGCCGTAAAAACGGTACAGAAACGAGCGTGAATCTTGTACCCGCAATAGCGGTACAATGAATCCTGCAGCCGTAAAAACGGCAGCAGCAGCAGCAGTTGCAGCCGCAACAGCGGCACAGCAACGGCAGCAGCGCGGCAGCGGCGGCGGCGGCGCGGCAGCTGCAGCAGCAGCGGGGTGGCGCTGCGGCGGCGGCGGCGCGGCAGCAGCTGCAGCGGCAGCGGGCGGCAGCAGCTGCAGCGGCAGCGGGCGGCAGCGGCGGCGTAGAAGGGGGATTAGGGTTAGGGTTTGTGTGGAGGAGGGGTCTCTAACGGTATGCTAAGCAATTTTAGGCTCTGATACCATGTTGAGACTTGAAGTAATTTTATTGAATGGAGTAACAACATATATAGGAGAGGCTAGCCTCCTCTCCTATCATTCTAGCCAATGTGGGACTAAAGCCCAATAACACTATATATATATATATCAACAATATATGGCTACATGTTGACGCCTTGACGATTTTCTGAATCTCCATTGTGGAGGCAGGTAATCCCTTTTGAGTTGCTTTTTGATTGGTGGAAGCCATAAGATCATGTTAAAAGCTTCTCTTGTTTAAGTTAATGAACAGAGGGAGCCTTTGGTGGTGAAGTAGCATCTTGTAATACTACATTGAAAGTGGAGTTGTAGTTCAGGTTGCTTGATGACATTATGGCCTACTGCCTATCATAAATTACTTTTAGATTAGCTGGGTACATATAACTGTTTCGTGCATTACCTTATAGGAAAACTTAGATGCTCTTATTCTAAGACTTATTGCTTAAGTATATGAGAAGTGCATTAATTAATGCGGGATCGGGTAATGTCTCAGCTAACAGTCTCTTCTGTTGTTGTCGTCTAACCTTCCCATGGAGATTCTATGCACATTTGCTTGCTAGAGCTAGATGAATATGGTTTATTGTATTTACTTGAAAGTTATGGTCATAACCATTCTATGAGAAGATCAAAACATTTATCCTGTTGTCACTTTTCACTACCAGCTGTACTTTCTATTGCTTTTCGTCGACTAATAATTGATTTTAAATTTCTGCCTTTCTGATTTCAGACCACTAGGCGCACTGTCCCTTTTCTATTTGTTAGAGGAGATGGCGTGATCCTGGTTTCTCCGCCACTTCGGAGTGTTTGACACAGCGTTTGTGACAATGGATTGACATAGGTTAGAGAGGTATTTGGACAAATGTGTACTCCATGTTGTATGACTTGATACTGGCGATGTGGATATTTATCATATTTCCAGTGGCTTGATACAGGCGTTATCCTTTCAAAACTCATTTGGTAATTATTTCTTTAACTGAATTGAAATTTCATGCAGTTCATGATCTTGGTTTCCAACTTAGAGAGGATGGTTCACAATACATCAGAGTAGCTACTATTTTGCTACAATTGCACTTATTATATCCTTCCAATGTGTCCATGTTTGCAGCTCATGTTATCATTGATGTGAAACTTGTAGCATGGGAAAGAATGGTTTCAACTGATATAGTTATTTCACACTACGTTATCTTACATTGCGTTGTGAGCTACTTCCTGATGTTGAGCTGAATTTTCTGTTACAGCAAAACAAAGTGGAATTGTGATGCATAACTAATGGGCATAAAAGTGAGGAAACATTGAAAGAACTGTGTCGAAGCCACCGGTACCCCAAGCTCGGTCGAAGCCAGAGTGAGAACTGTGTCGCGATCGCCAACGAGCTGGAGCGCATCGACGACGATGTCGAGTTCCTCTTAATGCATAATATGAAGTCTCGTACAAAAATCCGGCATGATATGTAGTTGGATGTTCAAAATTATTTTGTATTTGGATGTAATTTGGATGTGGTTGTTGTTATTTGAAAACTTGACTTGTAGATTTTAGGGTATTTTGTCATATACTTCATTTTGGATAATTTGTCGGATATTTTTTGAAGGATATGTTGTTTGAAAACTTGACTTGTTGGATATTTTGTCGGATATGTTGTTATTTTTTATGTAAGTTGGATCCGATTGTCGTAATTTGGATACGTAATAGTAGATATGTTATGTGGATATTTTTGTGTATAAACTCTCTTTGGATACTTAATTGAAACTCTCTGTGAGGAGATTTTGTATTTCAAACTCTCCTCACAGAGAGTTAGTATCAGGACTGTCACCCACCAGACAGTCCTACACTAAAGTGGCTTAAAGTGTCTCGGTTTACCAATAGCGTTAAGGCTGTCAAATTTCTGTTTCAAAAACGTTTTTTTTACATACATAACTATTGTACAAACAAAGCAGAGGCAGAGATAAAGAGCAGCCTCGTTACCAAATAAAGTTCCATCTGCTTGTGATTTAGAAGAAATATATATATACCAGAGAGTTTAAATTAGGACTGCCACACTCCTGGCAGTCCTACTTTAGAGTAGGACTGCCAGCACCCTGGCAGTCCTACTTTAGTGTAGGACTGCCAGGGGTGTGGCAGTCCTAATTTAAACTCTCTGTAACCGGATCCTCACAGAGAGTTAAAATTAGGACTGCCACACCCCTGGAAGTCCTACTCTAAAGTAGGACTGCCAGCACCCTGGCAGTCCTACTTTAGTGTAGGACTGCCAGGGGTGTGGCAGTCCTACCCTGGCAGTCCTACTTTAGAGTAGGACTTCCAGGGGTGTGGCAGTCCTAATTTTAACTCTCTGTGAGGAGAGTTTGTATTTAAAACTCTCCTAACAGAGAGTTTCAATTAGGACTGCCAGCACCCTGGCAGTCCTATTTGAAACTGTAGCAGCCGAACGGTCACAACGATTTGTCGTGTTCTAGGGTTAGGGTTTCAAGAAATATGTGAGAATTATCATGTTCGAAAAATTCATTCATGAACCCTATAATGATTCTAAACCTAATATTTATGTTTATGTTTTCTGATTTTGAGTATGAGTGGAAACATTTTTTGGTAGCTGATCTTAGATAAATTTGGGAAAAAATTTGTGCCAAACATTATTGAGATAGGAGAATTTTTTGGGGATAATTCTCGAAAAGAAAAGGAAGAAAAAATTGGAAAATTTTTTGGACTATGGCTTAATTCTATGACCTAGAAATGTTGGGAGAGAAGAAAAAAGTAGAGGGAGAGAAGAAAAGAGTTGAGGGAGTGAGGAAAAGAGTAGAGGGAGGGAGAGAGAAAAAAAATAGAAAAGTTATCTTTTATACCTATTGTTGGGCTGCCCCCAAGTAAAAAAAATTGATGGCAAACTTGTAATATTTGTAAAAAAATTTGGGCTGCCCCCAAGTAAACTTGGTAGTGCCCTTAGAAAAAACCTTTTTTAAGACAAATGACGCATGTATATAAGTACAAAAATTAATAAGGTAACTTTCATATATGATAAGACTTGTATTGATCGAAAAATTAATACTCAAATTTGTAAAATCTCCATCTCTCTCTCTGATGTCTCCAAACTCACCAACACCTTCTAGCAATTATATGCATACAAACATGAAAACATAAATAAAAACAGATATATCAGCAAAATCAAAATATAATTGTTGGGAACAAACATGCAGACCTCAGTAGAAACAAAATATCAAACAAAACTAGTATATAATTAAAATGTATGTACCATTAAAATAAATGAATCAAGCATTAACTAGCAAAAGTAATGAACAACAACAATAAAAGAACCATCACCTAAAACTGTTCTCCTTGCATTTTGAGACGAAAATCATTTATTAGGTTTTGAATATCAACTTTATCAAGAAAACGATTCTCAATATATAACAAAGCTAATCCTTTTAAAATAAATAATCCATAAAAATAATAATCTTAATATATAAGAAACATTACATACAAAAGTCCGTACAAAATCATCCGCAAAAAATATATAAAGAACAAATGGAATGTAGTGAACACACAAGTCTAAGTAATGATACCAATAATTAATAATTAAAAAAGTATTAATATATAATAATATTTTATTCTCGTACTAAAACGTGGCTTTTTTAAGTTTATTATTAGCCATTTACAAAAAGAAGACTAATGTGCAAACATATGCAGTAACTATATCAATAATCAACTATTAAAACAAAAGTGTTAGATTTAGTAACATATTTTATTCTACACTAAAATAGTGCTTCTTTCAAGATCAATTTTTAGACAAAAATTAAAAAAAAAATTAGAAGAAAAAAAAGAAGCAGCTATAACATACCACCTTTTTTATTCGAACTAGGAACTACAATGAAAAAACATATAAACTAAAATGAAAAAACCTATAAAACCAAGAATAACCAAGTGAGTATTTGAACTGTGTCCTTAAGAAGGGACCAACCATGGCAACCAACAACCTATATGTTCCACTCTACCAGCTGAGCTAAGACTGAACATTGTCTAATGAATATTACGAACGATATTATACTGTTAACGCCTAAAGACAAATATTTAAGCTTAAATAGGAAAAAAAATTATGGGGCCTCTACATTTAGAGGGCCCTGTTCGGTCGCACCAGTTGCACTAGTTCGGGGCCGAGCCTGGATGAGACTGGCCCAACAATAATAAGGCTGAAAGTCAATCAAGACAAGTAAACTCCAAGAAAGAGTGGAACTTACTAATCCAACAACAATCAGATCGAGGAAGACACAAGACTCCGGCAGACTGTTGAAAAAATAAAAACAGCATAAATCCTAGTGCGCACCAGAGACACAATGATCATGCACAAGGAAAGTGGCTTAAATGTAGATCATAAGTGACAGACTAGTTGGCAAACAATGGTTGCATTCCTTGTTCCTGAACGTTGGAAGGAAAACCGAGGCTGGAGGCTGGCAAGAGTTGTAACTACCCTGAGCTTCAAGAATAAGTAAGTATTCAAGAGCTCGAATTAGATGAGAGCACATCCAATCACAACTCCAGTTTATTTTTCTTTCGTGCAGCTTACCTTTGGGTAGGTGTGAAACAGCTTGTAGCAATGGTCATAGCGTGGATATTGGTAGTTGTAGCCTACAATCTAATCTTTGTATCCGCTCTATGAGCACTGTACCAAAAGTTACCTCCATGGTACTGTATTAAACTCTTAATGCCATCACATTGTACTTTGCTCATCGTATCAAGCCATTATAAATATACTTTTCTTGTGTTTGCCCAACCAACGAAGTAGTTGAAGCGTAAAGAATCAGCTAATCAGAGAGGAATGGTCATCCCTAGCTCCAAAAGAATAAGGAGATCCCGGAAGAAGGGAGGGACAACTGACCCTAACTTCCCCCTTAATAATTTTGAAAAATAGTTAGAGACTTAACTGCTTCAAAATATTACAACAGACGAGAAATAAACTTACATTGTCACAGTTGGCAGTAAAACAAAATAGAATTCAGCAATAAAATCAATGTGTTTCTGTTTGCCAAGCAAGCCCTAAGCTTAAAATAATTGGTGAAATGTAAATTGTTAAAAAATTGCCTGGATGATTGCAATTGGACATATTTCACCAAAATATCTGTACATATAGGATTCAAGCATCAAGAACAATCTAGAAGAGCCCAGATACAATAGAATAACATTGAATTAAATTGGACAATCTACAATATTAATAATAATTAGACACAAATTGGCTTCCGCAACTCACCTGAATATGCTTCAGCTTTGCTGCAGTTAATTCGTCAGTAAGATAGATCATCCTGAGAAAGAAACAGCTGTTATTGCTCAAAAGAATTTCTTTTTCTGAGAACCAGAGGACACAATACCTCATTAAAGAATAATTTGGTAGAAAAAGGAGTTCCTGGCTTCTATTAGCTGCAGACAACTTACAAATGTTGCTCCATCTATAAATGTCTAAAAGCACAAAAACTGTGACAACTAGCGTCCTTCCAAACAACTGCTTCCAAAAGGTAATGAAGTGGCCTGGTTCTATTGCTTATCCTAGTTTCAACCTTGTAAGGTAGAGGGAATTTTCAGATGTTTAACCAAAATCACTGTAGAAGTGAATAATGGGATGATTTTATTGATGGGCTACTACTTGCTACTTATAGAGGTTCCAACTCTTCTTCATACTACATATTCCAATGTGGGACTAAAGTCCCTTATTGGTTCTCAACACTCCCCCTCAAGATGGACGATAGATATTAATCTTCCCCATCTTGTTACATAGCTTTGACAGACTCAATGAACTAAGACCTTGAGTCAGACAGTCTGCAACTTGTTCTTCTGAGCGAACATGGTCAATCTTCAGTATCCCTTGTTCCAGCTTCTCCTTGATGGAGAATCGATCGATCTCGATGTGCTTCGTTCTGTCGTGCTGAACTGGATTGTTGGCTATACTTATTGCAGCTTGACTATCGCTCAGAAGATGTAACGGTGCTCCCTTATCCAGCTTCAACTCTGTCAGCAGTGCTTTCAACCACAGTAACTCTCTGACACTCCCAGAGCCATTGTTCTGTATTCTGCTTCAGCTGACGACCGTGCTACCACTGACTGTTTCTTGCTTCTCCATGAGACCAGGTTTTCTCCTACAAAGATACAGTACCCCGTGGTAGACCTTCTGTCGTCTATGCAACTCGTCCAGTCTGCATCGCAGTATCCCTCAACTTCTATGCGTCCATTCTTCTTGAACCATAGCCCTTTTCCCGACGTCCCTTTCAGATATCTCAAGATCTGAAACACTGCTTCCATATGATCCGTTCTTGGATCATGCATGTAGCGATTCACTACACTCACCGCAAATAAGATATCAGGACGAGTGTGCCCCAGATAAATCAATCTCCCTACAAGTCTTTGATACCTTTCACGATCAACTGGCTCTCCTGCTTCTGCTCCCAACTTGCACTTCTGGTCAATTGGAGTGACTGCTGCTTTGCATCCCAACATCCCTGTCTCCTTTAGCAGATCTAGTGCATATTTTCTTTGTGAGAGAACAATTCCTTGTTCACCGTCACACACCTCGATACCCAGAAAGTACCTCATCGCTCCTAAATTCTTCACCTCAAACTCCTTCGCGAGTTTTGATTTCAGCTTAGTGATCTCGACCTCATCATCACCTGTAATTACTATATCATCCACATATACAGCAAGTATAGTAATGTGGCCTCTTGCATGCTGAAGAAAGACTGTATGATCTGCATTTGTTTGATGGTATCCCATGCCAGTAACAGCCTTTCTGAATCTGTCGAACCAGGCTCGAGGAGGTTGCTTGAGCCCGTATAGCGACTTCTTTAGTTTACATACTTTTCCACGCGACGTCCCTCCGTCTGATTCTGTCGCGTAGCATCTTGGCGGGAGCTCCATGTACACTTCTTCTTGCAGGTCCCCGTGGAGAAAGGCATTCTTCACATCTAATTGGTATAGCTTCCACCCATAGTTTGCTGCAATGGAGACCAGAGTTCTTACCGTGCTCATTTTTGCTACTGGGACAAACGTCTCATCATAGTCGATGCCATATGATTGTGTATATCCTTTTGCAACCAACCTCGTCTTGTACCGCTCTACTTTTCCTTCTAGTGTCTCCTTCATTGTGTACATCCATTTGCATCCTACAGTTTTCTTTCCTTTGGGTAATGGAACCAGCTCCCATGTCTTATTTTTCTCTAGTGCCCCAAGTTCTTCCATCATTGCAGCTTTCCACCTTGGATCTTTATTTGTTTCCTGCCAACACTTAGGCAAAGAAGTATACTCTAATGATGCAATGAAGGCTCAATAATTCGGAGAAATGTTAGAATAAGACAAGAAATTGGCAATGTCGTGTTCATAATCATCATAATGACTAGGAGCCTTACCCGCATTGATGCGAGAAGATCTCCTTAAGGGAGCAATAGGTGGTGGAGAGATCATACCATCCAAGTCAGAGAGATCCGCATCAGAATCAGAGTGATTCAGTGCGGGGGCAACATCTTCAAGAGTTGGGGCAGGAGTAGACGAGGGACTTGGTACAGTAGGCAATGGGCACGGCACAGTACTGGACTTCTGTTGTCTCCTTCTGTAGACTTGGAGCTCATTTTCCCTTGTCTTTTCCTGCGTAACATATGTATCTTCTTCATCATTCTCCGTATCAGAGTCACTGCTATCTCCCCTAAGGGAGCCTAAGGCTTCATGCTGGGTAGTTTGACACTACAAAGAGGCGGTGGCCTCATGCTACAGTAGTATGACACTACGATGAGGTTCCCGTTACGGGGTAAGGCCTCAGCTTTAAGCCATGTCATAGCGGCGTAGCACCGCAAAGGAAGCGCAAAGCACTTTATGCCATGTCTCTTTATAATGAACTCACCTATAGTGTATGGACAGTTACTGTGGGGAACACTTACACTCATATATAGAGATATGTGAAGAATTGTTGGATTTTGGCATTTTCATTGTGAATTTTAGTCCCACATCAGCTAGGCCAAGGAGTTGTATCTCTATATATTAGCTATGCTATTTTAGAGATGTACATGTGGTGTGGAGGTGCACATGGGTGTGCCATGTGGGGTTATTTTTCTAATAGAAAAAAGGCTAAATCAACAATTGAAAGCATTCATGCTTTTTGCTCTTAGGAAATTTATTTCCATGGGAGCTAAGCCCCGTAGGGACTTAGCGACTCGAACTCGGACTCGGACACAGACTCGGGCTCATGGGCTCATGAGGCGTAATATGGCATTTTGTTGGCGCACTCTGCACTTAGCACGTCAGCATCGTCGCTAGGCGCATAGTGCGCTTAAGTTACGTTCGTTGCACGAGCCACTTGCGCGGCCAGGCGCACTGCCAGGTTGTGCGGCCAGGTTGCGCGGCCAGGTGCGCTGCTAGGTTGCGCGGTCAGGTTGCGCAAGCCAAGTTGCGCGGCCAGGTGCGCTGCCAGGTTGCGCGGCCCAGGTTGCGCGACCAGGTACGCGCCCAGTGGCGCAACCAGTTGCGCGCACAGGTGCGCGCCCAGTTGCGCGGGTGGCGCAGGGCGCGCAGTTGGCGCAAGTGGCTCAGTGCGCGTTCAGTGCGTGGTGTACAAGGCGCGTGGGGTGCACGAGGTGCGCAACTTGCTTCAGATCGTGCCTGTGCATGATCTGAGCGGTTACTGCACGTTCGGAGTGGTTTTTACCACGTCCCGAATATTGTGCTAACCGGGAAGTTGCTACTCGGGCCTATAAAAGGACTCTTCTCTCTCACAGGCAATGACAGAGGCATATACAGAGAGTTATGAAAGTTTACAAGTGTTTCTTAACACAAAAAAACAGAAGTCTTGAGAGAGAAGAGAAGTGTTGCACCAGCGTTGCTTTTGTACGGGAGTTCGTGTACAATTCGAGGAGTCAGAAGAGCAGGAGTGTTCCAAAGTTCTCCGACGAACTTGCTGGTTCCTGGAAGCTATTCGTGTGGGGCGAATATAGCTTTGAGCAATGGTGATCATTCACCCCAGCAGGATATTCATCCATCTATCGCCTGTCATCTTCTTCGCTGCTGTGGATTACGAAATCTTTTTAGATTCTCGTAAAATCATATGCTGCTGTAACGAGATTCCTTAGATCTTCGTTAAATTTGCGCAACCTTCCTAGAAGTATTGCGTTGGAACATTGTTTTTACAATTGTTTCATTTTCTCAGTTTTCCATCGAAAAATTGTGCCCTGGCAATAACAACTGAAACTGGGTTCTAAGACTTTATTGTACTCAATTTTTATTAATTTTTGGGAACAAAATTAGGTAAGGTACAGGATGAGTTTTATCACTTTATGTAACAAAGGTTGTACATGGAGATTTAGCAGGTGGAGGGAAGTTTGAAAGGAGGTGGGTGGAGATACATTAAAAAAAAGCCATGTATCTTCTACAAAATGTTGTCAATTGCTTAAAAGCACACCCCCCCCCCCCCCCCCCCCCCCCCCCCCCTACCCCCAAAAAAAAAAAAAATTGTATCTTCCCTTAAATCTTCTACATTTTTAAATAGTCCCATAAATCTTGTCAATTGCTTAAAAGTCCCCGAAATTAACCAAAAAAAATAGTTTTGACTCCCTCTATCACTGTCATCCAAAAGTTAACCTAACCCAAAGGTTAACTGTATAAAAGGAAACTTTTACCCTCATCTTCCACCTACCCTCCTTCCTCCCTTTCCCGCCAGTGTCACAAATCATACATGAGCAATTCTCATGTGATGTAAATTAGAAAGTGGACTACAGCTGAATCAAGAGAAAGGAAGCTTAAAATTGATAGATTAACACCTGAATTTATCTTAGATAGCTATGCTTAAATATATAAGCAATACTTAACTTGCTATCCTGCTGCTTCAACTAGTATGCTTACATGATAAAAAGCCATGTAAACGGTCCAAGAATTTCGTTCTCCACAGTTTAAATGACTTTAAGTTCAATGTATGGCTTTTTTCTATTTCAAATCATAAATCTCATCAAGTAGCCAGTTAATCTGTAACGTTAAACACATAAGCAAGAAACCTCAAAACAAAAAAGAAAAGAAGAGAAATGAAAAGAAAGAAGGTGAGAGGGAGAACTATCCCTAGGATCATCAGGCCAAGTGAATAAGTGTATCAACAGAAAATATATTCAGATTTAACCAGTAGAGGAAATAGCAGACAAGGGCATGGAAATGGCATAAGTAACTCTATTGACTCAATTCTTATAACTTGTCCAGAGGAAATTTTTAACAAACCAATAACTACACAAATATCAGGAATAAAGCACACCTTCATTGGTGGATATTTTGAGAAGGGGGCATGACCATGTGCCAACTCGAGAGCAGTTATTCCAAATGACCAGATATCAGCCCTGTAAATAGAAATTGCATCATAAAGATGAGAAAACAAGCATTATGAATAAGAACTCAACATGATTGTCCACTTCATAAGAAATGTGAATGTGTTTCAAGCTTGGATTCATTCAACTAAGAAGTAGGCAGACCTGTAAAATTGGATGGAACAAATGTCTTTAAGACTGGAGTCTTGAAAAACCGAACCAAGAGTTTCATATATCGAAATAAATAACATGCTTCTTAATTGTGACTCAACATGCTCATCCCTTTTTCCACTCAAAACACAGAAAATATGTTTGCACGAAACGGTGAAGAAGTAGATAGTTTTGATGTAGTTTTCACCTGAAAAGTAACCTTCTACTGCCTGCACATTTATGCTCATGTTTATATATACAAGGATCAAATGCAAAACTAACCAGGGACTCAGCAGGACACATATACAAAGTTGGCAACAAGTAACATTATACGATGTATAGAGAGTGAAAGAGGAGAAGAACAGTTGTACAGTGTCAGTATGTTAGTATATGCAAGCAAAAGCAACCAGGAGTTACCCAGAATATATATAAACAGTTGAAATGAGCGGCATAGTACAAAAATTAGAATACATGAAATATAAGTTTAGGAGGCAATGGAGTTTACATTGATTAGAACTTCAAGTTTAAGAAATGACAATAGCTTTCTTGGGATTTAAAACTATAGTACTCTATATCCGTGTCCTCTGGGAATTAGAAAGTTTTTAGTGCTGCTTGATTTGTATTTTGCCTCTCTCCATTTCACCGTTAAGTTTTGTCTTGTCAATCTTGCTTGTAGAAAACAATATCAAGCTCCGTTATGTTCTGCTTCCTTGAATGTTAATTAGTTATGCTCTGCTTCCTTGAATGTTAATTAGTTTTCTTTAAATAACATAAATAGACCTCTCCATGTTTCTGCTGTGACATATGACCTGTCTGGTATGGTCATCACTTAGATAGGCAACTGCTTATAAATTAATGTTTTTCATTCCAACTGGCAAATTAACAAAGGAGTGGCATTCTAGATTCTTTAGATTGGGATTAACACTAACTTGAAATTGTAGCCACTTCCTGGTTGCAGTACCTCAGGAGCCAACCTATTCATAAGAAAAAAAATTATTATCAAAGTATAAAGAATATAAATATAGGGAGCCCAATATGACGTATCACACGTCAGTTAAGCTCACCAGCATGGTGTGCCCACAAAAGTATTTCTTGAACGTTGTCTATCGCCCTTATCAAACATACAAGCTGAAACACCAAAATCACCAAGCTTCACCAACCCAGAACTATCTAGAAGAATGTTCCCAGCCTGCAATTAAAGCTCATTTTTAGTAAGGAAATTTAGCACAATCTAGCAACTTCAGAAATCTAACCTTGACATCACGATGGATATGCCCATGTCTATGAAGGTATTCCAAAGCCTTGAGTGTCTCTTTTAGAATAGATCCAATAATAGCCTCCTCAAATCCCTCAGGATAAGCTATCTTCATCAGGTGCAAACAAGAACCTTCCGCCATGAATGGCATAACCACCCACAGGCAGTGTTCAATAACAAATGAGCAATATGCTCTTATCACATTTGGGTGATCTATCAAATGCATTGTTTGGGCTTCTCTTCGAATGTCATCCTACAAGGCATTCCAACTACTACTCAGAGAGAGAGAAGGTAACAACAGCTGGTCATGGAAAGATATATCCACTACTAAATACATCACCTTAACTAATAGACCAAGGATTAAAGCATAAAAGTTATTGCATAACGTATATAAAAATATGAATTTTCCTGCATATAGTTCCTCTGGTTGAAAACAGGACAATGAACAACATAGAAGGGTCATAATGGCTTCTAAAACCAAATTATGACCTCGAAATGAACTACATTGCCCTTGTTATCCTCTCGCTCATTGCTATCATTTTGCTGTTCTTACTGCAGTACCCACCCCAACTTTATCAGCTAACACTGCCAATAAAATCTTCAAGTCTATGTTTGATTGGGTTTTTTTCCATGGAAAATATTTCCATCACAAATTTTCCACCAATTGCATTGTTTGATAGCTCATATTTTCCATTTTCTTCTAAAATGGTGGAAAATAAAACTGGCCCAACCCATAGGAAAATATCATTTTCCATGGAAAATAACTATTTTCCGTGGAAAATAATGGCAACCAAACACCCAAATTAAGTTTTCATAAGAGAATTTCAAAATTCCATGGAGACCTAGTTCATTTCGAGGTCATGGCTCAACAACGGATTGAGTTATATCAAGCCCGCATCTCCAAAGCCTTCAACAAGTAAGTAAAAGAGCGAGTTTTTCAAATCGGAGACCTAGTTCTTTCAGTAAGAAGGTCTATGATTATGACACATAAAAGCAAAGGAAAATTCATGGGAAGGACCTTTTGTCGTCGAATCAGTGTATTCGAATAGAGCATACAGGCTAGCAAAGCCTAATGGAGATTTATTGATGATGCCTATTAATGGAAAAATCTTGAAAAAATATTGCTAGACATGATAGTATATTCCCCAGCAAAGTCTTGTACAGTGTTTTACATTTTCTTTCTGGTAAAAAAAATCCTATATTTCGAACCATTATTTTTATCTCAACAGTTCTAGATAAATTATAAATAATGGGTCCTCACAAATTTCCAGTGGAATCACCTTCAAATCTTACAAAACTTTCTTGTAAGAATTTTCTAAACAATTTATCTACTTTATAAGCCATCATTAAAGCCAAGCTGCTTTAAAGATATCTTGTTTTCAATTCCCCAACTGGAATGTTAATAATCTATTTATCAAAAGAATATTTATGTTCATATTACCTCTGAATTATTCTACGACACCTACCCTCTATAGAGATTCGTAAATTTGTCAAGTCTATATTACCTCTGAGCAAATCTATTCTAAAAGAATATTCATGTCTATATTACCTCTGAGCAAATCTATTATAAAAGAATATTCATGTCCATATTATCTCTGAAATATTTCATAGTATCGACTCTCTCTATAGAATTTTATAAATTTGCCAAGTCCATATTCCCTCTGAGCAAATTTATCCAGGAATGACTATCAAGTTCGTATTACCTCTAATATAGTTTCTGATCATATCCTATTATTTGTACATAGTCGAGTGCGCCATAAGTAATAGGTCAACTAAAGTCTAGTTGTCACGTCCATAATACCTCTGACAAAACGCTTTACTCTATTATCTATACCTAATCTGGTAATCCAAAGATAATAGGTCTACACCAAATATATATCATGTCCATATTATCTCTGATAGTGATCAATTTTTATATCTATTATCTATCCGCAGATTGAGCATGTTACAGATAATAGGTCCACACAAATATGATATTTTCTTATGTCCATATTACCTCTAGAGAAATGACAAACTTAAATATCCCCAGCAAAATGGAAAGTATTCTTTATTTTCAAAATGGATGAAGATACATGATACTTCCATTATCAACCAGCAAAAGAAAACAAAAAAGAATTACAAAACTTTTCTCATGTTTTGTCTTCAAAACAGTGTGCATAACTCTCACTTGGTATCTGTATCTAATTTTAGATACAATTTTGATAACAAGTCCACATATCGAGACATGTCACCAAATTGATCTTTTTCTAGAAAATCCCATGCGATCATTTCCCTTTCAAGTCATGGGAAGCACATAAGAAGACTCCATGCGGTCATTTCCCCTTTTAAGTCATGTCTATCAAGTCTATATTATCTCTAATATAGTTTTTGATCATATCATGTTACTTGCACATAGTCGAGTGTGCCATAAGTAATAGGTCCACTAAAGTCTACTTGTCACGTCCATAATACCTCTGACAAAATGCTTTATTCTATTGTCTATACCTAATCTGGTATGCCAAGGATAATAGGTCTACTCCAAATATCTATCATGTCCATATTACCTCTGATAGTGATCAATTTTTATATCTATTATCTATTCGCAGATTGAGCATGTTACAGATAATAGGTCCACACAAATATAATATTTTTCTATCTCCATATTACCTATAGAGAAATACCAAACTTAAATATCCCCAGCAAAATGGAAAGTGTTATCTATTTTCAAAATGGACGAAGATAAAGGATACTTCCATTATCAACCAGCAAAAGAAAAAAAAGAATTACAAAACTTTCCTCATATGTTGTCTTCAAAACAATGCGCATAACTCTCACTTGGTATCTTATCTGATTTTAGATACAACCTTGATAACAAGTCCACATATCGAGACATGTCACCAAATTAATCTTTTTCTAGAAAATCTCATGCGGTCATTTCTCTTTCAAGTCATGGGAAGCACATAAGAAGACTCCATACGGCCATTTCTCCTTTAAGTCATGGGAGGCGCATAAGAAGACTATCTTCATGCGCACTTTGTCAAAACTAATCTTATGCGACATCTATGAGATTATTCTTACATACAGATCAATAGACTATTCACAGCAGTTTGGCAAAATAAGAAATTTTCATTAATAGTGA
Organism: Iris pallida; assembly: GCA_029216955.1. Classification (NCBI taxonomy): domain Eukaryota; kingdom Viridiplantae; phylum Streptophyta; class Magnoliopsida; order Asparagales; family Iridaceae; genus Iris; species Iris pallida. The sequence goes on along the minus strand of JANAVB010030019.1, from coordinate 3,805,630 downwards.
CAAAGGGTTTAGAAAACATGGCTGGAAGAGAGCCAAAAGAACCCTAAAATAAAGATAAAACCCTAAACAATTAGGGCGAAGATCAGTCAGAGTCACTATCAGGGTCACTGATCACGTTTGCAATGTGCTGGAGTGTTTGAACACCTGAATCATGAAGCAGTCGACGGAAGGCGTCTACTCCTCCTTGCTTCTCTCTCTCTTTGGGGCTTAGAGGGAGACTCAAAATCCGGAATAGGGGTAGATGGCTTTGTGATATCGCATAAAGACAATCCGAGAAAGTCAAGGAAGTCTCCCACCATAGACAGCTTCATCTCAGCCATTTTTATTTTCCTCGAGTTAAGAGTGGGTACTGGAGTTGGGGCCACAATGATTGACTGGGGTGGTAGCAGCAAAGTCCACACCAGACAGCCGCAGGGGAGCAGCCATCTTTGGCATTTGAGGGTGTTTACAAGAAAAAGTTTTCTTCGGGGCCATTGGAAGAGCAGTGCAATAACAGTAATTCTTCACTTCTATTTATAGAAGGAAATAGCTTTGTTTCCCACAATTAAAATGCTTCGGTAGATGAAAAAAATTTGAAAAATGTAAACGGCGGTATACTAATGAATCTATTTAATGGGAGTTGAGTTACTATGAAAGGCACAGTCTTCGAAGGATCGTCCGTAGTCCCCTCATAATCAAGATTCACATAGTTGATGCATAAACAAAACATGGATTTCAGCATTTCAAGTTGCATGATTCTTGCACTGATATTAATTCGGAAGTCTTGACGGGATTCTGAGAATCAAATGAAGATATTTGAAAAGACGCATAAGCAGTATGCACCTCAAAAGTTTAAAAAATCTATGTGTTTCAGTGAATTCGAGAACCAAATACATAATAACAAGCACCAGATTTTAGGCGGCTATACTCTTATGTGATCATATCATTTGGAAGAACTACACAGTCAAGACTTTAATAGATGATTATGCGTCATTCCAATTTGAAGACAATGATGTTCAAAGTCTTATGCGACAGAAGTACCTAGCAACATTTTCTACTCAAAAATAGTTATGTACTAGAACTCAAGTATTTCGAGAAGGCTAGCAGTATAGCCATGCATCCAAATGACAAGAGCCCTATGCGTTTTGTTAGCTGCGAGAACGTGCATGTTTCGATCTTGACAGACTTTTACAGTCTTTGGGGCTATGTTGTGAAAAGCTAAGCGCCGCTTAAGCGAGATTTAGAATTAGCACGCCTCGCTTAATGAATTTTCGCCCCAGAAAAGCGATCAGCGCTTAAGCGCGCTTAGGCGTCGCTTAGTAGCGCCTCGCCTCGCCTCGCCTTAGGCGCCTCGCTTAACGATTTTTTATTTTTTTAATTTTTTTAATTTTTTAATTTTTTATTTTTTTAGTAAACTAAATGAATCTTTTGTTATTTACATAGTTGGATAGTTGAAAAACTTTAAGTAGGAAGTTTAGAAAACTTTTATGTTTGATGATATTTTGATGACTATGTAGTATGTATGCATTGTGTGGCTTGTAGTTTGCATTTTGATTCTAGTATTTATATTGTTACTTTGTTTGATTGATAATTGGTATTGCTATTCATGCATATACTAGTAGGATTGTATGAAAAAATATTGAAATTTATGTGTATATACTATATAGAGTATTTTACATGTAGGAGAAAAAAAAGTGAGGCACTAACTAAGCGCCACTAAGCGAGGCGACGGCCTCGTCGTCTCGCCTCGTCTCGCCTCACGTTTAATACAACATAGCTTTGGGGGCTATGTTTCTTACAGATTTATGCAGCCGGGGTCTCTCTACATATTTATGAAGTTCCATCTTCTTAGAGTTTCATGATATCAAACAGTGTGATAGTTGTACATAGTGATTTATCTTTGCAAACTTAGCATCATTTCTTAATCAAAATGGTCAGACGTCATCATGAAGACGGTAATTCTTTAAAGTTTGAACAGAACTTATGTAGCAAGATTGAGATTACATTGAAAGACAATAAAAAATTTATTGACAGTCAAAACCATGATTACATATGATGGAGATCTATTACATTTTAGATTTTCATTCTAAAGTCGTCATTACGTCTGATGGAGATCTATTATACTATGGGTCCTCTCCATCAGGTCCTACACCAGTGCGAGCCATGAAACACGAAAAGTGTTGCACTGGAGGATAATGTTAAGAGGATGAGCACTCCCACAGGTTAGGTACTCTGAACCTTGTATTCTCGTGGATGTGCCAAACCTAGGCTACATGTTAGTGCATCTACTAGCATAGGCTCCCCTCTATAACTCAGGCAGTATACATTAGCGGAAGAATACAAAATTGGACCGGCACACAGTCCAAGACTCCTGCCAACTGCCAACATTGTCCGTCATCGATAGTGTTTCGATTGGAATTCAAACTCAATCTCATCACGGATGCTACAACGGTAAAACCAGCCAGTTGCAAGCCTCGTCAGATAGGTGCAGACAGCTAACTGGGTCTGAGGACAATAAAAGTCCCCTGCGTAATGTGCTGAATCATGTCGTTATGATGTCCTTCCAAGCTCCATCTCAGCTCCAGTCATCCAAGGAGTATCCTGAAAAGTATGACAAAGTTCAAAGGAGTTAAGACGTATGAAGTTCAGTTGTTCTTCTGAAAGAATCATGCAGTTCTGCCGCATAGCAGCAAAAGGCGCATAGACAAACATAAAAGCCTCATGCGCCAATGAGCTGTATAATAGCAGTGTTTCCAGGAACATATTTTATTGATGAAATTTGGTGACAACTTCACTTATGTGTATGATGGAATTTCTCATTGACAATTCGTGTTCTGTTAAAGTTTTGCTTCTACAATTGTGTCCTCTAGTAATGAGATGTGTTCAAACATGACTAGAGTGAAGCCCTCTGCCATCTATTATGTGTGAAAGAAGTGATTGGTGGAAGAAAGGAAGAACACTTTAAGAAATGTGACCTTCTGAAGACCGATCTTTCTCTCGACTTATGGCATAACCGAATAGCAATGTTCTTAGCAAAGTGATGTTGAATCCCCTCACAAGTTTGCATGAGTCTGCTAGAACTCGAACTTGTAGACACATGAAAAGTGGCGATGACAAATTCTGTCAAAATATTCCCTATTTATAGGGATAAGAACCTATCATGCGGCAATCTGTTATACGGCAAGATTTTCGATAAAAAGATCAAATCATCATTAACTGTTGCGTAATTTTCTGTTCCTGAGATCGCGGATGACATTTGACATAGCCTCGATCCAAGTGATTGATAGAAATGGCCGCCACGAATTTCAAAAACAGTTCAGATTTCAAGGGATAAAGTCAAAGCAGTAATAGCATGGCAAGTGATCTTATGTGTCTAAGCTTTATGTGACAAAGTCCCCTCTCATGCTTCTTGTTTAAAGTATTTCAAAACTTGTTCAAGTTTTAAAACTTTGAAGGGGGTCTTGTAGAAGCATGAAAATTACAAAAATAAGCCGCATAGATGTTATGCACCTAAATGCAAAAGTTTCAAGGTTGAAGCAGTCCCTGAAGCACTATGGGTTAAAAGAGACGCATGGCTTCAAGAAGGGTCAGAAAGACGTATAGATCATTCTGACGCATGATGTTTTCTTCTCTTATATGAAAAGACGAACCTCGAACAGTGTACAGTAATCAGACTACGAGAAAGATGCCAGTGCTTACGTCATCGTCATTATTACTTCTACAGCTGTAACAGTGTCATGCGGCTACTTCTATGATGTTGAAGAGATATGATCTGCAGTAAGCAGATTAATACTATCCGTCTAAAAATTATTTGACGCATAGTTAATCCATAGTAAAGAAATCGTGTGCTGACATGGCAGTGTTTCGTGCAGCACGTCTCAAAATACGTGACGAGCTATACGTGATTCTCGAACACGTTCACTCTCCACTAACCCTTAAGGCCTATGTGTCTATCCATTATTCGTACGTCTCTGAGGCAGAAGACGGTGTATTTTCTGCACATACGCGCATAGTTGTTCCATTGAAGAAAAACTATAAATAGAGGACAGTGTCTTCTTCGCACAGACACACGGGCAGAGAGAGAGGCTACGTATGCTACATCTTTGCTAAGAACTTCCAGAGGGAGAGAGCTTTCAGTGATAGAGTTCCCCTTGTTGTCAAGAGTTCATCAACAGACAAGCTTCATCAACTTTTGCATCAGATCGTCAACGGAATAAAGAAGTCGAAGTAGACTTAATATCCATCGCCCCAATTCTCAGATTTTATTGTACTCGAAATTCTTGTTAAAGATTCTTGTTGTACTCTTTTCTTTACAATAATACAAAAGTTTCAGTCTCTTTGGACTTTTTGTGTTGAAACAATTTGCTTTGACATGCTTGGCATATGTTGATTGAGATTTATTTGTTTGTGTATTCTCTACCAAATTGGGCCTTTGGAGCAGGACCAGCTCGCCAATAACATAAGGAAGCTGAAGATGATATGTTTCATTGACTGGCTACATTTAGCCACAATTTTTAATCTCACAATTGCCAGCAAATCTTTCCATTTAAGACTTGATCAAAGCTTTATGTTGCTATGCTTGTTTAGTGCTCTAAAATGCAGTTGAAATCTTTCCTCTCATATTCAAGCTTTTGTTTCGTTGACAAACAAGGAAATGCAGTTGAAAGATTCCCTACAATTAAGCCTCAATAAAGGATGCATGGACTAGGTTGCATGGACACTCTGAAAACCGGTGCCTTGTCAATGTCACAATGTGTCCAACACGACATAGACACTCCAAAATCTATGTTATCCGAGTCATGATACACTAAACACATATCGGCGTATCGGACACCACAGAGTTACTTAAAATACACTATGGGACATGCCAAAATCTAGGTTGCACCTAGTTTCCATCTCCATGTCGTGTCGTATTTGAGTCCATGCAACACGGGGAAAAAAAAACTTAACAATCTCCAAAGCAAATTCTGGAAAATTCAACAGTCAATGACAAACAAGCAAGGAAATACATTTTCGCAAAGCTAAGGGCAAGCAGCTGCCATGAACAAGAACAAAGAACTGTAACGCCGAAGCTATCCACCAAACAAAATTCCTACATCTCGATAACAGAACACCTAGATCCGGTAGCAACCTTCTCCTCGCCGACTTCAAAACTTCACCACGACCAAGCTTAGCCGAACAAGAAGCTCGAGGTCCTCGTGGACAGCTATGCGCAATCAAAATTAAGCAATCGAACCAACAATCTTCACCTACGCTGCACCGGTTCCCTAGCTATGCATACGAATCCGATCCGAACAAACAGCATTGCAACAAACACAGCGATCATCAATTCACTCCCGATCCCAAGAACTCCTAGACTCACCGAATCAACAATAAAACCCTAACTAGCTCATAATTCAGCAAAAAAAATCGAGGGGGTGTGGACGAACGAGGTTACTGTTGCAGCGATCGAGATCCATGCACTTGACAGCGACGACCTCGTTGCGGGGGATGAAGGTCGCTCTGTACACCGTCGCGCTGGAGCCATAGCCGACCTCCTCGAGCAGCCTGTAGTCCGACGCCGACGCCGACGCCGAATAGCTCTTCCTCAAGCTCCCGTTCTTTTGTTGGTATTTTTGCATTTGGACTAGAAAAGATAGTCCCACATCGGCTACACCAAATGGTGAGTATCTCAATATAATGCATTGCTTGTGTTGAGGTGTGCACATGAGGTGTAGTGGGGCACAAGTTTGTGCCATGTGGGAGTATTTTCCTAGAAGAAAAAAGGATTAAATCCAACAAGGATGCAAGTTAATTTTTGTTTTGCGGACTCGGACACGGACTCCAGGATGTCTCGTGCATAGGCAGATTGTGGGATGATTTAAAATATCAAATTCTATTTTTGAGTATTAGTATTTTAGTCCCACATCGGATAGAAGAAGAGGTGAAGTCTCAACTCCACTCTATAAATAGAGCCCATTAGCCTCCTTTGAAAGATGAACCAAGAAGAGAGTTAAGGGAGTCTGTAAAGTCCAGGAAGCCCGTTTAAGTCTCAAATTTTGACTTACGAGCGTTCCAGAAGTTCTTCGTGAACTTGCTGGTTCCTGGAAGCAGATCGTGGTGGGGCGAATCTTGCTTTCAGCAACGGTGATCTTAATCACCCTAGCAAGAACCTTTCCTCTTCTTCTTTCTTCTCCTTCATCTGAGTTGTAACTCAGTTCTGTCCGTCTGCAACTGCGATTGCGAGAAAGAACGTGAGATTTACTTTTTTATTATTGTTGCTTTTGTAATCAGATTTATATTATAGTGTTCCTCTTGGATCTCGAGAATAATCAGAAGGTGAACGTTTGTTGAACCTCTGATATCGACATCGAGTCTACCATCTTTGATCAAGCCCCGGGACTAACAATCTCAGGAGCAAGATGTTTGTGGTTGAAAAATATCATAAATTGCTCTTTGAGGACGAGAAGTCTATGTTGCCACAGGTGAAGGAATTTCTGAAGCTACATCAGAAACTAGAAGACGAAGAGATGCCCCTTCCCGACAAGTTTGTCGTTGGAGGGATCGTCTCAAAACTTCCTGCTGGATGGAGTACCTTCTATGCAAGGATGCTCAGAAAGAAGCTAGACATTAGATTGGGAGATCTACTTCAAGAGATCCATGTTGAGGACGAGATGCGTTCCCAAAAGAAGATGGATACTCTGTCCAAACAGTTGGCTAAGGCCAATCTAGTGCAGTCAAGAGATCCCAAGGGGAAGCAGGCGGCTTCTCATCACAAGAAGAAGGACTTCACCAATCTAAAAGTGAAGGGTCCTTCATTCAAGCAACAGAAGTCCAAGTCCCACGTGACTTGTTTCAATTGTGGCAAGAAAGGCCACTACAAGAGTGAATGCAGATCTAAGCCTAAACAATCAGAGAAAGGTGAGCCTAATTATAACACCCAGTTTTCCAGATGAGGGTATTTTTGAAAATTTATAATTATAATTATTATTCATTGATATCTATTTCACATTATGAATTTTGGTGATTTTTAATTATTTTTAAACTATTTAAAAACTGATTTAAGTCATGACTTGTGATTTTGATGTGCTGCTAGTGAAACCGTAGAGACTGCATGACCTAGAGCCTAACCGTGTCATTAGGATGATTTAATTATCATTTTTAGCCTAGGGTTATTTTGGTCATTTTGACTTATTTGAATTATTTGATGATTTATGGAATTGGTGAATTCTAGGTTGACTTGACTTGTTGAGACCTAGTGAACTAGCCTAGAAGCTAATCCTAGCTATGGTAACCCTAGTCTAACTTAGGTTAACCTTATTTAGTCATTAGAAACTAATTTTAGAATGAGGGGATTTGGTTTAGTGCATTTAAGTCATGGTTTATGATTTCATGAAATGACTTATGCCTTAATGTTTTATTTGATCAAGACTTGGCCCATGGCCCATAACTAGAAGCCCTAACCCTAACCAAATCCTAAATGACCAGTCATAGGAATCTCCACCCTATATAAACACTTATTCTCTAGGACTTGCCTCCTTCTTTCATTCATTTCAACATTGGAAAAAGAAAGGTATTGTCCCTCTTCCAAAAATCCCCATAAATCCATTTTAAGTCCTTTTTAATCCTAGTTTCTTGCATTAGAACCTAATACTCTCCTACTCTCTGATTTTGGAATTTAATCCCAGCTTTGGGACAATTTGGGGCTTTTGGCATCAAGAGAAAGAATCCCCCATTTGGAGCTTTTTCATGCAATTTGCACCTATAGGTAAAACCCTTTAAATTGATTTAAATTTCAGTTTTCTTTGCATGTAAGGCTAGATCTAGGAGTCCCCTAGGTGTCCCTAAAATTTGGGTGAATTTCGTGTCCGTTTGGTGTCCGTATCGGACACGTGTCGTATTATTTTGTAGGTGTTTGATTAAATGCCTCTAAGGAATTTATTTTCGATTTTTGTTAATATAATTAAATGAATTTATAGATCTAAATATGTACATTAATTTTTGTGAAGAGTGTTTTGTGTTTTGGTGTCTTATTGTGACGGATTTTCGTGTTGGACACGCGGGGACTGAACCGTACACAGTGCCCTGCTGCTCGGGCACTGTAGCGGACACGACACTGCACGTCTTGACACGAATTTTTGGGTACACCTAGGACACATGACTGACACGACATAGGCAAAATTTCAGGCCATATGGTTGAGCGGTTTGGGAGAAATCCCGACCGTACCGTCTCGACCAACTGATACGACCTCTTCCTGCTGACATTGAATTGGAAGTAGATCGAGTAGTAATGGCCATGGTGAAATTAGGGTTTTCCTAAAGCATTAAGAGACTAGAGGAAGAAGAAGAACTTTATTGCAAGAAAGTGGAAATTCTGTTATAATCAAGAAAGATCATTCTCAATGTTAGTTTCCTCCCTCTCAAATTCTGATACTTATACATTTGAATCGTTCAGAGAATTACAGAAAATTACAAGTATGTCCTTACTAATACTACTACTCTTCTGTACTCAGGTTGGGCTAAGAAGTAACTTGACTTCCCTATCCTCTGCTGAGCTGGAGCCTATCATCTGCTGATCTGGAGCCTCTGAGCTGACTGGGTTAAGTATGGAGCAACTGCTAACTAACTCCTAGCTCTGTGAAGTAACAGAATGTAAGGAGAATTATGCTACTGCTACTCTTAATTGGGGATCATTGCTAGGTATGTATCAATACTCCCCCCTTAATTTGACCTTGCCTCAAGGTCAAAATAAGGAAATGTCTTGAGAAACTTCTCATAGGGAAACCAAGTTGCTTCCTCTGCACTCATATTCTTCCATTGCACTAGCAGGTCTGCTGCAGCTCTATTATTTCTTTTGACAAGCCTTCTCTCTAGTATTTATCAGGTTCTAGCAGTATCTCTTCCCTTGTAGTAGGGGTACCTTCCTGTACCATCACCCTGTGACTGATGTGCTTCTTGAGTTGGGATACATGGAAAATAGGGTGTATAGAGGCCTCCTCTGGTAATGCAAGCTTGTAGGCTACTGAACCTATATTGGCCATTACTTGATAAGGCCCAAAATATTTTGGTGCCAACTTTTGAGACTTCCTTTGTGCTACTGAGATCTGCCTATAGGGCTGTAGCTTGAGATAGACCCAGTCCCCCACCACAAATTCCCTATCTGTTCTGTGCAGATCTGCCAATTTCTTCATTCTATTTTGAGCCAGTATCAGATTGTCTTTAAGTATTTGGAGAGAGATATCTCTGGAAGCCATAGCTGCTGCTACTCCTTGATCCTGTACTGATTCAGGAGTATATGCTAAGAGGTTTGGAGGTGCTCTCCCATAGACAGCCTCAAATGGAGTGGTCCTGGTAGCTGAATGCCAATTGGTGTTAAACCAATACTCAGCCCACAACAGATGTTTTGTCCATTCCTTGGGTTGATGGCTACAAAAACACCTAAGGTATCCTTCAATACTCCTATTAGTAACTTCAGTTTGCCCATCTGACTGTGGGTGATATGAAGTACTGTATTTCAACTGAGATCCTTGCAATTTAAAAAATTCCCTCCAAAAAGCACTAGTGAATATAGGATCCCTATATGACACTATAGACTTGGGCATTCCATGCAACTTAAAAACTCCTTCCAAGAACACCTGAGCTACCCCTGCAGCAGTGTATGGGTGTGCCAGTGCAAATAAATGCACATACTTGGTGAGTCTATCAACCACCACCATTATAACAAATTTGTGGTGACTTAGAGGTAACCCCTCTATGAAATCCATGGATATATCTTCCCATATCTTGTCAGGGATTGGTAAGAGTTGTAATAACCCTGCAGGTGAGGAATTTTCAACCTTGTGCATCTGACATACCTCACAAGCTTTGATGAAACTTTGAACATCCTTCTTCATGCCTCTCCAATAACAGTTCCTCCTTAGCCTGTGAAGAGTCTTTTGGAACCCAGAGTGCCCTGACTGAGGAGTATTATGATGCTCTTTAAGCATAACCAAAGCAAAATCTGACCTTGGTTCAATCAGCAACCTGTTCTTGTAATATAGGAGGTCACCTTTGAGTGAATACTTGTTGACATTAAGTAAACCCTGCTCCCACTTCTGTAATTGGTCCTGGTAGTACTGAGAATCTTTAACTGCCTTCTTGTAATGTTGCAGCCAATCAGGATGGACTACACTGATAGCTTGTAGCTGTACATCTTCTCTTCTTGAAAGACTATCTGCAGCCTTATTTTTTGCTCCCTTTTTGTATTCTACTATGTAGTTATACACATACAATTTCAGCACCCACTTGTATTGGGCATCAGTATATACCCTTTGTTCTAGCATGTATTTAAGAGACTTATGATCAGTTCTGATAATAAATTGCCTTCCCCACAAGTATTGGCTCCACTTCTTAACTGCTAGGAGAATGGCTAACATCTCTTTCTCATAAGTGGATAGGACAGTGGCTCTGCCTTTCAAGTTTTGACTTAAGTAAGCTATTGGCTGCCCTTTTTACATGAGTACAGCCCCAATTCCACTCCCTGAGGCATCACACTCTAGAATGAAAGTTTCATTGAAGTCAGGCATAGCAAGGACAGGAGGCTGTGTTAGATGTATCTTCAAAGCTTCAAAAGCCTTCTGAATTGTATCAGTCCAACTGAAGGAGTTCTTCTTGAGGAGCATTGTTAGGGGCCCTGCTATTATTCCATAGTTTTTAACAAATCTCCTATAATAGCCTGTAAGCCCCAAGAAGCCTCTGAGTTCTTTGACAGTCTTAGGAATAGGCCATTCCAGCACTGAATTGATCTTGTCTTGGTCCACTGCCACTCCAGTTTCAGAAATAATGTGACCAAGGTATCCCACTTGCCTCTGCCCAAAGTAGCACTTGCTCTTCTTAACCTTCAGTTGGTGTTCTTGCAATCTCTGAAAGACTTTCTCTAATTGTATACAATGACTTTCAAGATCTGTACTATACACTAATATGTCATCAAAGAAAACAAGCACAAATTTTCTAAGAAAATCCTTAAAAATAGAATTCATAAGTGACTGAAATGTGGAAGGAGCATTAGTGAGCCCAAAAGGCATCACTAAAAACTCATAATGCCCTTCATAGGTTCTAAATGCAGTTTTATGAATGTCTTCCTTTGCCATCCTTACTTGGTGGTACCCAGCCCTTAGGTCAAGTTTAGAAAAATACCTGGACCCATATAGTTCATCAAAAAGCTCCTCTATGAATGGAATAGGAAACTTATCTTTGATTGTTTGCTGATTTAAGCTTCTATAGTCGATGCACATCCTCCATGTGCCGTCACTCTTCTTCACAAGAATGACAGGGGATGAATATGAGCTGTGACTGGGTCTGATTATGCCTGTGGTCAACATCTCATGCACTTGCCCCTCTATTTCATTTTTATGAATATAAGGGTGCCTGTAGGGTCTATTACACACTGGTACAGAACCAGATAGCAAGGGAATTATTTGATCAAACTGTCTAGGAGGAGGTAACCCTTTTGGTTCATCAAATATTTGCTCATATTTCTCTAACAGTTCTTTTATGGCTACTTCTTCACTGGCACTGGATAGCTTAGGCTCCTGCAGACCCACAGAGCACAACTGTATGACAAATATTTGACCCTTCTGTCTGAAGTCCTTCCTGTCAGGTTCCTTGAGTGTTACTCCACTGTCTTGAACCCCTTTAAACTGCTGCCACACTCCAGACTTCTCATATCTCATGGTCAAATCATGGAAATTCCAGATTATATCACCTAGTGTGCTGAGCCAGTTGGCCCCCAACACTATTTGGCATCCAGTAATGGGCAGAGAAAGAAGATCTGTGATTATCTTCTTCTGTTGACATTCAATTATAACCCCCTTGCATATACCTTGACTAGTGACCTTCTCCCCATTAGCAACTTGTACTTCAAAAGGTCTATTATTTGTGATAGGTAGACCTATTCTTTTACTAAAGTTGGCATCAATGAAACTGTGGGTAGACCCAGAGTCTACTAAGATCATCATAGGTTTATTCTACACTACACCCCTTAGCTTCATAGTAGAGTGACTCAGACTGTCTGATATAGCTTGGAGAGAAATTTCAAACAAGCTTTGGCTATTGTCTTCAATTCTCCCTTCATCTCTACCTGCTGCTCTTGTGTCTTCAACTTCATCTTCCATTTCTTCCCCTTCTGTAATTAACATAAACAGCTTCTTTTCCTTGCACTTGTGTCCTCGAACCCACTTCTCATCACATGTATAACACAGTCCCAAGTTCCTTCTCCTATTAATCTCTGAAGGAGAGATGGTGGCAAATTTCTTGGGATCTTCTGCCCATGTAGTGACTGCAGGGAAAGTGGTCAAAGAACTCTTGTTGGAGGAGTTATAGCCTTTGTAGGTTTTCTTGATGGCTAATAACTTGGATTCATAAAGTTTTGCTACTTGCATAGCAGCAGGGAGACTAACAGGTCTTGCGACTAAAACTTCAAACCTGATCTCTTCCTTAAGTCCTCCTATATACTGACTTATTAGGGAGGCTTCAGGTAGGCCACGAGTTTTCTTAGACAACTTCTGGAATTGCAGTGTATATTCTTGTACTGTCCCTTCTTGTGTGAGGAACTTGAGATCAATATGATGATCTATAAACTGAGAGGGACCATACTTCATCTTAATGGCACTACAGAATTCTTCCCAATTCACTAGACCCCCTTTGATTGGCAGTAACCAGTCGAACCAATGTGCTGCTGTTCCTTTTAACTGTACTGAACAAATTTTTACTCTGTCCCACTCAGGAATGCAGTAAAAATTGAAGTAATAATTTACTCTCATGAGCCATTCTTCAACATCTTTCTCTCCATCATAGTCTGGTATTTTCAACCTGACAGATGATTGTCCCCACCCCTGACCACCTTGAGGCCAATTTTGAGGGGCCCCAAATTGAAGTGGTTGTGCGTTCATGGTGTTTGGAGAAAACCCTTGGTTCTGGAAATTTCCTGCAAATCCAGTGTTCATTCTGGAATTTGGAGGACAGGCTTGTGTGTTTGACATTGCAGGGTTGTTTGTGTAGTACAGTGGATTCGACATGTTTCCTCCAAATTGGGGAAAATTAGGGTTAACTGGTAGAATAGTACCCCCAAATTGAATGAAATTTGGGTTCATAGGGTTTATTGGTGGGCATGCCATCATACCTGAAGGAACTTATTGTTGAGGAGTTCTTGCACGCACAGCGTGACTTCCATTGGTAGCCATGGCTGGTGAAACCGAGCTCTCACCACCTTCCCTCCTGCTTCTAGATATCTCCTCCATGAACCGGTCCAACGTATTATCGAGCTCAAGAACAGTACCCTCCAGGGATCGGATACGGACACGATCCTCCTCGGCAGTGGGCCGAACTTCCTCCGGCGATCCTTGCCGAGCTTCGCGACTGCTCGAACCTCGTTCCCGACTCGATTCCCTAATGGGCTCGAGTGGCTCTGATACCACGTTGATACGACCTCTTCCTGCTGACATTGAATTGGAAGTAGATCGAGTAGTAATGGCCATGGTGAAATTAGGGTTTTCCTAAAGCATTAAGAGACTAGAGGAAGAAGAACTTTATTGCAAGAAAGTGGAAATTCTGTTACAATCAAGACAGATCATTCTCAATGTTAGTTTCCTCCCTCTCAAATTCTGATACTTATACATTTGAATTGTTCAGAGAATTACAGAAAATTACAAGTATGTCCTTACTAATACTACTACTCTTCTGTACTCAGGTTGGGCTAAGAAGTAACTTGACTTCCCTATCCTCTGCTGAGCTGGAGCCTATCATCTGCTGATCTGGAGCCTCTGAGCTGACTGGGTTAAGTATGGAGCAACTGCTAACTAACTCCTAGCTCTGTGAAGTAACAGAATGTAAGGAGAATTATGCTACTGCTACTCTTAATTGGGGATCATTGCTAGGAATGTATTACCAACACGCACACACGCGCACAGGCACGTCCTGATACGTGTTCGTAACACAGACACGGCGACACGTTGGCCTATTTCAGGGTGACACACACGTACCCCTATGTACCCTCTAGGACTGTGCACGAGCACGGGTCACATCAAGCTCTGTGTCGAGTCCACAACGACTCGACACGCAAGCACGAGGCAGTCTTCACTGCCATTTACTGATTTTGTCCCACTTCGAAATTGGATACTTCGTGTCCTAATTTTTGGACACATTTAGACACCACTGGACACGTGAGATATGTGTCTATGACTGAACACAAATTTTTCCCATTTTAATTTAAAGTTTGATATTGAAATTGGATTTCGAAGTGGGTTGCTGATACATTGTTTTAACTGTCAACTGATGCACTTGTGTTCTTGACACTTGGACACTCTTCACATCACTTGGACACCCTCTCTTGACACCATATGCTTAGTGTCTTGACATATATCATAAAGCCTTGTCCCTAGCTTAGAGTTTAATAGCAGTCTTATGCATTGAAATGCTCTAACCTATATATATATATTTCGGGTATCAGTCTTATCAGAGGACAACCTCCCTACACATTTTTAAGTTCAGAGTTTCATCAAGACCAATTCCTTTGTAGATCATTTCTCCATTACTCCTGAACCATTTAGTTCAGTCCTTGAAGCTCGATCACACATCCATGTGGTGTTCTTCCATCTAATGTCCTGCCCTATAGATAGATTACTGTCCAGATATGTATCTACTGCTTGTTTCATGTCTTCCCATGTATGGGCAGCAAGTAGCCATTAGTTCACAGATAATCGAGTATCATGTACCTGTACTGTACGTTGGTGTATCCATCTTCACACTCTATCCATCCTTCCTAATGATTTGGCCAACTAATCCCTTTTGATGCAACCCCCTTCCATTTTGATGTCCAGTCTAGAGAGTACTGAGAGCTTCTTCCTGCATTCCCATTTAGATATCATGCACATGTTAGCATGACCTGCACATAGATCAATTAGGAGAATTTCAGGTATGTTTAACACAGCCTACACACATATTGGCTTGATATCAGATATATACTGAGGATTCCTGCATTTTCTCCTACAAGTTTGTATATCAGATAATTGGTCCTGCATCTCTTGTTTTATTTCACCCACTGCACACATGTGCAGTCCTCATTCATTCACTGTTTCTTGATTTTTACACCATTAAATTCAGATTTCCAGTTTCTCCACACAAATTCCTGAGATTGCACAGCCCTTAGTTCAACCTTAGTTTACATCCATGATTTCCCCCACTCCTTTGTTCAGTCCTTAAATGAGTATCAGATTTCATTGCCTTGTTCAGTTCCCTATTTGTCCATTTTGCCTTCTTGAATATTGTCCACTTTATTAAGGATCTGTCCTGCACTCACTCCATATGAACCACTGCGCACTTGTTGCATTTCACTGCATATTACTACTTGCATGCCCTGTATACACATATCTTTTGTCCTGAAATTGCAATCCAAAGTGCTTTCCTGCATTGCTCTAATACCTATTGGGCACTTCATGTTCAGATATTGAACTGGTGCAGCCCCCTTGTTGTCCTGCATATGAGAAGTCATGGGATACTTCCTTGTCCTGCATAGCAATTAGATCCCTACAACATGTCTATATCCCATTGTCCCCGGCATACAGAACAATCCAAGCCAGCTACTGAGTTCTGGACCCATTTTGGTGTTAGCAGTCATGCCTCTTTGCAGCAAACCACATTGCCTTGTTGTTCTTGAATGAGTAAATCCATTTGCCACATTTCCCTATTGTTGCATCTGTTCTAAACAATATGATCTGTCCACCTAATACCTATAGCAGTCTAGGTTGACCCCATTCCTTGTTTTCCCTAAACACCCCTCCATACATGTTACACACACACACACTGAGAATAGGATTGATTCCCATTTTCCTGAGATTGTTACTGTCAACCTATTTCCAGATTTTGTAATGCTTAGTGGCTCACACTGATTTCTTTTATTGATTTTGTGTTCCTAAAACTGAGGACAGCCCACACACTCATGTATACACTCCTCACTATTTTCCTGTACACCCACACACTCATATATCATATCATTTCACCCTACACTCACACACCCTTGTGTACACACATGTCCCCTCTAGCCATTGACACACACCCTCTACCTAGCACACACACACCCTCTATCTAGTACACACACACACATACACTTGTATATTCATGTGTCCCCTCACTCCCTTCCTATGTATACATAGAGATATGCTTGTGTTACATATATATAAGTTTCCTATATAATATATCATAGTGTTGTACTATACATATTAGTTATATATAGGAATGTGTGAAATATATATATATATATATATATATATATATATATATATATATATATATATATATATATATATATATATATATGATATTATGTTATATGATATATATATATATGTGTTATGTGTATAGATGTTTTGTAGGTTGTGTAGACCTGGCTTAGCCTATTGGCCCATGGCCTAGTCTTTTAGCCTATGGCATGGTATGCCTAGTATGGAGTCTAGAATAGACTGTTTAGCGTTGTTAGGACCTAGAATGGTTTGTTAGACCTAGAATAGACTAATTTGACTTAGGTTTGACTTGGTTGACCTAGTTTGACTTCTAGGGTTGACCAGAGTTGACTTAGAGTTGACTTTGACCTAGATTGACCTAGAAGTCATGTAGATTGCATCATAAACATCAATTACCTTGTTTTAAGCATATTATAACATGTACTGTTCTATTTAGGATATTGTGACTCCGGTGCAGACATCTGACATTACACTACTCTTTTCAGAGTAGCAGGCGAGTACATTCTCTGATAGTTCTCTCATTTATTTGTCAATTACTGTATTTCAGTTCTAGTAGCTGTATGTGATTCTCTGTTACAAATACGTACTGTTATTTCAGGATTCATGTATACGACACACATTTATTTTCTGGCCTATATTACTGGTATCATCATTTTCGACTTCTATTACTGGAATCACCTACTGGAATCATTTACTGGAATCACCCCGGAATCATTTACTGGTATCATTATACTTGGCTGGACTCATCTTGAATCATTGTGTCGGAATTCTGGATTCACTTGCTGGGAGGAGAAATACTAGAGTAAGACATGTAGACATACCCCATTTCTGGAATCACCTTTTGCTGGAATCATACTGGAATGATAGCCATCTCACATCCGGCCAGGTGTGTGATGTGCCGAATTACCCATAGCCGTTTACATGTCGATCTCGGTATTTTAAAACACACTGCTAGAGTATAGGCTGGACTCACCCTGGAATCATTGATCACTATAACTGGAATCGTCCCTTGCTGGATTCGTCTTGTATGAGATTCATCCTGTACTGGACTTACATTGGAGTCACACTTGTCTACATTGTTGCCTGGACTTTACATCATATTACCCTGGTTCAGCTAGTTCTATTTTTACAGTCTTCATTGCTATGATTCTTCTCTTGTTTAGTATTTACTTTTCTTGCACTTTATCTATCTTTCTTACCATCACCTGAATATAAACTGCCATTTTCATCAATATAACTGCCTATAACTGCTTTATAGTTATCTGTCATTTACTTAGGTTTTCTAGATGAGATGTGCTCGTTCCTGTCCTGACTGGACCTGTTGTAAATTTTACAGATGATTGCCCTGAGGACACATGCCTATATGTTACAGACCAGGAGATGGTTTAGCTACCTTTGGCCCTGACACTCAGGAGTGATCGGAAGTTTAGCTAGTCTGTCTTATTTTAGTTTTCATGTTAGAACTGGAGTTGTATATAGAGATTTGAGACTTGAGATGTATTTGAGATTGTTGAGTTTGTTGTTATTATTTTAGTAGTTTGTTGTCTTCAATTTCTTAGTGATATTTCTGTGTTATCTTATTGTGCTTAGACTGTGATTGAGTTACACCATATCTTATACTTGTCCTCCGTTCGGAGTTGATCATGATGAGTACATTATATACTGCATGAGTTGATGGTTAGTTAGAGACTTAGAACAGCGTTCTACCGCCGACACTGTGGCGTAGGCTGGGCGCTGTTACATACTCGTACCCTCACAGTGGGTGCGGGTCGTGATACGTTTTTAGTGGTGGCCCATACAGGCCGAGAGTCGCATTAGTGCGATATCGTGGTAGTACGGCGACTTAGTTGTACTGCTGCGAGCCTGCGATAGGATTGAGAGATAGGCTTTACCGGAGAGGCACTCAATCACAGTTAGGACTACTTGAGAAGTTTCCTGGGATGACCCTTTAGAATCTCGTTATAAACTATCTCGAAATTTGATTCTGACAGTATCTGTCTATCTTCCTTGTTCATCGTTGAAATTGATTCTTGGTATTCATATTTGACTTGATTTTCTACCAAGATAACATTATGGGCTAGGTTGCCTCAGTCATGGAATCTAGAGTCTTCTATGGCTATATCAGTTGGTTGGACGATGAGATAGAGTCCGATTTTGGATGTATTTCTCGGGTGTGGGAATTTAAAGTTTTCGCAGCCAAGCTAGCGGCAATGCAAAAATTTTAAATACCATTATTCTAGATGTATGTACATTAGTTGTGGACTCTATGGATTATCGCAGCCATATTTACTGGTGTGACAAGGATTCTGGTGACATGGTTCTGGATAGACGGGTATGATTATTAGATTGCAGGATAGATACCATATAGATGGTGCCCTAGAGAAATTGAGTAGAATATCAGGATGAGTATTACTTGAGTGTCATGGATTGGATAGAGGGAGCTAGGCCACCTGTAGCGCGGCACCGTGTCCCGCACCAACAGAGGGATACACCTCAGAGGGGCAGGGCTTCTGTGCTGACAGTCGAGTAGACCGACGCTATGGGTGACGGGTTAGCAGGTCTGTCTTCCTGTTCTTCTTTCTATCTTGTTGTGTGATTCTATTAGTATATGCCAGGATATTGCTTGTGATTGCCTAGATAGCGTAGCTACCCTGTTCGAGACCGTGAAAGCACGACCAGTAGGATTGTGTTGCTTCGACTTTGATTTGCTGGGGGTTTGACCTAGTGGAGGTGCGATCATCTTAATTTCGAGGACGAAATTTTTCTAAGGTGGGTAGGATTGTAACACCCAATTTTCCAGATGAGGGTATTTTTGAAATTTTATAATTATAATTATTATCCATTGATATCTATTTCATATTATGATTTTTGGTGATTGTTAATTATTTTTAAACTATTTAAAAACTGATTTAAGTCATGACTTGTGATTTTGATGTGCTGCTAGTGAAACCGTAGAGACTGCATGACCTAGAGCCTAACCGTGTCATTAGGATGATTTAATTATCATTTTTAGCCTAGGGGTATTTTGGTCATTTTGACTTATTTGAATTATTTGATGATTTATGGAATTGGTGAATTCTAGGTTGACTTGACTTGTTGAGACCTAGTAAACTAGCCTAGAAGCTAACCCTAGCTATGGTAACCCTAGTCTAACTTAGGTTAACCTCATTTAATCATTAGAAACTAATTTTAGAATGAGGGGATTTGGTTTAGTGCATTTAAGTCATGGTTTATGATTTCATGAAATGACTTATGCCTTAATGTTTTATTTGATCAAGACTTGGCCCATGGCCCATAACTAGAAGCCCTAACCCTAACCAAACCCTAAATGACCAGCCATAGGGATCCCTATCCTATATAAACACTTATTCTCTAGGGCTTGCCTCCTTCTTTCATTCATTTCAACATTAGAAAAAGAAAGGTATTGTCCCTCTTCCAAAAATCCCCATAAATCCATTTTAAGTCCTTTTTAATCCTAGTTTCTTGCATTAGAACCTAATACTCTCCTACTCTCTGATTTTGGAATTTAATCCCAGCTTTGGGACAATTTGGGGCTTTTGGCATCAAGAGAAAGAATCCCCCATTTGGAGCTTTTCCATGCAATTTGCACCTATAGGTAAATCCCTTTAAATTGATTTAAATTTCAGTTTTCTTTGCATGTAAGGCTAGATCTAGGAGTCCCCTAGGTGTCCCTAAAATTTGGGTGAATTTCGTGTCCGTTTGGTGTCCATATCGGACACGTGTCGTATTGTTTTGTAGGTGTTTGATCAAATGCCTCTAAGAAATTTATTTTCGATTTTTGTAAATGTAATTAAATGAATTTATAGATCTAAATATGTACATTAATTTTTGTGAAGAGTGTTTTGTGTTTTGGTGTCTTATTGTGTCGAATTTTCGTGTTGGACACGCGGGGACTGAACCGTACACAGTACCCTGCTGCTCGGGCACTGTAGCGGACACGACACTGCACGTCTTGACACGAATTTTTGGGTACACCTAGGACACATGACTGACACGACACAGGCAAAATTTCAGGCCATATGGTTGAGCGGTTTTGGAGAAATCCCGACCGCACCGTCTCGACCAACACACACACACGCACACAGGCACGTCCTGATACGTGTTCGTATCAGAGACACGGCGACACGTTGGCCTATTTTTGGGTGACACACACGTACCCCTATGTACCCTCTAGGACTGTGTACGAGCACGGGTTACATCGAGCTCTGTGTCGAGTCCACAATGACTCGACACGCAAGCACGAGACAGTCTTCACTGCCATTTACTGATTTTATCCCACTTCGAAATTGGATACTTCGTGTCCTAATTTTTGGACACATTTAGACACCACCGGACACGTGAGATATGTGTCTACGACTGAACACAAATTTTTCCCATTTTAATTTAAAGTTTGATATTGAAATTGGATTTCGAAGTGGGTTGTTGATACATTGTTTTAACTGTCAACTGATGCACTTGTGTTCTTGATACTTGGACACTCTTCACATCACTTGGACACCCTCTCTTGACACCATATGCTCAGTGTCTTGACCTATAACATAAAGCCTTGTCCCTAGCTTAGAGTTTAATAGCAGTCTTATGCATTGAAATGCTCTAACCTATATATATATATATATATATATATATATATATATATATATATATATATATATATATATATATATATATTTTGGGTATCAGTCTTATCAGAGGACAACCTCCCTACATATTTTTAAGTTCAGAGTTTCATCAAGACCAATTCCTATGTAGATCATTTCTCTATTACTCCTGAACCATTTAGTTCAGTCCTTGAAGCTCGATCACACATCCATGTGGTGTTCTTCCATCTAATGCCCTGCCCTATAGATAGATTACTATCCAGATATGTATCTACTGCTTGTTTCATGTCTTCCCATGTATGGGCAGCAAGTAGCCATTAGTTCACAGATAATCGAGTATCATATACCTGTACTGTACGTTGGTGTATCCATCTTCACACTCTATCCATCCTTCCTAATGATTTGGCCAAGTAATCCCTTTTGATGCAACCCCCTTCCATTTTGATGTCCAGTCTAGAGAGTACTGAGAGCTTCTTTCTGCATTCCCATTTAGATATCATGCACATGTTAGCATGACCTACACATAGATCACTTAGGAGAATTTCAGGTATGTTTGACACATCCTACACACTGTTGGCTTGATATCAGATATATACTGAGGATTCCTGCATTTCCTCCTACAGGTTTGTACATCAGATAATTGGTCATGTATCTCTTGTTTCATTTCACCTATTGCACACATGTGCAGTCCTCATTCATTCACTGTTTTTTGATTTTTACACCATTGAATTCAGATTTCCAGTTTCTCCACACAAATTCCTGAGATTGCACAGCCCTTAGTTCAACCTTAGTTTACATCCATGATTTCCCCCACTCCTTTGTTCAGTCCTTAAATGAGTATCAGATTTCATTGCCTTGTTCAGTTCCCTATTTGTCCATTTTGCCTTCTTGAATGCTGTCCACTTTATTAAGGATCTGTCCTGCACTCACTCCATATGAACCACTGCACACTTGTTGCATTTCACTGCATATTACTACTTGCATGCCCTGTATACACATATCTTTTGTCCTGAAATTGCAATCCAAAGTGCTTTCCTGCATTGCTCTAATACCTATTGGGCACTTCATGTTAAGATATTGAACTGGTGCAGCCCCCTTGTTGTCCTGCATATGAGAAGTCATGGGATACTTTCTTGTCCTGCATAGCAATTAGATCCCTACAACATGTCCATATCCCATTGTCCCTTGCATACAGAACAATCCAAGCCAGCTACTGAGTTCTGGATCCATTTTGGTGTTAGCAGTCATGCCTCTTTGCAGCAAACCACATTGCCTTGTTGCTCTTGAATGAGTAAATCCATTTGCCACATTTCCCTATTGTTGCATCTGTTCTAAACATTATGATCTGTCCACCTAATACCTATAGCAGTCTAGGTTGACCCCATTCCTTGTTTTCCCTCAACACCCCTCCACACATGTTACACACACACACACTGAGAATAGGATTGATTCCCATTTTCCTGAGATTGTTACTGTCAACCTATTTCCAGATTTTGTAATGCTTAGTGGCTCACACTGATTTCTTTTATTGATTTTGTGTTCCTAAAACTGAGGACAGCCCACACACTCATGTATACACTCCTCACTGTTTTCCTGCACACCCACACACTCATGTATCCTATCATTTCACCCTACACTCACACACCCTTGTGTACACACATGTCCCCTCTAGCCATTGACACACACCCTCTACCTAGCACACACACACACCCTCTATCTAGTACACACACACACATACACTTGTATATTCATGTGTCCCCTCACTCCCTTCCTATGTATACATAGAGATATGCTTGTGTTATATATATAAGTTTCCCATATAATATATCATAGTGTTGTACTATACATATTAGTTATATATAGGAATGTGTGAAATATATATATATATATATATATATATATATATATATATATATATATATATATATATATATATATATATATATATATATATATATATATATATATATATATATATGATATTATGTGATATGATATATATATATATATATATATATATATATATATATATATATATATATATATGTGTGTTATGTGTATAGATGTTTTGTAGGTTGTGTTGACTTGGCTTAGCCTATTGGCCCATGGCCTAGTCTTTTAGCCTATGGCATGGTATGCCTAGTATGGAGTCTAGAATAGACTGTTTAGCCTTGTTAGGACCTAGAATGGTTTGTTAGACCTAGAATAGACTAATTTGACTTAGGTTTGACTTGGTTGACCTAGTTTGACTTCTAGGGTTGACCAGAGTTGACTTAGAGTTGACTTTGACCTAGATTGACCTAGAAGTCATGTAGATTGTATCATAAACATCAATTACCTTGTTTTAAGCATATTATAACATGTACTGTTCTATTTAGGATATTGTGACTCCGGTGCAGACATCTGACATTACACTACTCTTTTCAGAGTAGCAGGCGAGTACATTCTCTGATAGTTCTTTCATTTATTTGTCAATTACTGTATTTCAGTTCTAGTTAGCTGTATGTGATTCTCTGTTACAAACACGTACTGTTATTTCTGGATTCATGTATACGACACACATTTATTTTCTGGCCTCTATTACTGGTATCATCATTTCCGGCTTCTATTACTGGAATCACCTACTGTAATTATTTACTGGAATCACCCGAAATCATTTACTTGTATCATTATACTTGGCTGGACTCATCTTGAATCATTGTGTCGAAATTCTGGATTCACTTGCTGAGAGGGAAAATACTAGAGTAAGACATGTAGACATACCCCATTTCTGGAATCACCCTTTGCTGGAATCATACTGGAACGATAGCCATCTCACACCCGGCCAGGTGTGTGATGTGCCGGATTACCTATAGCCGTTTACATGTCGATCTCGGTATTTTAAAACATACTGCTAGAGTATAGATTGGACTCACCCTGGAATCATTGATCACTATAACTGGAATCGTCCCTTGCTGGATTCGTCTTATATGAGATTCATCCTATACTGGACTAACATTGGAGTTACACTTGTCTACATTGTTGCCTGGACTTTACATCATATTACCCTGGTTCAGCTAGTTCTATTTTTACAGTCTTCATTGCTATGATTCTTCTCTTGTTTAGTATTTACTTTCCTTGCACTTTATCTGTCTTTCTTACCATCACCTGAATATAAACTGCCATTTTCATCAATACAACTGCCTATAACTGCTTTATAGTTATCTGTCATTTACTTGGGTTTTCTAGATGAGATGTGCTCGTTCCTGTCCTGACTGGACCTGTTGTAAATTTTACAGATGATTGCCCTGAGGACACATGCCCTACATGTTACAGACCAGGAGATGGTTTAGCTACCTTTGGCCCTGACACTCAGGAGTGATCGGGAGTTTAGCTAGTCTGTCTTGTTTTAGTTTTCATGTTAGAACTGGAGTTGTATATAGAGATTTGAGACTTGAGATGTATTTGAGATTGTTGAGTTTGTTGTTATTATTTCAGTAGTTTGTTGTCTTCAATTTCTTAGTGATATTTCTGTGTTATCTTATCGTGCTTAGACTGTGATTGAGTTACACCATATCTTATACTTGTCCTCCGTTCGGAGTTGATCATGATGAGTACATTATATACTGCATGAGTTGATGGTTAGTTAGAGACTTAGAACAGCGTTCTACCGTCGACACTGCGACGTAGGCTGGACGCTGTTACGTACTCGTACCCTCACAGTGGGTGTGGATCGTGACACTAATAAGGTTTCATTGGTTTCTAACATTGTTGCTATGATCGCACAGGTCACAACTGTAGGGGTTGACTCTGACTGGTGGATAAACACTGGTACGACTTGCCATGTCTGTTCTGGCAAGGAATGGTTCGTCTCGTACCAGCCAATATCTGAGAAGGTTGTCATGGCGAACCAGGCCCAAGCTGAAGTTCTGGGGATCGGGACCGTGGAACTGAAACTCACTTCTGGGAACACTTTGACGCTTCAAGGTGTGAAGCATGTTCCGGTGATTGCCAAGAACCTGATCTCTGGGAGCTTGCTCTGCAACGCAGGCTTGAGGATGGACATCAGTGCTGGTCAGATGGTGATGTCCAAGAAAGGAACATTCTTCGGAAAGGCTTATCAAACCGAAGGAATGTTTAAAATTCATCTTGTCAACCAGTTTAATGACATTAATGCAGTTGCATTTTCTGATTATTCTCTTGAGTTGTGGCATAATAGACTAGGACATGTTCATTGTAAAGAATTAACAAAATGTCCAGTCTAGGACTTATCTCCAATTGTGGGGGTAAGGTAGAGAAGTGTGAAGCATGTGCTCAGACAAAGATCACAAGAAAACCCTTTCATCTAGTCAATCGAAGCACAGATCTTCTGGAGTTGGTGCACTCTGATATCTGTGACTTCAAGCAATTCTTTACAAAAGCCGGGATGAAGTATTTTATAACCTTCATCGATGACTTCTCAAAATACGCGTTCGTCTATTTGCTCAAGTCTAAAGATGAAGCGTTCGAGAAGTTCAAGGAGTTCAGGGCCGAGGCTGAACGACAAACTGGACAACAATTCAAGAGGCTAAGAAGTGATCGAGGCGGAGAGTATCGGTCTCATGAATTTACATTTTTCTGCAAAGAACATGGAATCATAAACGAGACTACTGCTCCGTATTCTCCTCAATCTAACGGAGTAGCGGAGAGGAAGAACAGAATATTGACAGAAATGATGAACTCAATGCCGCTAACCGCGTGTCTTCCTAAATGCTACTGGGGAGAAGCTGCATTGACGGCCACTTTTATTCTAAATAGAGTGTCGTATGCAACTTCGGACGTAACTCCTCATGAACACTGGTTCAAAGTCAAACCTAACTTGTATGTCATTCGAGTGTGGGGGTCTCTGGCTTATGTGAAGCTTCCAGATCTGAAGATTCAGAAGCTGGGGACTAGGACTACGAAGATGATCTTCTTGGGGTATGCCGAGAAGAGTGATGCTCGAAGATTTCTTGATATTGAGTAAAATTATATCATCGAATCTCGTGAAGACAATTTGCAAGGCACAAGAATATTGTTCTTACGGATAAACTGGAGAACAATAAGGGTGCGCAAAAAACAGAAGTTTTCAATAAAGAAGTAGTCCAAGAAGATGTTGTTGAAACAACGGTTGAACAAGAACTCGTTGAGCCATCGTCGAAGCGAGCGAGGAGGCCGAAGAACTTCGGAGATGACTTCATCACCTATCATGTGGAAGCAGATCTGCTTACCTATGATGAGACGATGAAGACCAGAGATGATATTTTCTAGAAGGAGGCGATTGACAATAAAATGGATTCTATCACCTCAAATAACACTTGGGTATTGGTTGATCTTTCTGAAGGAGCGAAACCCATCGGATGTAAATGGATCTTCAAGAAGAAGATGAAAGCAGATGGAACTATTGACAAGTTCAAGACCAGGTTGGTGGCCAAGGGGTTTTCTCAGAAGCAGGGGATCGACTACTTTGACACGTAAGCTCCAGTAGCCCGGATGACCACCATCAGAATGTTAATTGCTCTCGCAGCGATACATAAGATGGTGATACATCAGATGGATATGAAAACAGCATTCCTGAATGGCAAGCTGACCGAAGAGATCTACATACAACAACCAGAAGGGTTTGTCATCAAAGGTCTTGAAGACAAAGTCTGCAAGTTGGTGAAATCTTTGTACGGTTTAAAGCAAGCTTCCAAAATATGGCATGAGAAGTTTGACAAAGTCATAAGGTCAAATGGCTACAGGGTCAGTAAAACAGACAAGTGCGTCTATACGAAGTTTGCTGACGGAAGAGGAGTCATCGTTTGTCTATACGTGGATGACATGCGAATCCTAGGTACGGATATAAGCTGTGTCACGGAGACAAAGAAGTTCCTCTCGACGAAGTTCAGTATGAAGGACTTGGGGGATGCTGATGTTAACTTGGGACTCAAGATCATCCGGACAGACACTGGACTAGCGCTGTCACAGTCTCATTATGTTGAGAAGATGATCACTCGTTACGGATATCAGGATCTTCTAGGGATCGATACGCCGTACAAGTGTGATCTGAAACTGAAGCCTAATTCAAGGAAAAGCATCAGGCAGCTGGAGTATGCAAGCGTAATCGGGAGTTTGATGTATGCTACTACTGCCACAAGGCCTCACATAGCTTTCGCTAAAGGAATGCTGAGTCATTTCATGAGCAACCCAGGCATTGAGCACTGGAAAGCTATGAAACGGGTTATGAGATATCTCAAGAAGACTCAAACATATGCACTGCACTACAACGGAGATCCGTCGGTAGTGGAAGGCTTCAGTGATGCCAGTTGGTGCTCAGAATTAGAGAGCGAAAGGTCCACAGGTGGATTTATATTCACTATGGATGGAGCTGCTATATCGTGGAAGTCGAAGAAGCAGACTATGCTCTTGCGATCATCTATGGAATCTGAGTTCTTTGCACTTGATACCGCAGCAGATGAAGCAGAGTGGCTTCGGGAGCTCATGTATGATCTTCTAGTGGTTGGGGCACAGATACCGGCAATTTTGATATACTGCGACAACCAGGCGACTGCAGCGGTGGCATCGAATGATCTCTTCAACGAAAAGAAGAGAACTGTACGGTAGAAGCACAGGGCAGTGAACGATCTCATCAAGAGAGGTGACATTGCAGTGATTGATGTTTGGAGTCAAGAGAACCGGGCGGATCCGTTCACCAAGGACCTCAAGCGCCAGCTGGTCGATGACACAGCTTGTAAAATGGGCTTGAAGGCATTCTGATATTGTGTTATTACAATCCTACCATAAAGTTTTATGCTATTAGTTCAAAGAGAAATCTACTAGGCATCTAGCTTTTGGTTCAAGAGAGGACTATTAACCAGAAGTGTAACACCCATATTCTGAATACGTATTTTGTCAAACTTGCATGTATTTCAGACCTGTATTTATTTTCTCGGATTTTAGCATGTACTTGTAATTGGCTTGACTTGCAGATTTTGGTTCTCGTAATTGGGTTTTATCTGGCTTGGTTTATTGTGGAGGAGAATTGGTTTGATTTGGTTTGGTTCAACATGCATTGGAACACCTTAGCCTATGCTCCACCCTCAACACATCACAACCACCCTCTTTATTATCCCCACCTAACACTCTCTCTCTTCATTACTTTCTTCCATTAATTTCTTCTTCTTCCTTCCTCTACACAACACTCCACCCATAGGCAAGTGCACCTTGCCACCACATGAGAACCCTATTTTATTTATCCATTAGCTAGATTAGGCCATGGAGATGAACATTAGTGCTTGACATTTTATGATTTGGAGTCTCCATTGTTCTAGATCTAGATTTTAATTATTTCGGATTTACATGGTCTTGATCTATTTTGGTTGGATTTTTGTGGGTTTTGATACTTCTATGTGGAAGAGAATTCAATTTTACTCAAGTTAGAACTTTGAAAATCTAGATTTGGCTTTGATTTGACAAAGATATGAAGAATTGAAGTTTTGGAGTTCTTGGAGTTCTTCTCGGGTTGGAGGAGCAGACCTCTCGGCCTGCGCTCTTTAGCGCAAAGCCGATTACACAGCTCACCCTTTGGTGAACTGCGCATCCCCTCGGCCAGCGCATTGTGCTGAGCTGAACTGCGCTGGCGCTTCTTAGCCCAGCGTTCCCTTTCCCCTTGTGCGCTTGACCTATGCGCAATCTGCTCCTGCGCAATCCACTCCTGTGTAATCCACTCCTGCGCAATCCACTCCTGCGTAATCCACTCCTGCGCACTTCACCCCTGCGCCATCCATCTCCTATGCCAACCTCCTCCTGTGCAGCCCTCTTCCTTCTGCGCAGTTCACCCTGTGCAGTCCATTCTCTTGTGCAACCTGTCCAACCATGGAGATTTGGTTTTATTATCCTTAAGCTTGGCTCTTCTATAGCCCTGTTTATTGATATTTTATTAGATATTTTATGCCCATTTTATATCCTTACGCCTTTTGTCATGAACTTGATTTTACTTAATATGTTTGGAATGACTATTGTACATGGCATGGTATGACAAGAAACTAGCATAACACGACAGTGACCCGTAGTGGTGCACTCCTGACATGACCAACCTGACATGATAGTGGCCCGTCGTGGCGCACTCCTGACAAGTACCCTGACATGATTTATCTTGATGCTGTTGCGACGGCTAACTTGACTCGTATAATCAACTTGACACCGTGGGTGTTCCTGCTTGCTTGCTTGTGCAATCCACTTGTCTTGTCTTGCATCATGTCTAGGATATGACTCCCTGGTTTCCACGGTCAGGGATTCATACTGAATATGGATTAGGCTAATGACTAGATCAAACTATAGTTCATGGAGAATTTCCAGTCACAGGCAATCTCGTTATCTGGGCGCTCTTAATTGGACTTGTAGCTTGCCGACGAGTAGAGCACATTTCCAGCGCACTGTCATGTGTTGCACCCTCTAAGTCACCTAAGGGTATATCGTCTGCAGGGCTTGGGACTGGGAAATTCTCATTGCATCTTGTTAGTAATTAAGGCTTCTGATAACCCTAGTTAGTTAAGTAGCAAGCCGTAGTAATTGCTTGGCCGCTTGTGAATGGATGGAGTCCAGCCTCGTCTAAGTCTTGTCTAGTCCCTGTACCTGGCTACTCTTGTACATGCTTGTTCTACTTATTATTAAACAATAAATGGGTGGAGACAGAGTGCTATTCAGGCGAAGGGTTACAACCCCGGTCCTTGTCTGGTTTAAGGGTTGTAATCTGGTTCCCGGAATGGTTCCACGTCCCTATTCGTTTATTGTCCTGTGGTTCTCTTTAATACTTGTACTTTCTTTCAGTTTCTTATGTTTGGATATGCTGGCTTTTGTTCTTATTTCGTGGCCTCCCTTGTGGCACTTGCTCTTTCTGGGGTTTGACCCAGCTGGTTTTGTGTGGCCAGATTTCGGAGCAGCTCCCGAGGATCTACCGAACCTCCAGCCCGATGGTGGCGACTAGAAGGAACCCGGGCTACGAGTGGGTTTTCTATTTTGTTTCGCTAACTCTATTGTAAATTTATTCTTTTGAGACATTTAGCCGACGAGCACCTGTTAGCTCGATGCACTTTTACTTACTGTCTGCCTACGGGCTGTAAACATGATTAACAAATCCTAGGGTTGATCATGTATGACTTAACTCTTGCTAGTCCCAGCATTTTGTACGACTAGCTTCATGATCAGTTGATATGTAATATTTGGGACGCCTTTTATTGTATATTTGGTGGTCAAACATCTTGTGATTATATTATTTGCTTGAGATTGAGACAGTAGGCTTGACCATAAGAGACCGTTGGCTTGTAGTAAACCCTCATATCTAGACAGCCGTGACCGTATAGTTGAGATGTATTCTATTTCAATATACGTAGCTGGCTATGTACGCCCCCGCTCTCTAGTATTCTGGTTCTGGGGCGTGACAAGAAGAATATCAGGAACGGTGGGTACTTGTCCTCTGTGACATGGAGAGGTTACGGACCTACAACAACTATTGTCTACTGTTATTTTTTGCGAAAAATGGATCCTGTGGGAAGGTTTGCTTAAATGCCTTAATGAGTTCTCAGGCAGAGTGAATGCCTGGAGTGCTTTACAGAAAGCACGGTAGTGCAGCACTACAAGGAGTGTAACTCCATGCTACAGTGAGGTGACTTCACCATGAGGTTCCCAGGTAGGGGTAATGCCTCGGCTTTGCAAGCCAAGTCACAGCGCAGTAGCACCGCAAATAGGCAGGTAGCCTAATGTTGTATGATAATCGTAATAAAGAGAGGTAGACAGCACTACAAAGAGGACGATGTCCTCATGTTACAGTGGCATGACACCACGAAGAGGTACCAGGTAGGGTAAAGCCTCGGCTTTGTGAGCCATGTCATAGCGGCGTAACACCGCACGGAAGCGCAAGGCTTCATGCTGGGTAGTTTGGCACTACAAAAAGGCCTGTGACCTCATGCTACAGTAGTATGACACTACGATGAGGTACCCAGGTGGGGTAAAGCCTCGGCTTTAAGCCATGTCATAGCGGCGTAGCACCGCAAAGAAGCGCAATGCTTCATGCCATGACTCTTTATAAAGAACTCACCTATAGTGTATGGACAGAGATATCAGGCCGTCTCTTGAGGGTAAACTTGTAGACGCCCAAAAATTATACACTGAAACCAGGCTGGCAGAAGGCCTTCAATGTGTAGCCAGAAGCACAGTTGATGTCATTATGTGAGTAGGAAGAATTGCAGTTATGGTGCAGAATTCAAGGCTTAGTCCATTCTTGTATCATGTTGTTATTTAACCTATGCGGGAAGATTTAAGTCGTAGCGACATCTCTCTAAATGCATGATGGACAGTCACTGTGGGGAACGCTCAATCCATATATTGAGATATGTGGGGGATTGTTGGTGTTTTTGCCTTTGGACTAGAAAAGATAGCCCCACATCGGCTACACCAAATGGTGAGTATCTCAATATAATGCATTGCTTGTGTTGAGGTGTGCACATGAGGTGCAGTGGGGCACAAGTTTGCGTCATGTGGGAGTATTTTCCTAGAAGGAAAAAGGATTAAATCCAACAATGATACAAGTTAATTTTTGTTGTGCGGACTCGGACTCGGACACGGACTCCAGGATGTCTCGTGCATGCACGGGAGTGTTCGAGGGGTAGGCGTGGACTGGCATACTTCTATGTTGATTGTGGGATGATTTAAAATGTCAAACTCTATTTTTGAGTATTAGTATTTTAGTCCCACATCGGATAGGAGAAGAGGTGAAGTCTCAACTCCACTCTATAAATAGAGCCCCTTGGCCTCCTTTGAAAGATGCACCAAGAAGAGAGTTAAGGGAGTCTGTAAAGTCCAGGAAGCCCGTTCAAGTCTCAAATTTTGACTTACAAGCGTTCCAGAAGTTCTTCGTGAACTTGCTGGTTCCTGGAAGCAGATCGTGGTGGGACGAATCTTGCTTTGAGCAACGGTGATCTTAATCACCTCAACAAGAACCTTTTCTCTTCTTCTTTCTTCTTTCTTCTCCTTCATCTGAGTTGTAACTCAGTTTTGTCCGTCTGCAACTGCGATTGCGAGGAAGAACGTGAGATTTACTTTTTGATTATTGTTGCTTTTGTAATCAGATTTATATTATAGTGTTCCTCTTGGATCTCGAGAATAATCAGAAGGTGAATGTTTGTTGAACCTCTGATCTCGACATCGAGTCTACCATCTTTGATCAAGCCCCGGGACTAACATCTTTCCCACAGATCTCTCTCTCCTATTTCTTTCTCTCTCCTCTTCGTTGACCGCCTTCAGAATCAGCAGCAGAGGAAAAAGAGAGGAACAGAAAGAATGAAAGAGAGACTGACGAAGAAGCGGAAGGGAAATGGACCCGGCTGGGACCGGTGGTACTGACGTGGCGGGGAGGACGCGTGGGGCCCGCTACATTCGAGGGAAATATCATTTTTTTTGGGGGGTTTTCACATAGGTTTCTTAAATCTACATGTATGTGCGTTGAATCGTTGATATTTATTTAGGTCTGTTTGGTTGGAGTATGCAGAAGTTTAAAAAAATAAATCAAAAATTGATATTTTGTGTATATTATATACGCATGTTATGCATACTTGTGTGTGTGTATATATATTTTTTCGTTAGATGTCGGAAGTTAAGAGGACGTTTGGTATATAAAATACTATACAATTAAAAATTCTATATTTTCGAAAATTAAATTTCAAGTAATCAAATTCACTAAAAAAATTATATTTCCATATATGATGACTATATAAATATTCTCCAAAAAAATAAAAATAAAAATTTCAAAAATGAAATAATGTTAAAAAGGGGGGAAGTAAAACGAGAAAAAACAATAAAAAAACGACAAATTTTTTTTTTTATAAAACAACAAAAAAAAATCAAAAAAGACACAAAAAAGCGACCAGGAAACGACAAAAAATAAAAAAAAGGACAAAAAAACAAAAAAAAGGACAAAAAGACAAGAAATGACAAAACTAAAAAATGACAAAAAAGAAAAAAAATCCAAAAACGACAAAAGCTACTACTAAAATGACAAAAATAAACCAAAAATGCAAAAAACAACAAAAATGACAAATAATGATAAAAAAGATAAAGATTAATAAAAAAAAGACCAAAAACGACAAAAGACGACAAAAAAGACCAAAATAGCTTAAAATAACAAAAAAGACAAAAAAATTACTACAAAAACGACAAAACAAAAAAAAAATCAAAAAACGTCAAAAAATAGCAAAAACGATAAAAAAAGACCAAAAAAACAATAAAAACGATAAAAAGAAACTACTGAAGCAATGACAAAAATGACAAAAAAACGAAAAAAAGCGACAAAAAAAGTATACAACAGAAAAAATAACGAAAATAACGTTAAAAAAATGATCAAAAAAGAAGAAATAAATTTTATTTGCCTGGGCAAAAAAGATTATACCCACATTTTCTTAAGGGATAGATTTATCATATTTTATGGGTAAACTATTTAGTCGAGTATTCCTAATTTCCGGAATAAATTTTTTATAGCCCAAACAAATATGATAATAAATTCTCATCCTAAATTTTTTCAGGAATAGAAAAAATACCGCATACCAAACGCCTTGTAACGCTCCAGTCCCAAAATACTTAGGACTAAGTACGTAACCATGCCAGCTGCACACATACGAAGTATACTCCAATATATAGAAACCTCGTATGTATACATAAGCTGTAAAATGCAGTAAACCGTAATAACTAAATCTCATCCACCAAATAAGAGAATAATAATATAAATCACTATAAAATTTGTCATCTATTCATGTAGTTGGGCGGAGACAAATCCACTACCAACCATTTAAATGAGAAGGATAATACACGAGAGAAAATACGAAGGAAAGGTAGCAAGTCGACCAAAGGGCAATCCTCTGCGAAGGAATGGAGAAGATCACGGCCTTGGCTAGAACACCTGCAAATATTACAGAAGCACACACACCTGGAGAGATCATCAGGTCCTCAGAGGGACGTAACAAGATACAGGAAGAACATGCCATAATAAATTGAATATATAATATGTTATAAGCCACAAGTAAAGTAAAATAGTCTCAATCGTAACAAGGTTCAATATCTCATCATCGAAACAGTGGACTATCCCTACAACCAAACAAGGACAAGGGGTAGCACACTATACTGTGATGCGACATTGTCCCAAGCTACTAATGGAATGGGGGGTGACATGACATTGACTAGGGTTACCTAACCATTCTAATGTGAACATGCAGTTGAGAAACAATCCTTTCGACGCATGAGCCATGACAGTAAATGGGAACGGCATAGTCCCCATATAGGGCACTAGGGGCCTACATCCGTAACGTCCGAAGATCGTCAGAGGGCATCATGTTGTCACCCTCATTTCTCGTATTTTCCTGTATTTCGTATTTATACTCGTATCTGGATTTTGGCATATATTTTTATTTTTCTCAACTTGTGGAATTTCGGTATTTCTCGTATTTTGGGTTTTGGCATGGCTCGGTTTTAATTGGATTAGGTTGGGTTGGTTTGGTTTATTGTGTATTGGAACACCTTAGCCTATACTCCACCCTCAACACACTACATCCCACCCTCTTTAAAACTCCACCAACTTTTTCTCTCTCCTCATAAACCTCCATTAATTTCTTCTTCTCCTTCCTCTACACAACACTCTTCTCCTTCCTATACACAACACCCACCCATAGGCAAGTACACCTTGCCACCACATGAGAACCCTATTTTATTTGTCCATTTGCTAGTTTAGGACATGGTGATCAACATTAGAACTTGGTATTTTGTGATTTGGAGTCTCCATTGTTCTAGATCTAAGTTTTACCTATTTTCGGTTTTGCATGGTTTTGATCTATTTAAGTTGGATTTTTATGGACAATCATGTTTCCATGTGGAAGAGAGTTCAATTCCACCCTGGTTGGAACTTTGGAAATTCGGATTTGGAGTTCGGATGGCCAAGTTGTGATGCTTTGAAGGTTTGGGAGCCATTGGAGCTTCTTCTCAGCCATGGAGAAGAAGACCCTTTCCCTGCGTGCGTGCCTTTGCGCGTACGCAGCCCTCCTGCGTGCGTGCCATTGTGCGTACGCAGCCCTCCTGCGTGCGTGCCTTTGCGCGTACGCAGCTCCCCTGCGTACGTGCTTTTGTGCGTACGCAGCTCTCCTGCGTGCGTGCTTTTGTGCGTACGCAGCTCTCATGCGTGCGTGCTTTTGTGCGTACGCAGCTCTAATGCATGCATGCTTTTGTACGTACGTAGCTCTCCTGCGTGCGTGCCTTTTGTGCGTACGCAGCTCTCCTGCGTGCGTGCCTTTTGTGCGTACGCAGCTCCCCTACGTGCGTATCCTTGTGCGTACGCAGCTCCCCTGCGTGCGTGCCCTTGTGCGTACGCTGCTCCCCTGACCCCTTGCTTAACCCATTGGCTCTTGGAGTATTGGTTTTTTTTTTCGACTTGGTTTCTCTTTTATGGATTGGGTTTTTTCTGAGATCTGTTCAACACAGCATGACTATCTTGACTCGACACGGCCTAACACGATTTTTAAGTAATTATTTATGACTAGTACGGTTCTCGAGATTTTCTGGTATTCTCTGATCTCCTTGCTAGTGACCCAGTGGGGTGCACACCTAACTTGTAACTTGTATTAATCCTTGTGACTTGATAACTTAATAGTGGCCCGTGACGGCGCACTCCTGACTTGTAGCATGACTTGATAACTTAACGCTGTTGCGACGGCTAACTTAACTTGACCTGCCTTGACACCGTGGGTAGTTCTTCTTGCTTGCTTGTTAAATCCACTTGTCCTGTCTTGCATCATGTCTAGGATGGGACTCCTGAGTACCACGGTCAGGAGTATCTACTAAAATGGATTAAGGTTAATAACTAGAATAACTCAGTAGTCATGAAGATATGACACAGCTACAGGCAATCCCGTTACCTGGGCACTCTTGGGATCTGTAGCCTGCCGACGAGTAGGACGCATTTCCAGCACACTTTCATGTGTTGCACCTTCTAAGTCATCTAAGGGTACATGCGTTCCTGGACGATGTACCCACCTGAATTCAACCCCTAATTTTTGACCTGGGTAACCTGGATGGTCTGCAGGGCTTATGGCTGTGGAATAATCTCACTGCATCTTGTTAGTAATTAGGCCGGTGATAACCCTAGTTAGTTAAAGTAGTAAGCCGTAGTATCTGCTTGGCCGTGATTGATTGAATGATGTATAACCAGTCTAGCCATGTCTTGATCCAGTACAAGATTGCTTCCTGTCTTGATTTCTTACATTATCATCTTGCCGATAAATGGTGGGAAACCAAGTTCTGTTTAGACGAAGGGTTACAACCCCGATCCTTGTTTGGTTTACGGGTTGTAACCTGGTTATCGGAATAGTTCCATGGTTATCTCGTCGTATATCATCTTGACATGTTTTCGTAAATTTTAGTTTTAATATTAGATTTTCTTGTGCTAATTGCTGGCTTTTGTTCTTATTTCGTGGCCCCCTCGTGGCACTTGCTCTTTCTGGGGTTGACCCAGCTGGTTTTGTGTGGCCAGATTTTGGAGCAGCTCCCGAGGATCTACCAAGCTTCCATCCCAATGGTGACAACTAGAAGGAACCCGGGCTACGAGTGGGTTTTCTATTTTGTTTCGCTCACTCTATTGTAAAATTATTCTTTTGAGGCGTTTAGCCGACGAGCACCTGTTAGCTCAATGCACTTTACTTACTGTCTGCCTACGGGCTGTAAATATGATTAACAAATCCTAGGGTTGATCATGTACGACTAAACTCTTGCTAGTCCTAACATTTTGTAACGACTAGCTTCATGATCAGCTGAATATATAATATTTGGGATGCCTTATTATTGTATATTTAATAATCATACATCTTGCGACCTTACTTACTTGCTTGTGATTGAGACATTAGGCTTGTTCATGACCATAAGAGACTGTTGGCTTGTAGTAAACCCTCATATGTCTAGACAGTCGTGACCGTATATCGAGGTGGTTTCCATTTCAATATACGTAGCTGGCTATGTCTGCCCCCGCTCTCCAGTATTCTGGTTCTGGGGCGTGACATGGTTTAAGTGGTAGCCCATACAGGTCTTATAAATTAAGATATGTGAGGGTTTACCAGATAGATGTCTCAATCAGTACTCGTCCTTGATCTCTGATCGTATCCTCTGAATCCCTGGATTCTTGCCCTGATCCTGTGCTTATATCATTGATCTGTCCTGGTCCTTTCCTTATTGTTCCCTGTGTCATC
Organism: Iris pallida; assembly: GCA_029216955.1. Taxonomy (NCBI): domain Eukaryota; kingdom Viridiplantae; phylum Streptophyta; class Magnoliopsida; order Asparagales; family Iridaceae; genus Iris; species Iris pallida. Next base: position 3,768,526 of record JANAVB010030019.1, on the reverse strand, counting down.
TTCTTCAGCGGCACTGTACCTGGTCCTACCGATCAACGAGGTGGAGCACTTCCCGTGGGTCAGCAGCAACCCGGAGATCAAGTCCAGCATTCCGGGGTAGCCTCCAGTGTTGTGCCTACTGGAGGAGAGTCACCAGTTCGGCCCGTCCAGCCCGCAGAGCCAGATGATGGTACCTTAGTAGGCCTCATCAGAACCTTGATAGCTTTCCAGGATTGTCGAAGCGACGCCCTGCACCAGACAGTTCAAGATGCTTTAACCCGAGGCGGACATCCAGGGAACCAGGCGGCAAACAGCTTCAAGCGATTGAACCCTCCTTTCTTCGACGGCAGCGAGGATGCGATTGCCGCGGATGCATGGCTTCAGGATACCGAGGTGATTCTGGAAGCAGTTAGGACACCCGAGAATGAGAAGGTAGCGGTGGTACGCCTGCAGTTGTTGGACTTGGCTCGCAGTTTGTGGGCGACGCAAGCCATGGGATTAGTGGCACCCATTGCTTGGGCAGTGTTTAGAGAGAGATTCCAGACGAAGTATTTCGATACCGTGGCTCGGTACGACCTGCAGACCAGATTTACCAACTTGAAGCAAGGAGGCAGAACAGTCGACAGTTATGCATCAAAATTTTCTAGACTCAGTAGGTTTGCCCCCACCTTGGTGGCGACCGAGTTTGATAGGGCCCAGCGGTTCCAGCAGGGACTATATTTGGAGATCTTGTTGGCGGTTGAGCAGTTCGAGCACCAGACGTTCGATGCAGTCTTGAGAGCAGCTAGGAGACATTAATACACCTCCCAGAGGATCGTAGATAGGACCGGAGGTAGGAAGCTGTCCCACAGTCAGATACACCAATCATCAGCTCCGGCCCCGGCAGCTAGGGGATTGACCATTGGAACTCCGAGGCGGGCAGCCTCAGTAACGTCAGTTCAGCATTCGATCCCGACGTACCCGCAGCAGCAGAAGCAGAAGCAGACTTTTGCGATGGGATGTTCTCATTGCGGGAAGCCAGGGCATGTGGTGGCAAACTGTCGCAGGGCGCAGGGATTGTGCCTGGCTTGTGGAGCAGCAGATCATAGGATAGGGGCTTGCCCGAATAGGGGTGGTTCATCAGCATCCAACCCTTCTAGCTCTTCGGTGAGAGGACCGGCCCCAGCACCAGTTCAGCAGCAGCAATATCAGTCTTCGAGGCCTTTACCGCCTCAGTCTCAAGCATTCTAGCAACAACACCCCCAGCAGTATGCACAAGCCCAAGCTCAGATCCAGAATAGACAGAGAGGTTTTTAGCAGAGGGGACCAGCAGCCAGAGGACAAGGTCAGGCCATGATGATGGCTATGGAAGAAGAAGTTGCACCAGGTGAGGTTGTGGCAGGTACTATTCTCGTCAACTCCTCTCCAGCATCTGTATTATTTGATTCTGGTGCATCGTATTCATTTATGTCTGCACGATTCGCGACACGGATAGGATTGGAGCCCGAGTCATTATCAGTGAGGCTCAATATACTTACTGGTAATGGCCTTGTGGAAGTAGATCGAGTGTTTTCCTCGTGTCGGATCGTAGTTAGCGGTAGGGAGTTCCCCGCTAGATTCATAGAGTTTCCTATGGCAGACTATGATGTAGTCCTAGGCATGGATTGGTTGAGAAACCAGTATGCTAGGATAGACTGCCATATTGGCAGGGTTGTCTTTTGTATCCCTGGCGAGCCAGAGTTTTCGTTTTCTAGAGGCGCAGTGGAGCCATCTTCCCTAGCATTGCGTATGGCAGTAGCAGCAGTGCAGTTACCCCGGATAGTTGAAGAGTTTCCAGATGTCTTTTCAGAGGAGCTTCCAGGGATGCCGTCGGAGCGGGAGATTGAGTTCACTATAGACTTGATTCCCAGGACAGCACCAGTATCAGAGCGAGTCTACAGGATGGCGCCTTCAGAGTTGGAAATTTTATACAAAATGATTGAAGAACTGAGGACCAAGGGATTCATTCGTGCTAGTGGATCGCCTTGGGGAGCCCCGATGCTTCTTGTGAAAAAGAAGGATGGTACGTCCAGGCTATGTGTTGATTATTGTACCTTGAATTCGGTGACAATCAAGAACAGATACCCTCTTCCGATGATAGATGACTTGTTTGATCAGCTCAAAGGGGCTTCAGTGTTCTCGAAGATCGACTTGCGGTCGGGATACCACCAGATCAGAGTCAAAGAGCAGGACATCCCGAAGACAGCATTCAGATCGAGGTATGGACATTGGGAGTTCCTTGTTATGCCCTTTGGAGCGACTAATGCGTCGGCCGTATTCATGGACCTCATGAATCGTATTTTTATGTCTTACTTGGATCAATTTATGATCGTGTTCCTAGATGGCATCCTGGTCTACAGCAAAGTGAAGCAGAGCATGAGCAGTATCTCAGAGTCGTCCTCCAGAAGCTTAGGGAGCATCAGTTGTACGCCAAGTTTAGTAAATACGAGTTCTGGCTCGATCGTATTTCATACTTGGGTCACATCATTACCCGAAGAGGAGTGAAAGTGGATCCCCAGAAGATTGTGGCTATCGAGTCACGGCCGGTACCCAGCTCAGTGGCAGAGGTTCGCAGCTTCCTTGGATTGGCCGGCTACTACCGGCGGTTCGTTTCAGATTTCGTAAGGATTTCAGCGCCGATGACCCAGTTAACCCGCAAGGATGTACCGTTTGTTTGGATAGCAGAATGTCAGGAATTATTTGAGAAGTTGAAGCAAGGTTTGATAACGGCTCCCATTCTCACCCTTCCAGATGGGACCGGAGGATTCACAGTTTATTGCGACGCTTCAGGCAGAAGATTGGGGTGTGTCTTGATGCAGCATGGGAAGGTAATATCTTATGCGTCACGTCAACTACGTGATCATGAGAAGAATTACCCGACCCACGACTTGGAATTGGCGGCGGTAGTATTTGCTTTGAAGTTGTGGAGACACTACCTGTACGGAGATAGAGTGGAGATCGTTACTGATCATAAGAGTCTGAAGTATGTTTTCAACCAGAAGGACCTTAATATGCGGCAGAGAAGATGGCTCGAGCTACTGGTGGAATATGATGTGGATTTGCAGTATCATCCCGGGAAGGCCAACGTTGTAGCAGATGCATTGAACAGGAGAGCCGGAGTTTATTTCCTGACGGCGCAACCAGAATTATTGGCAGATCTTCAAAAGATAGGAATTGAAGTGGTTCTTCCAACCAGCGTGGCATTGATGGCCAGCCTACAGGTTCAGTCCAGCATAGTTGAGAGAATTCGGGTGGTGCAGTCAACAGATTCTAAGATCCAGCGACTCAGAACAGAGTGTGAAGCAGGAAGAAGGCCAGAGTTATGTATCCATGAAGACGGTATACTTCGGCACGGCACTCGTCTTTGTGTACCCAGTGGAGATATCAGACAGGAAGTCATGGCAGAAGCCCACAGTTCGTAATATTCTATTCATCCGGGTGGTACGAAGATGTACCATGATATTTGTCAGCATTTCTAGTGGAATGGCATGAAGAGGGAGATAGCCCGGTTTGTCTTTCGATGTTTGGTTTGCCAACAGGTTAAAGCTGAACATCAGAGGCCTGCTAGACTTCTTCAACCCTTACCGATCCCAGAATGGAAATGGGAACATATAACCATGGATTTTATGACCGGATTGCCCAGATCTCCGGCCGGCAGAGATGCTATTTGGGTAATTGTGGACAGGCTTACCAAGGTGGCACACTTTCTCCCATTCAGAGTTGGACAGTCGACGGCGTAGTTAGCAGAGATGTATCTCAGGCAGATCGTCAGGCTTCACGGTGTGCCAATCAGTATTACCTCGGACAGGGATTCAAGATTCACATCACACTTTTGGCACAGCTTGCAGAAGAGTTTGGGGACTCGCCTTCAATTCAGCTCAGCTTATCACCCGCAGACGGATGGTCAATCAGAGCGCACAATCCAGACCCTTGAAGATATGTTGAGATCCTGTACCCTTGACTTCGGTGGTTCATAGAAGAATCATCTGCACCTGGCAGAATTCTCGTACAACAACAGTTATCAGGCCCATATCCAGATGGCACCTTTCAAGGCTCTTTATGACAGGAAGTGCAGATCCCCGCTAGCATGGGACGATGTCGGAGAGAGGCAGATGTTCGGACCCGAATTGATTTCCCAGATGGTTGAAGTGGTCAGAAAGGTCAGAGATCACCTCCGAGTTGCCCAGGACCGCCAGCGCCATTGGGCCGATGCTCATCGGCGTTCCTTAGAATTTGCTATCGGCGACCATGTATTCCTTAGGATCTCGCCTAACCGCGACGTCATTCGCTTTGGCGTACGGGGAAAGCTTAGTCCTAGGTATATAGGGCCGTTCGATATTCTAGAGCGAGTAGGAGATGTATCCTATCGTCTCGCTCTTCCACCGTCGCTAAGTGAGGTGCATGATGTATTCCATGTGTCCCAATTATGATGGTATATTCCAGACCCGAGCCACATCCTAGACCATTCGGAATTGGTTGTTGGTACCAACCTTTCGTATGAGGAGAGGCCCGTGTCTATATTGGACCGGAGGGAGAAGATACTCAAGAACAAGACTATTAAATTAGTCCGTGTTGCTTGGGGTCATCACTCTCTAGGTGAGTCAACGTGGGAGCGTGAGAACGACATCCGATCGCGATATCCCTACCTGTTTGACTCGTGAGGTATAATGTCTTTCTTATGCCTTATGTTTTCCCTTCCTTGCTTGCATTGTATGATTGTATGATTGAACTGCTTAGTGTAACTTGCCTGTGCTTAATGTAGCTTGTCGTGACAATCTCTAGCTCCTTGATTAAATTCTGAGGACGGAATTCTTTTAAGGTGGGTAGAGTTGTCACCCTCATTTTCCGTATTTTCCCGTATTTCGTATTTATACTCGTATCTAGATTTTGGCATGTATTTTTATTTTTCTCAACTTGTGGAATTTTGGTATTTCTCGTATTTTGGTTTTTGGCATGGCTCGGTTTTAATTGGATTGGGTTGGGCTGGTTTGGTTTATTGTGTATTTGAACACCTTAGCCTATACTCCACCCTCAACACACCACATCCCACCCTCTTTAAAACTCCACCAACTTTTTCTCTCTCCTCATAAACCTTCATTAATTTCTTCTTCTCCTTCCTCTACACAACACTCTTCTCCTTCCTCTACACAACACCCACCCATAGGCAAGTGCACCTTGCCACCACATGAGAATCCCATTTTATTTGTCCATTTGCTAGTTTAGGACATGATGATCAACATTAGAACTTGGTATTTTGTGATTTGGAGTCTCCATTGTTCTAGATCTAAGTTTTCCCTATTTTCGATTTTGCATGGTTTTGAACTATTTAAGTTGGATTTTTGTGGGTTTTGATGTTTCCATGTGGAAGAGAGTTCAATTCCATCCTGGTTGGAACTTTAGAAATTCGGATTTGGAGTTCGGATGGCCAGTTGTGATGCTTTGAAATTTTGGGAGCCATTGGAGCTTCTTCTCAGCCATGGAGAAGAAGACCCTTTCCCTGCGTGCGTGCCTTTGCGCGTACGCAGCCCTCCTGCGTGCGTGCCTTTGTGCGTACGCAGCCCTCCTGCATGCGTGCCTTTGCGCGTACGCAGCTCCCCTGCGTGCGTGCTTTTGTGCGTACGCAGCTCTCCTGCGTGCGTGCTTTTGTGCGTACGCAGCTCTCATGCGTACGTGCTTTTGTGCGTATGCAGCTCTCATGCGTGCGTGCTTTTGTGCGTACGCATCTCTCATGCGTGCGTGCTTTTGTGCGTACGCAGCTCTCATGCGTGCGTGCTTTTGTGCGTGCGTGCTTTTGTGCGTACGCAGCTCTCATACGTGCGTGCTTTTGTGCGTACGCAGCTCTCATGCGTGCGTGCTTTTATGCGTACGCAGCTCTCCTGTTTGTGTGCCTTTTGTGCGTACGCAGCTCTCCTGCGTGCGTGCCTTTTTTGCGTACGCAGCTCCCCTGCGTGCGTACCCTTGTGCGTACGCTGCTCCCCTGACCCCTTGCTTAACCCATTGGCTCTTGGAGTATTGGTTTTATTTCTCGACTTGGTTTCTCTTTTATGGATTGGGTTTTTCCTGAGATCTGTTCAACACAGCATGACTATCTTGACTCGACACGGCCTAACACGGTTTTCAAGTAATTGTTTATGACTAGTACGGTTCTCGGGATTTTTTGGTATTCTCTGATCTCCTTGCTAGTGACCCAGTGGGGTGCACACCTAACTTGTAACTTGTATTAATCCTTGTGACTTGATAACTTGATAGTGGCCCGTGACGGCGCACTCCTGACTTGTAGCATGACTTGATAACTTAACGCTGTTGCGACGGCTAACTTAACTTGACCTGCCTTGACACCGTGGGTAGTTTTTCTTGCTTGCTTGTTAAATCCACTTGTCCTGTCTTGCATCATGTCTAGGATGGGACTCCTGAGTACTACGGTCAGGAGTACCTACTAAAATGGATTAAGATTAATAACTAGAATAACTCAGTAGTCATGAAGAGATGACACAGCTACAGGCAATCCCGTTACCTGGACGCTCTTGGGATCTGTAGCCTGCCGTCGAGTAGGGCGCATTTCCAGCACACTTTCATGTGTTGCACCTTCTAAGTCACCTAAGGGTACATGCGTTCCTGGACGATGTACCCACCTGAATTTAACCCCTAGTTTTTGACCTGGGTAACCTGGATGGTCTGCAGGGCTTGTGGCTGTGGAATAATCTTACTGCATCTTGTTAGTAATTAGGCCGGTGATAATCCTAGTTAGTTAAAGTAGTAAGCCGTAGTATCTGCTTGGCCGTGATTGATTGAATGATGTATAACCAGTCTAGCCATGTCTTGATCCAGTACAAGATTGCTTCCTGTCTTGATTTCTTACATTATCATCTTGCCGATAAATGGTGGGAAACCAAGTTCTGTTCAGACGAAGGGTTACAACCCCGGTCCTTGTTTGGTTTACGGGTTGTAACCTGGTTATCAAAATAGTTCCATGGTTATCTCGTCGTATATCATCTTGACATGTTTTCGTAAATTTTAGTTTTAATATTAGATTTTCTTGTGCTAATTACTGGCTTTTGTTCTTATTTCGTGGCCCCCTTGTGGCACTTGCTCTTTCTGGGGTTGACCCAGCTGGTTTTGTGTGGCCAGATTTCGGAGCAGCTCCCGAGGATCTACCAAGCTTCCAGTCCAATGGTGACAACTAGAAGGAACCCGGGCTACGAGTGGGTTTTTTATTTTATTTCGCTCACTCTATTGTAAAATTATTCTTTTGAGGCGTTTAGCCGACGAGCACCTGTTAGCTCGATGCACTTTACTTACTGTCTGCCTACGGGCTGTAAACATGATTAACAAATCCTAGGGTTGATCTTGTACGACTAAACTCTTGCTAGTCCTAACATTTTGTAACGACTAGCTTCATGATCAGCTGAATATGTAATATTTGGGACGCCTTATTATTGTATATTTAATGATCATACATCTTGCGACCTTACTTACTTGCTTGTGATTGAGATATTAGGCTTGTTCATGACCATAAGAGACTGTTGGCTTGTAGTAAATCCTCATATGTCTAGACAGCCGTGACCGTATATCGAGGTGGTTTCTATTTCAATATACGTAGCTGCTATGTCTGCCCCCGCTCTCCAGTATTCTGGTTCTGGGGCGTGACACATGTGCAAGAGGGTACGTCCATAACGCTCTAGGAAACGTCAGAGGGCACCTGGAGCCTGCATCTCCGGTGGAGCGCACAGGTAAATCAAGGAAGTGTAAAGAAGCACATACGTCTGGTATTGTTCTCCCTACCCAATGTATCTATCTAAGTCGCATCCGCGATCATATACCTAAACTAACTGCTAAGTCTCCTAACATGCCTCTATTAGCAGTTAGACCTAACGCATGCGCACGGATGATCAGCCAACACACAAGTACCTCTACATGCTACTCATCTCACACATATCTCGTGGTATAACTGTGTCAAGGTTTATGCAATACACTACGGATGGTAGTCCCTTAACCCTAGGTCCATATGCAATCAAAAGAGAATTTAATATAGTAAAGCTAATATCACTGAACAGGTAAGAAATCAAGAACTGTAATAATGGTACAGCTAGAAGAATAGGAAATAAATAAACAGTGATATACAAATAACTAAAAAAAATACAGAATAAATATAAGCAATAAATATGGCAAGGTATCTTGTCTGAGGTTGTGTGCAAAAGGGCGACGTCCAATAGCTCGAACCGTCAGAATAGTGAAGCGATGAAAGCTGATTCCCACATATGTCCTTGGATGCTGAAATAAACACCACGAATATGTTTGGAATAAAATATATGTCTAGGAAACGTCTGTCCAAAAGTTCAATTCTAGAACATGGGCAAAATCATAAAATTTGGGTCGATGTCCGCCGTTGGAACCGTTTTCCACCGAAATGCGTGTCAGAACCTACAGTCTCTAAAGTCGTCAAACTATATGTCTACGGGTCCAATTTGAAGAGACGAACCCAACCGTATGTCCTGTCACAACCCGTACCCTGATTAGGGCACGAGTACGTGGTCACGTCCAGCCTACGCCGCAGAATCGACGGTAGAACGCTGTATAGGTCGTCTATAAATACTACAACTAGACAAAATATAAGGGTACCTGTCATCTTTGCACGGAGGTATAATATGGCATAACTCAATCACAAGACAAACTAGGATAGATAGCACGAAATGGAAATATGATAGAAAAAACTGGAAAGGAGTTCAAGATCCAACACAAGCTCAGAGATATAAACACATCACAGAAACTCAAAATATAATATAAAAACTACAATTTGAAAATACTAGCAGGATCGCAGTCCAGGCAAACCTATCTAGCAGTCTAAACAGGGACTATATCATCTACGGACTCCAGGGATAATGTCTCATCAAACTCTATCTTGGCCATACCCGTAAAAGGTAGAGCAATCAGCTAACATGCACTCTGTAAACATCAACGGTTATCCTGTCAGAAAAATGAGCAAGTACAAACACTAACGGCAGTTCCATATGAATTGACAAATTCTATAAGAGACAATTATAATGAAATACAAGACAAAGATGTAGGATGACTTGGGAGCTATTCGGAAGCCGAGTTACAACCCGTAAACCAAACAAGGACTGGGGTTGTAACCTTCTCCCGAACAGAACTTAGCCTCCAATCAAGGTTTAGCATAAGATAATATAGAACATGTGAGTACTGAATATCATAACATGGTAAAAAAAGTAGTGAATATAGAACTGAGCAGGATATATGATGTGATAAAATAAATATAAAATGTGCCATGAATTATTAGAGCGTTATGTGATCGGCTTAGGAAAGTTACAGGACAGGCTATCCACTTGGCCCGACAATCACATGAAAATCACTAGAAAGGGTCATGCCGGCTAACCTGGATAACGAGCACAAGAAATAAGATCTCGCTACACCCTACGTGAGGTGAGAGTGGCACAAGCACAAGAATATAGTGACAGGGTGGCTTTGATCACATAGCCCCTAATAACTCCCCATCCCCGAATAGTATAATGGATCCAAACATGACACGTCATGACATTGGATTCCCTAAGAGTGTAGCTACTCCCTCTTAGGAATCGGTGTCTATACAAGTTGTAAGCCCCCTTAATTTTAAATTTTCTAAATGAATTATTTTCGATAAATATTTTATTATAATTATTTTTTATCATTAAATGTTCCTTTCCGTGACTTTGACTTCTGGAGCGTCAGAGATGCCAATCTCTAGAAACTCTCTTTATGGGCTTTGTAGTAGACAAGATTATCTTCGTTTTGATATATCATGTCCCACTTAAACTTGTTTCCTTGTGCTCTTTTTGTATCGCACAACTTCGGGTCAATTTAGGCCATTTGATCGTTAAATAATTATTAATCAAATTTCCACTTTTATCTTTGATCATCGTATGCACGTTACCGTGACTTTTAATTTAGGAGCACAAGACTAGTCGTTTTCTCCAAACCAACTGTAACACCCAGTTTTCTGAAATTGGGATGTTTTGAAAATTTATTATTTTTATTATTAAATAATGATAATTTAGTCATGTTATGAATTTTGGTGATTTTTAGAATAGTTTAAAATTATTTTCTAAGTCATGGCTTATGACTTTGGTTAACTACTAGTGTAACCCTAATGTAACCCTAGAGATTATATGACTTAGAGACTAACTATGACCATATGAGTCTAACCATGTGATTAAGATATCAAATTACCACTTTTTAGTCAAAAAGGGTATTTTGGTAATTTATTAGAATTTATTTGGATTTATGTAATTTATTATTATTTAATTAGTTGTTAAGTGTCATGTTAGCTCCTAACCTAGTTTAGCACTAATCTAGAGGTTAGCAACTAACCTAGAAGACTAAGTAGAGGATGTTAGCTTTATGTATAAATATCTAGTTAGATAATATCTAGATATTACCTTTAAGGATATTTCCTAGAAACCTAAATATCTATCTACCTAGTCAAAGCCTTAGGAACTAAGTTAGCAAGGTGGAGGGAACCCTAAAGTCTACCCCATACACCCATGGCCAGCCACCATGCCCCCCCCCTATATAATCACACCCCCTCATCAAAAGCCTCTTTTCATTACACCTAAAAACTAGTTTTTTCTACAACTTCAACCCTTCACCATTTAACCATTTCAACACCAAATTGAGCCTAGTTTCTTGTATTGGACTCCCCTATACTAGAGGATACCAGTTATGGCTTGCTAGCAAGGATTTGTGGAGCTTTGGACATTGGGAGTTGAAGGAGGTTTTCATTCAAAAGGGCCTATTATTGAGGATTTTGCACTCATAGGTAAACACCCTCAAACCTAGTTAATATTGTGTTTTCTCTTCATAATTGCATGCATATAGGTATACCCTAGCTGTGGGTCAAGTTTTGTAGGAAATAGGTTTGGTTTGGTGTCCGTATCGGACACGTATCTATGTTTAAATTCCAGTGTTTGGTGAAATGCCACTTAGGAATAAAAGTTGTTGTTTTCTAAAATAAAATTCATTTTTGGGTAGCCCTAGACATCCTGAATCCAAAACACTAGGACTGAGCATGAATCCGAGTCGTGTCCGTGTCCAAAACGGACACGAACTCACTGCACGATGCATATACACTGTGTCCTGCTACCCGGCACGGATTTCTTCGTGTCCACGCCACATGGACACGTGCCACTTGGCATAGAGGTGGGGGCAACCACTGACAGGCCACCCTCGAGTTTTATGACACCTTGTGTCGTGTCGGACACGAAAACACGAGTGCACTGGTCTTGTACTGACTGTGTACGGGTGCACAAAGCACTTTGACACGCGCGTCGTGTCGCGTGGACACGAGTCGAGGACACCTCGTGGTGACACGAGTGTGTAGCCCAACCAGTGGGCTACACGTGGACATGACCACGTGTCCCTACGTGGCGTGTGTCGTTTCCACGAGACACGTGACTCACTGCACGACGCGGTGCTGTACAGCGTGTATCAGTCGAGTTTTCTCGACTGATACGGGCTTCGTGCCGTGTCCTGGTGACACGTGGATACGGTGCAGGAACCTAGACACCTAGCCTGACCCTAGGCGAACCTACACACGTGTGCACGAGACCTATGGACACTTGTGTCGTGTCCTACACGTGTGTGCATCTCTGCACGATGCTGTGACACAGTGCACAGTCTGTGTTACCCGATTGGGTTTTTAGACACTTGGACACGTCGTGTCGTGTCGTGGTGGACACCTAGGGACACCTACGACACGTGTACACATGGGGGCATGATTACCAACCTTTAGGTTTGGGTATTAGCTAGGTTTTGTGTTGATTTTGGGTTTACCCCAATGTTCAGCAATGAACAGTAAATTCTAGTATTTTCTCAGTATTTTAAATGAATTTCAAACCAATTTTTATGTATATATGTATGTATGTTTGTGCGTATATACATAGTATATATATGTGTATATGTATATGAGTGTGTGGGTATGTGTATGTGAGTATGTGAGTGTATATATGTGTGTGTAGGTATAGATGTAGATATGTATGTAGTGTGTGTGTGTTTGGGTTGTTCTCAGAAATTCTAAGAACCCCCTTGCTGTCCCCCTTCCCTGTCACAGTCCATACACACACACACACGCCATAACCCTTGCTAACCCTAATCCTAACCCTAAACCTTCACTCCATTTTCTCCCTCTATATATGTCTATATGTAATGTTATATATGTATGTTTGAATATATATATATATATATTTTTTTTTTTGAATATATATATATATATATATATATATATATATATATATATATATATATATATATATATATATATATATATATATATATATATATATATATATATATATATATTTTTATATATATATATATATATATATATATATATATATATATATATATATATTATGTATATAGTTGGGTTATATATATATGTGGGTATATATATAATATATATATATATATTGGTTATGTATGTTATGCAGGAGTTGGGTATATATGGTATATATATTAGATATGTATATATATATGTATATGTGATATGGCCTTGGTATTATATATATGTATATATATTGTATAGACATATGTATAGATATAGTTATCTATCCACTAAGTACCCTAGGAATACTAGCCTATGGTTAGTAGCAAGTTAGAATTAACCACTAGGTCTAGTAGACCTAGTTTGACTAGATAGTTGACCATTGTTGATCATGGTTGACCAAAGTCAACTATAGGTCAACCATGACCTACTTGACCTAGAATTGACTTAGATGGATTTTAGATGACTTGATGATTTAAGTTTGACTAAACCCTAACTTGTTGATTTAGGTTTGACCATATGGGTTATGTGGATAGTTGTATGTAGATTAAGATATGTATGGGGTTAAGTGAGATACTTAGAGTTGAGTCATGACTTGAGTTGGAGTAGGGGATTAGCTTGATTATAGGATTAAGGTTGGTATTATATATATGTATTTATGTGTGATACTTTGTATAGATAATTGGTTATACCTTAACATTGTGGTATAGTATCTTAGGTATCCTAAGACATGTTAGCCTATGTTTGGTTTTGAGTTGGCCTTATAGAGTTTGACTTAGATAGTTGACCATTGACCTAATTACCTTGTTGACTAGTCTTTGTTTAACCAAAACCTTAGTTGGTCTAGACTTTGACCTAGTTTGACCATATTGACTAGTTATTGACTATTCTGACCATTGTTGACTAAACCCTAGATAACTTGACTAGTTTGGCTAGAATGTTTGACCAAGAGTTGACTTTAACCTAGATTAGACTTGTTTAACCTTGTTTGACCTTGTATGACTTAGTTTAACTTCTTGTGACCTAGTATGACTTAATTTAACTTAGTTTGACTGAAGAGTTGACCAAGTTTGACTTTGACCTAGATTGGCTTAGAAATCATGTAGATTGCATTGTATCTTACATTTACCTTCATATTAGGCATGTCATAACGGTATTGCTCTATTTTAGGACATTGTGACCCTGGTACAGACATCTGATATTACACTACTCATTTCAGAGTATCAGGCGAGTACATTCTCTGATAGTTCTCTCATTTATTTGTCAATTACTGTATTTCAGTTCTAGTTAGTTCTATGTGATTCTCTGTATCAACACGTATGGATATTTCTGGATTCATGTATCGACACATACCTTACTTGCTGGCCTCTATTACTGGAGTCATTGGAATCATTCCGAAATCATTTCTGGAATCATCATGTATTGGCCGGACTCATCTCGATTCTTTTGTCGATTTTGGATTCACTTGCTGGGCGAAAAAATATTGAGTAAGACATGTAGACATACCCCAAATCCGGAATCTTCTACTGGAATCTACCGAAAGCATAGCCATATCTTGCCTGATCAGTGAGAGATGTGCCTGATACCTACAGCCATTTACATGTCGACCTTGGTATTTTAAAATACACTGTTAGATCATAGTTGGACTCACCCTGGATTCATTGATCACTGTTGGACTCATCTTGTACCAGAAATCATCTGGTATCAGATTATATGGACTGGACTCACACTGGGATTACATTAGACTTATATCGTACTGTCTGGACTCATATATATTATTCTAGTTCAGTTAGCTTTTATTACCGTCTTCATTGCCATGATTCTTCTCTTGTTTTAGTTACCTTTCTTTTCTTGTATCTTACTGTTCCTCTATGCCATCATTACCTGTATAAAACTGCCATGCTCATCAATAAAACTGTCTATAACTGCTTTATAGTTCTTTGTCATTTACTTGGATTTTCTAGATGAGTTGTACTCGTTCTTGTCCTGATTGGACCTGTTGAAAATATTACAGATGATAATCCTGAGGACACATGCCATACTTACCATGGACCTGGCGAGGGATTAGCTACCTTTGGTCCCGACTCTCAGGAGTGATTCAGGAGATTAGCTAGTAGACTACTTTAGCTTTCATGTTTTGACTTGTTGTATTAAAGTTAAGATATTGAGTTTGTATTAAGTTTGTTTGGGATAATGTTGTATTATTTTAGTAGTTAGTTGTTGTTGTCTTTAATTCCTTATGTATGACTTATGTGTTATCTTATCGTGTTTTAGACTGTGATTGAGTATATCATACCCTTTACTTGTCCTCCATTCGGAGCTGATATCTGGACAAGTACATTATATACACTGCATGAGATTAGTTAGCAACCTAGGAAAGCTTACTACCGCCGACACTGCGGCGTAGGCTGGACGTACCCACTTCTCGTGCCCCTATACAGGGTGCGGGTCGTGACACCAACTTCTCATGAATGATCTACTCGAGACACCTTACACCCATGACCTTCATGTCCCACTCAGACACACCATTTTGTGCTTTATTTGCTTCGCACAACTTTTTTGACACGAGTCCCAATTTTAATTCATCCCACGGAGTCATATTTAATCTTCGACTCGAATTGGGGACACCCTTTCGACCCAAACCTGCCAACCTAAAATACGGACACGGCCCACATTAAGCCTACTACCCACATGACACTTGTGTTCCATTTAATTGAGCTTCCACATGTTACTCATTTACCCATGATAAAAAAACACCTAAAATTAATCTATTTTATTTTGCCAAACCCGATTTTGATCCGACCCGGCTCATCCGAACACAAACCCAAGCTCCATGTTATTCTTTTATGAACACCCCACACAATGACTCTTTTTCCCTATTTTAAAATATCCCTCTATTTTATTTAATAAATATCTTTCACTCTTTTTTCTAAATAATATATATATATATATATATATATATATATATATATATTTATATTTTTAATATATATATATATATATATATATATATATATATATATATATATATATACATATATACAAATATCTCTCTCCTCTCAAATATCACTCGCTCTCTCTCTCTTATTACTCACACACACACACAACCCCCTATACCAGCACACACTCTCCCCCCTCTCAACCGACTTCTCTCTCTCTCTCTCTCTTTCTATAATATCTCTCTCTCTATTCTCACTCTCTCACTTTCTATATATAATATATATATACACACACACAACTCTCTCTCTCTCTCACCAGCACACCCCTTCCGCCTCTCACTTAGCCGACAGCCCCTCCACCTTCATTCTCCTTCTTCTTCTTCACTTCTTCTTCTTCAACATCACCACCATTACAAGCACCACCATCACCATTATCATCATCAACACCACCTCCACCACCACAAACACCATCTCCACCACCACTATCACCGACGTCACCACCGCCGCCACGGCCACCACCGCCGGTGTCACGACCCGATCCCAAATTATTGGGTCGAACCGGATCATGCCCAGCCTGCACCGTTGTGAGACGGTGGCAGTAAGCTGTTCTATATGCAGGTATTCATAACAACATCTATATATTTTGTCACAACTCAATACACGAAAAATTTAAAACTTTTTATTCAACAATTGAAAAGTACAAGTGGAAATGAAAGAACTGAAATAAAGTACTGAATTCAGAATAACAAAACTCCAAAACAAAAAACTAGAAAACTGGAAAATAACTAGCTAGGCGGTCGGCTCATCGGCCTCAGGTTCTGCGTCCTCCAAGGGGGACTCTGGCAACACCACAGGATACAAAACCGGGTCATAGTAGCTATTGTACAATAGCTCAGCATCCTCAATGTCACCTAAAAATGTGGATCTCCAGTCAGGAGGGAGCAAGTACGAATATGTATCTCACATTTCAAATAATAATAGAAAAGTGCAGGCTAAACAGTTGAAACAATATTTTCCAGCAATTTAACAATTTAAAACAATGTGATTTGAATGTGTAATCGTCTATGACCGGCTTGGGTTGTACAATAGCGTCCTAGCGACGCGATATGGCTTATCCCCGTGTGTAAGTGGGGTAAGCTCGCACAATCATGCAATATGGGAGATATTGGTCATAAACGTTACACTATTTCTCCAATCCCCACAATCAATATTAATCAATATTTGAACCCTAGGAGAGGGTTCCGTGTAGCAATGTGGTTTAAATATGCAACTTGATAATTACTAAATAAAATATAAGAAAACATAACCATAACTTGCCTCTGTTAATTGATTGGATCGGGAATGTCGGTACCGAGGAGGAAGTCAATTATGTCTCCGAGATCCTACAGTTGAGAACCTTGACTTAGAACCATAATGAAACCATTCTAGGTGTGCTAGTTACAATCTCTAGAAGCAGACCCTAGTCAGGTTTTAAGTTATTTAGTTAATCGACCGAAAAATTGTCTAGCATCTGTAGATCCTAAAAAATCAAGTTGCATCAATCAACAATGTCAAAGAATCAATATATACATCATTTTGATGAATTACGCAGGCAACAGATTGCGCAGCAATCCGATTACGCACACTGGTTTGCGTACACTTCCAATTGCGCAGGCTGACGTGGCAGAAGTCATCATTACCTGAATTAAATCAAATCTTTCTGACAACTGACAGCACGGATAACGAGAAGACTGTTCGTTTTTGGTGCCGCACAGTGCTCGAAGGCGGCTGACAGATGGCAGCGCAATCCAGGATTGTGCAAACCAATCTTGCGCAAACTGAGTCTGCGTAAACCATTCCTGCGCAGTTTGAGTCTGCGCAAACCAAACTCTGCGCAGTTCAGGTTGCGCATTCCACCAACATAACTGATAAAGTACATGTGGCATTAATGCCATAAATTGCTCATTACGTGGCAACTGTCTATGTACGATCATGCGTATTTCAATCAAATGATGCCATGTGTCCCAGATAGTTGGCCCATGATCCAGTAACTGTCTGCGCAGTCCAATGCTGCGCAAATCATCTTGCGCAGTCCAGAATAACTTAAAGTTAGTTATTTTCAGAACTCTATAAATAGAGTTTCAAGTCTTCATTTCAAGGGGGATCAAGATCAGTGATCAAATATTCAGAGATCAGAGAGTCCAGGAGTTCTTGCTCAAGTGCTGCTGCATTCTTCCGAGGCTTTTTGCCTTCAACTTCCGAGGCTTTTGCCTTCGGTTTTCAGAGTTGTTTTCAACTTCAAAGGCTCCGTCTTCAAAGTTCACATCGTCCAAGGGATAAAGCAATCGTCATCTAGATTGGATTCCTATAGTTATAATTTTCCCAGAATTCTTGTAATCTTTATTACACAGTTTGTATCAATAAAGTTTTATACTTTTGTTTTTGCAAACAAAATGGTGACTCTGCTGGGGACAACTTTCTCCTCCGATGAGGAAGTAGCAACTCAATGTGACGTAGCGTCTATCGGGAAGACGCAGAAGACGCTGGTTGTTAAGGTCAACCAGACAGCCTACGAGGCGATGCTCAACTCCAAGACCACTCCCCGTACTGCAGCCACTTCTGCCAAGAGCAAAGTGTGCTCAGTATGGATCTCCAAGACTGCTGCACAATCTGGCAGTTTTGCCACCAAAGATGCTGTACACTCTGTTGCACAATCTGCTAGTCAGAATGCTGCACAATCTGCTGTGCCAACTGCTGCACAGTCTATCTCAACAACTGCTGCACAATCTATTGCAGTCAATGCTGCACAATCTATTGCAACTGTTGCACAGGCTACTTCATATGCTGCCTTATCAAAACACAAGACTCCTATGACTCTGGCACAATTGGCAGTGGCTTTTCCTGCACAAACTAATACTCCAGCCAGTAAAGTACATTCTAAGAACTCTAAAGCAAGGACTCCTGATGCGCAAACCATAGCTTCTGTGGTTAGAACCAATGCACTTTCTGCTAAAGCTTCTAATGCACAAGTGGCCAGTGCGCAATCCACCCATGCGCAAACCAAGCATACGCAATCCAAGAGTAACAGCCCTTTGGCTGAACTCTCCTCTTCTAATAACAAAAGGGAAACTTCTGTTCCTCTCCTTAAACACTCTGCTGTTCCTGCACAATCTACTGGGGGTAGTCCTTTGGCTATTCCTCTTCCTCCTCAAAATAAAAGAAAAGGCCCGTTGGTCTTTTCTCAGACTTCCTTGTCTCATGACTTGGAAGACAACAGAGGGAAACGCTCTTTAGCTAACCCTTCTTCTCAAAATAAAGGAAAAGGCCCTTTGGTCTTTTCTCAGTCTTCCTCGGTCTTTACCGAAGAAGATCAAATTGAACGTGTTTCGGCACCTATCAATACAAGAACTCCTACAAACAAGGATTCTTCTTTCCTTCATGACAAGGGAACTTGTACTGATCAAAGAGGTATTCTGTCTACCCCAGTAGCAGATATCCAAGACCTTCCGACATTCAAAATATCCCGTTCCAAACAGGGAAAACTGTTGGTATCTCAAACAGAAACCCCTGGAGGTGAATTTGCAGATCTAAGAACATATCTTAACAGGCCAACTTCAGCAAAACGTAAACAACCTATGTCGAAGGTCAAGCCTCAAAGACAAACCTCCAGGAACAAAAATCCTGATACCTATGCCAATGAGGTGAGCACTTCCTTGTACACACAAGGGACAAAATATTTGAAGAATCGGAACCATGTTCCGAATGTTGTTAAAGAACATATTCCTCGAACCTTTCCTCGTCCTGGCATGGTTTCTGATCTCCGAGAACATCTCAAGCAAAAACGAGATAGTGCTTCAACTCCTTTAGTTCAATCATCTGATCATCATTGCAATCATAAAGTCATCATCCAATGTTGTTGTCAAACAACAAAACGATCTGTCTTCGATCGTTTGACTTTTGCTAAAACTGAACCAATGTCAGAGGATGAAGATGAAGTCCTATATGCTTCTGTTAACATGACTTCTCGAGACACTGGGGGTAGAAGATGCTCTAAGCACGGCAAACCTCGCAAACCAAGTCAACGGTATCTGGATCTACTTCAAGAATCTTCTGAAGGAGTATTCCAACATACCCGTTCCCGAAGCCAAGATACAATCGGTCAAAGGAATCTTCTTCAAGATCCTTCTGGTCATTTCCCTCTTTCTCAGTCAGAAGATGACTCTTTCTCCGACTATGATGCATACAACGAAAGTTCTGAACAGACAGTGTCTTCTACTGTACCAAAAGAAGTGACATCTTATGTTGTCACTGATGATCAAGATGCTTCAACGTCTGCAAATCAAGAACAGCGAATCGCTGTACTTGAAGACAAGCTAAAGACCATGGCTGAAATGGTCGCTAGCATGCATTCTATCATTGTTGCCCAACATGCCACACCACCAACTATACCTACCACAAGTCCGGAGATCATAGCATCTTCAGTACCTGTCAATGCTGGGTTGGGAGTAATGCCTTCTCAAATACCTCCTGTACAAGTACAAGTTCAAACTACACCTAGTCAGTCCGCTGGAGGTAGTGCTTACAATGCTGTTCCTCCTCCTACTACTCTGACTCCGCCGGCTCTTTCTTCATCATCTGAAGATACCAATGAAGCTGTTAAACTCTTGCGAACTCAATTCGAAGCCTTCAAAGAGAAGGATAATTTGTAAAGGTTGGGAATCAAGCAGCCATACCCAGTTGAATGGAAGGAAGTTCTATTTCCTCCCAAATACAAGATTCCAACAATCTTTCTTTTCGACAGCAGTACCTCACCAAGCCAGTTCATCAATCACTTCGAGGTAATGACTATTCAACTCCAACCAAATGACGCTCTTCTTACCAGGGTGTTCGTCGGTTGTTTAGCCGACGTAGCATACGACTGGTACAGAAGTTTGCCCGATGGTTGTATTACTTCTTTTTCAGGACTTAAGCAGATCTTTCTGGAAAGATTCTATGAGAGATTCAATGACATGACTATGTCTGCCCTCAATAAAATCAAACAGAAACATAATAAAACTGCTGAGAGTTTCATCGAACGTTTCCGTCGAGAAGCCTTGAAGATGCCTCCGGGGACTCCTACTGCTGTTACCATAGACACTTGCAAGGCAAATCTTTTGCCTATCATCAGTATGTGGACAGGCTCAACTCAGTTCCAAGACTGGCCATCCTTTATTGTCAATGCCAAAGCAGCTGAAGTGAGTGCTGAGAAATTCAAACAGCTGGGGGTACAGATGTCTAACCCTGATCGGGATGAACATCAATCATCAGGTGGCGGTAATCGTCAGAACAACCACAAGAACAAGGAAACTCTGAACATTAACCTGAAAAGTAAAGAATCCTTGGCTGTCAATGTAGCTTCGTCTACATCTACTTCTACTCCTGCTGTACCTCAACCGAGGGAACCTCGCCCTAAGGTAGAGTATTCGTTTGATGAAAATGACACAGCAAGCATCTTTGAGTGTTTACTCAAAATCAATAAGATCCAGCTTCCAGACCCAAAGAAGCCTGATGAAGTCGGTAAGACCGATCATCCTAAGTATTGTGTCTACCACCGATTCATTGGACATCCTACTCGAGCATGTTATGTGCTCAAGGGTAAGATTCAAGAGCTTGTCAATGATGGATTTGTTACTCTGCAATAAGATGAGAAGACTGTTACTGCCAATATGGTTTCAGTCCAGTTTGGTGACTTTCCCCCACAGATGATACAACATGGTGTCATTCCTATTCCGAAGGCTACTCTCAAGATTGAAAATCTTCCTTCTCCACCAAATGAAGGTCTCGTTCTTTTGTCTCTTGACAATGGCGAGGTTATGTGGATCCATCCCGATCTTACTTCAGAGTTCGAGGATTCTTCTTCCAAGAAGAAAGGTCGCTCTAAAGGCAAGATAAAGATTTGCAACATGGTGTCTTTTGACCCCATAGTTGATGAAAAAATTCTGTTGGGCACCAGATCAAGGAAAACTTATCTGAAAGATTACTCTGAATCTCAAGAGAATCCTGCCTCTTCTTCTGAACCTGTCCCAGCACAACCTGTTGCTATTGAAGAAATTCCTTCTACGTCTTCACCAGTTGTGGTTCCTATTCCTCCCAAACTAGTGGCTACTGATAAAGGCAAACAACAAGTCCGCTTTGATAAACCCTTGAAGAAATCATCCCCTACAGGGCTTGAAAAGCCTTACAACTTTGATATATTGGCTCAACTAGCTAATACCCCAGCAAGGCTATCTATCTTTGAGCTCTTGCATCTTTCCAGAGAGACGCGAGAAACTTTAAGTGAAGCTCTTATGCAAGCTGAGACTTGTTTAGCCTTTCTCAAGAAGCCAGAAGCAGAACCAGTCTCTTGTCTACATTGTCATAGTGTTATGGAGTTGATTCCGAATATTACTTTCACACAAGATGACATGCTGATGGAGGACAATAGGCATGATCGTCCTCTCTACTATACATGATATGTTGATTCGATGAAAGTTGATCGTATCCTGATAGATCCAGGATCTGCTCTCAGCATCATGCCGAAAATAATGCTCGATGCTTTGAAAATTCCTGTACATAGTCTCTCCACCACAATCACCACCATCCTTGGATTCAATCAGGTAAGGAGTGAACCTTTGGGCAAGATTCGCTTAAAACTCCAAATAGGCAATCTTCGCACAAAAGTTACCTTCTATATCATTGACAATCATGGTTGTTCTTATAATGCTCTATTGGGGAGACCATTCTTACATGAGCATAATATTGTTCCATCAACCCTTCATCAATGTTTCAAATATGTTGATGATAAGGGAGAGATCCATAAGGAAGTTGCGGATCTTTATCCCTTCAAAGGCGTTGAAGCATACTGCAACGACGCTCGGATTTACAAGGATGAATTCATGAAGATTGTGTTAGCCTTAGACACTGAAGAAGAACAAGAAGCAATACCTAAAGACACTCTTATCATACCTGTTAAAGGGCAAGTTTCACATCCTCAGTCTTCTAAACCACTGGCTATTCACTTGCCAATTCAAAAGAAATCAATTGATGCTGATCAAGATCAAAGGGAGCTCACCTCTTCTGAGCCACTTGTTATCGACCTACGTCGTAACAAGGATAAAAAGGAGCTCACCTCTTCTGAGCCACTTGTTATCGACCTACGTCGTAACAAGGACAAAAAGCAGCTCACTCCTTCTGAGCCACTTGTTGTTGATCTCACTCGCAACAAGGAAAAAAGGGAGCTCACCTCCTCTGAGCCACTTGTTATTGACCTTCGTCGTAGCAAGCCTCCTCCACGTTATTCTTCTCCCCCTCTTGTAATTAATCTGACCAAGCATGCTAAGGCTAAAGGTCCTGTTGTAAATACTGATGTACAAATGAATGAAAAAGCACCTACTTTCCAGTATACTGATGTTATTTATTATACTAAATGCTATTTGGATATGTTGGATAGCTTCCAATCAATTACAATAGGAGTTGTACAATCTCTTCAGATAGAAGTCTCACTTGAAGATCCAGATGATTCTTACCGTATTCACCCTTCTCTAAAGAAAGGTGAAAGTCCAAAACTTTTTAGTAAAGGACCAGAAAAACAATTCAGTTATACGGATGATAGCAAACTTAACGATACGGGACGTCTTCAATTCCATCGTTATAGTCAACAATCAAAAGACATCATCCGGAAAATGGGCTATGACTTCAAAAGTGGCCTCAATTACGGTAAAGGTAGACGAACTCCTATCCGTACGACTGTTCCGGAAGGAAAGTCAGAAATGTACTACAACAGGACTAAGAAAGGTCTCGGATATACTTCTCCTCCACTGTTATCCCCAGCAGTCTCTGACTCAGACAGTGAAGAACGCTCTAATTCATCTGATTCTAGATCTTGGGATTCTGATACTAGCATTGGTGAAGTTTACAGGCTGATCGTATCATCTAACATGGTCTCCGCTGAACTACCAGAAGGCTATGATGAAGACGTTGAAGAAAATCTTGAAACAGATCCTTGGGCTCAACATATGGATAACCAATGGGTACTTCGCTTTGAACAACGTGAACCTCCTACTGAAGATCAATTAGTTCAAGTTGATGTAGAGGAAAGCGAGTTGCCTCGTCCAATCTTCATCAGCAAGAATCTTCCAGAAGCAGACAAACAGGAGTTAATTCTTCTTATTAAAGAATACATCGACGTCTTTGCCTGGAGTTATAAAGACATGCCAGGTTTAGATCCCAAGATTGCTACACATAAACTGAACATTTTGCCTAATGCAAAACCAGTTAAGCAGCAACAACGGCATTTTAAACCAGAAATAATGGACGCAATCGATGATAAAGTCAAGAAGCTCATTGCTTGTGGTTTTATTCGAGAAGAACAACATCCTGACTGGGTGGCCAATGTCGTTCCAGTTCTAAAGAAAACCGGCAAAGTTCGAGTCTGCATCGACTTCCGGGATCTTAACGAAGCATGTCCTAAAGATGAGTTTTCTCTACCTATCACGGATGTCATGATCGACAACACCTGTGGGTTTGAGCGAATATCCTTCATGGATGGATTCTCTGGATATAATCAGATCAAGATGAATCCTGAAGATGAAAAGCATACCTCTTTCCGCACTCCTCGTGGTGTCTATTGCTACACGGTGGTGCCATTTGGTCTCAAGAACGCTGGTGCAACCTATCAACGAGCTATGAGTACTATCTTCAAAGACCATCTTCGCAAAACTGTGGAATGCTACGTTGACGATATTGCTGTCAAAAGTCGTCTAAAAGAAGATCACATCCAAGATTTGAAAACAATCTTCAATCTCATGCGCCAACACCAACTCAAGATGAATCCCACCAAGTCATTCTTGGGTGTCTCTAGTGGCAAGTTTCTCGGCTTTGTCATTACCTCTAAGGGTATACATGTGGATCCCGAGAAGATCAAAGTCATTCAAGAGATGCGTCCTTCACGTAACCTAAAAGAGCTACGAGGATTTCAAGGCCGACTTGCGTACATCAGGCGATTTATTTCAAACTTGTCTGGATGATGCAGACCTTTCACTCAACTAATGAAGAAGGGTGTATCTTTCATTTGGACTGAAGAGTGTCAACGAGCATTCGATGATATAAAGCGATATCTCATGAACCCACCAGTTTTGGTGCCACCTATCTCTGGCATTCCATTCTTGATGTACGTCCGTGCTATGGACCATTCATTGGGTGCTTTACTTGCCCAAAAGAATAAAGAAGGTCATAAACAGGCTATCTATTATCTTAGCCGTACTATGATTGGTGCTGAACACCGTTATAGTCCGGTCGAAAAAGAATGCCTGGCTCTCATGTTTGCTGTGCAAAAGACAAGGCATTACATCATTGGCCAAACTATTCATGTCATATCCCGAGTTAATCCTCTTCGGGTACTCATGAAGAAGCCCAGCACACTCAATTCTCGGCTGGCTACGTGGGCAATCTTGCTAGCTCAGTATGACATGGTGTATGTTCCACAAAAGTCTGTTAAAGGTCAAGCACTGGCGGACTTCTTAGCAGCTCATCCTGTGCCAGAAACATCTAAGCTCTATGATGAAATTCTAGACGAGACATTGGAAGCCAACATGATCTCTGAAGAATTTCCAACCTGGCGTTTATTCTTTGATGGTGCATCGAAAATTGGATCTAATGGTGCTATTGTAGCAGGAGTTGGAGTGGTCCTCGTTTCTCCAGACGGATCAACTATCCAAAGAGCCTACTCTTTAGATGAACCTTGCTCCAATAATGTAGCGGAGTACAATGCTCTACTCATCGGTCTTCAGTTAGCCAAACAACTGAATGTTGAATATCTCGAAGTCTACGGTGATTCTAAGCTGGTTGTTAATCAGGTTAGAGGAACTTATGAAGTTCGTCATCAAGACCTAATGCCTTATCACGAAGCAGCAATTAACATAGCTACATCATTCAAAGCTTTCTTCATCGACTATGTTCGACGAGCTTGCAACACAGAAGCAGATGCTTTGGCTAATCTTGCAGCTGTCTTAGCCATCCCTATCAAAAGACAGCAGGTCATGGTTATCTCCAACCGAGAACTGTTCTGCATCGAAAACAATCGTAATATTGAATTCAGTAATTTTGCTGAAGTTAATGTTATCGATGACGACTGGAGAACTCCTTTCATTGACTTCGTGGTTCATGACATACTCCCCGAAGATCCTAAGGAGGCTACAAGCGTTCGTTGACGATCTCTTCGATTCTATTTCAATCAAACTACCAAGACCCTCTATCGACGAACTTATGACGGTCTTCTCCTACGCTGTCTCGCTGGTAATGAAGCCAAACAAGTTTTGCGTGAAGCTCACGATGGTGTTTGTGGAGCACATCAACCTGGTCCTAAACTATAGGACCGCATTAGACGCATGGGTTATTACTGGCCCTCTATGGTGTCAGATGCCATTGAGTATGCAAGGAAATGTCGTGCTTGTCAAATCTATACAGACTTTATTCATCAACCATCAGAATTCCTACACCCGACTGCAGCTTCCTGGCCTTTCGAAGCTTGGGGTATGGACATCATAGGTCCTATCAACCCTCCTTCTTCTAGAGGACATCGGTTCATATTAGCGATAACCGACTACTTCTCCAAGTGGGCTGAAGCTATACCTCTAGCTGAAGTCAAGACTAGCAGTGTCGTCAACTTCGTTAAACACCACGTCATCTATAGATTTGGTGTACCTCGAAGAATCATCCATGACAATGGACCTCAATTCATCAGCCAGAAGTTCACCAGATTCTGCGATGATCATCGGATTGACAATATCGCTTCGACAGCATACAATCCTGCTGCTAATGGTTTAGCTGAAGCTTTTAATAAAACCATCATTAAACTCCTCAAGAAGTTTGTATCCACTAACAAACGGAACTGGAGCGAGAAACTTGGCGAATGTCTTTGGGCCTACCGAACTACGGTCCGCAATCCTACGGGCTTTACACCCTTCTCTTTGGTGTATGGCTGTGAAGCTGTTCTTCCTTTGGAACTGCAAATTCCTTTTTTAAGGATTGCCATTGCTAACGGGCTTACTACAGAGAACAACGATCTTCTTCGACTTCAAGAGTTGGAAGCACTTGATGAGAAGCGATTAATGGCTCAGCAACATATTGAATTATACCAAGCCCGCATCTCGAAGACTTTTAACCGCAAAGTTAAAGTCAGAACATTTCAGCAAGGAGAACTTGTTCTAACAGTCAGACGTCCTATGACTATGACTCATATGAGCAAAGGGAAATTCGATGCTAAATGGGAAGGTCCCTATGTTATAAGCAAAGTCTTCTCAAATGGAGCTTATCAGCTCTCAGAACTTGATGGTCGAGTTGCTATGATGCCTATCAATGGCAAGTTCCTTAAGAAGTATTATGTATAAATGTAAATGCTTGTAAATTATCAGACAGAATCAAGTTCATAAATAAAATTCAAATTTTATTTCATTATATGATAGTACATGATATTAAAGGTCACTATCATCTTTCTCTACATTGGGACGCGGGCCACTGCCGTCCTTCTCGAAAATGTGATCAGCAAAAGAACCGAGAACCTCCTTGCTGGAAACCCACGAGGAACTTGCAGGCGGCCATCCTCATGGCTTCTTCTTCTTCAGTCCTTCCCGGTTCGAGCAGGAAGTCCAGAATGTCCCGTGGTGGCTGGGGTGCAGACGAACCTTCGCCTGCTTCTGTCTCTTTCGGCTGAACTGGATCGTCAGGGCGTTCTTCAGTGCCCTTTTCAACCTGTGAGGCGATCTCAGCCTTCTTAGATGCTTTGCCGGACGACATTTTTATGTTAAAAGAGCAGAAGTTTCGTTTCTGTCAGATTTCTGCTATATTTATAGGCAGAAATTCCTTAATTAACGAAGCGACACATTCATTCCGACGGTTCATCCGTTCATTAACTCCTGACGGTTCATCCGTTCATTTATTTACATTCATCCGACGGTTCATCCGTTCATTAACTCTTGACAGTTCATCCGTTCATTTATTTACATTCATTCGACGGTTCATCCGTTCATTAACTCCTGATGGTTTATCCGTTCATTTATTACATTCATCCTGACGGTTCACCCATTCGTTCATTCACCACTAGACGGTTCACCCGTTCGTTCACCATCATTTGACGGTTCATCCGTTCACTCATCATCACTTGACGGTCTACCCGTTCATCCATTGACGATTCATCATCGTTCATTATTCACATCAGCAACTTGTCATTTTTGACTAAGTTGTCAAATCAAAATAATAGTATTCAATATATTCTGCCACGTCCATATTACCTCTGAGCAGATATAATGAATATAATTATTTTTCTACAAGAAATATATCATGTCTTGCACCTCTGAATATATTTTCTATCTCTATTATTTATATCTGAATAAGATATACAATAAATAATTGAGCCACAACAAAATATCTTTTATTTATCCAAATATGATGTATTACAGAAATGCATCAATAATGACAAACACAAAAATACAAAAAGTCCTAATCAAGAAGGAGGGACAATCAGATTGTCAATTTGCTGCTTCAGTGTCTGCAGCTCTTCTTCATAGGTTGATGCTACTATCTTTCTCGCTTCCTCCATCCCGCTTTCTTCATCAAAAATGGACATATCCACTGTCCGGCGGGTGATTTCTGTACCATGGGTTGTCTCATACTCATTCCTCTCTTCAATTAAAGCATTGAATTGTTCAATCACCAGTTGGTGATTAACAGTTTTTTCTTCAAACTCTTGTTGGAGGCGAGTAATTTCTGCTTTCAGCTCAGCAAGTCGCCGTCCTTTGCTTTCAGCCATTAAAGTAACTGATTCTATTTTAGAATTGTATTCAGCTAATTTTGCAGAATGAGCCTCTAACAGATTTTGAAGGGTTAACCTTTCCATATCAGCAGCTTGAGCCAGTCGCTCAAATTCAGCCTGTACTAAAGAATCTATATCCTTCTTCTTGAGCTCCTTGTACTTCTTGATGGAGACTTCTAATTCGTTCAAAATGTGTTCAAGGAGAGTGGCCTGAGCTTCGTCTCCTTGGTCTCTTATGGCTCTTATTAAGAAAGAAGTTGGCTTCCTAACCATAATGAAGTCAGCCCCTTCTTTCTCTATCATTTTATGGACAAGAGATCCCAGCGACTCGAAAAAGCATCTGGTAAAAGACTGGACAACTTGTTGATTGATGGCCAAAGTTCCAGGAGTCGTTGCTACACCTATTGAGGATGGGGTAGCAGGTTGCTCGATTCTTTGTGTTGGACAACAGGCTCTTTAAATAAAGGAGCCAGAGTAGAACTGGTCGCTCCTCCTGTTTGATCCTCTACAATAGTAAAATTGTTATTTTACTAATTGTTTGCTGATGAACAAGAAGATAAAAAAAGAAGAAGAACAAATCTTACCTTGGTTTGGTCTAACAACAAGTGTATCCCTTGCTGGAATGGACTCTCTTTGAACAGAAGTAGCCTCAGCTGCAACAGCCTGGCTACTGCCCGCTTCCGAACTGCAAGATAAGTGATGACTACTACTGACCACCACAGTTGGTATGGGCACCATAGCCAGGTCTGTTGGCGGTGTTGGCAGAATCTCAAGATCTGCAAGAATGAAGATATTAGTTATCAGTTCATTTTAAAAGAGAAGATTGCTAGATCTCGTTTTATACCTTGAGGGTCGGTGGCGGGATTTTCTTTCAGCACGCCTTCATCGGCTGCTTCTTCATGAGATATTTCTATCTCAACATTTTCAACAGGATTTTTAGCAACATTTTCTACAGATGCCTCCACTTCAATATCCTTTTTAGGATCTAAAATATCATCGGCAGTATCAAGAGATATAGTCTTCGTTCTCCTTTTCAGGATCTTGTATATACTCATCAACATTTTCAGTCGAAGAACTCTCTTCGTCTTTTTCTTCTTCTGCTACTGTATTCCCACTGTTAGTGGCGGTCTGATCTTCCTGTAGGCTATAACTGCAATCCTCCAAAGCTGCAATCATTTCACGGTCTTCTTCTTCACGAAGAGTCCTGGAAGTAAGAGGAGGTTGAGTAGTCTCCACGACAGGTGAATGAGGTTGTACAATTTTTGTCCTTCCTCTAAGATATTTTCTCCAGGCTTTTCAACCTCAGTTCTTGGGATAAGATCTCCCCTCTGTTCATTCTCCTCAAGAGTTTGCTCCCAGATTCAGAAACAGTGTGGGAGATGCCATTAGAATTCCTACTGCAGCATCTACTGAAGTCAAGAGTTGTCTAGAAGAAGATTCTTCCAAAACTCTTCTGGTGACTAATCTCTTCTTTCTGTGTAGAGGTCTGACAGGACTCTCTACATTTATTGGCTTGCTTGTTTCTGCACAGAAGTTGGTGTAGTGGCAGCTTCTTGATGTGTTTCGGCCAATTGACGAGATTGGGATCTTGTAGTGACCTTTTCGGAAGAAAGATCTAGTATCAATTTCTTCTTTGCTGCGGGAGCAGGGGTCCTCTCTTCTCCTTTTCTTCACTGGAGATCTACCCACTCTCAGAGAAATACGTATTGCTGCGTTTACTTCTTGAGGGAACATCATATCCCTCGAAACTTCCAAAGGAGCATCGACCGGCTCGTGCACCTCCTCATTTACAGGGATCGATGGAGCAATCCTCCCTCTCCTCAATCTTGTTGCAGTAGCGAAACTATCTGCGAGATTAAAATTCTCGGCAAAAGTATTCGCGGATGTGTAAAATACAGAATGTGTGAAGAGCATCCGAGGACCCTGGGGAGTACTCATTGCTGGCATTAAAAATGTGGCTTTTGTATCACGGGCATTGTAATAAGCCCAAGCTCTAGCCCCGTCTATCAAATAACCTTTGCCTTGGAGGCAGGTAATTGTGTTCCCTACATGGAACTGATCATACCTAAACTGCCGAGCAAATCGGCTGGAAAGATATGGTTCTAAATAGCACTCTTCTTCGAACCGATAAACCAGATGTGATAGTCGAACCGTCTTCAACCATTCAAAGGCTGTACGGGTCAGAGGCTGTATCTTCGAATCCACCATATTTGTGGGCATCTGATCGTACCCAGCAGGAAAAGGAGCACAACAGAAGTTCCATCCTCTATTCAGATTCAAAACGAATCTACACTCACTCAAAGAAGTGTATTTCCATTTTCCTTCAGAATATCTTCGGAGAAAACTGCCATCAACTGGTCCCATGCCGGGGTCTATTAAGGTTGGATAGTGAAGAAGCAACCATCCAAATAAATATGTATATGGCAATTCCAAACGAGGGAACTCTTTCTCTCCCTTCGCCTTCAGCATCAAGTCGACGTATAAACGAAGACTGGCGTTTAGCTTGCAGGTCATTGCTGATAACAAGTCCATCTTATAACCGAAGACTAACTTGACAGCAGCAAACAGAACATCGCGGTGAAAACGATCCACGGCACTGGATCCTGGAACCACAAACCTCCGAAGCCAGTATGTTAGGAATCCTGCCAGTTGTGCTTCTTCAGACATGGGTCTATAGCCCATTCTTAAATAACTCTCCAAATTGTCCCCTCTCTTCAAAGGAGGATACTCATGATCATCTTTCATTCTTTATCAAAGTGACCACTCTGTTCTATCAGTTTTATAACCTTTGCACTGCTCAAAGGTTTGAAGAAAGTAGGGTAGCATTTGTCATTCTCCTTGGTCTTCTCTCTTCTATATGATTGAGAAACAGATATGGTAACCACTTTGAAGAGTAACAAGTGTTGGCGGTGGCACTCTTATAAATAGAGAGATTTTGTAATGGTATAATAGTTCTTCGAACACTGTCACCATCGCTGCATTCTCTTTTCTAAGCTTGTTCAGCTCATCATTTGTCGGTACAAACTCCTCATACGGAGCATCTGCCATGGGAAGGTACGAGATATACTTCATCTCGTAGAGTGCAAACCCCATCTCTCCACCTGGGGTCATGAAGGTTCCCGTCCTATAGTTGTACCTCTCAGCTAAGGCTAAAACATATGAGGATTGGGAGCAAATTCGTATACAGTGGCATGCACTGCTTGATATAGATCAATCTATTGGAGTTTGTCTTGGAATGTTGTCAGAATCCAATTCGCAATATAGCTCCAACGTTTGTAGTCTGGATTCACCAATCCAGTTATTCTGATGTCTTGTTCGGGATATTTTCCTTCAGCCTTCGCAAATTCATTTGCGAATATTGGTGTTCTAACAGGCATCAGCATAGAAGAGTTCTCTGGTGGAATGCATCCAGGTCTCAAGCCTCTCAAAAGGATGCTATATCTGTCGAGGAGCTATAAAAATCCTTATGTTTTGGCCCCTTCTTTACGAAGATTTTCCCTGCACGGGCATCCTGAAACAGAGTGATGTTCCACTCCATCTTCCTTGGGTAGCTCGCATGAGCGTACCGCGACAAAGGCAGGCAGCGAGCAATGTCTGGTATGAAGAATGATCTATCTTTCTGGTGAACTATTCTATCCTCCATTCTTGGCCTAGGCTGAGAGACTTTCTCAAAGGCATCCCCGAACAGGAACAAGGGTTTTATTATGAATTACAGCATCAGCTGATTCTAGAGGCTGTCCATTCATCAAACACATTAAAGTTTCATTATCCTGAGAAATCAGTATAGCCTGACGGAAAGCCGGTAGATCGTACTGAGGATAGTGAACATGAGACAGATCTTCTTTATATTCAGACTCTGAGAGGGTTCCCACAAAATGTTCATAATCTGGGTCTTCATTGACCTCAACTGCATCAACAGACAGATAAAGATTAGTACAAAGTCAAAATCTCTGTTTTAAAACATAAAACATTAGAGTGCGCAACCTCAGATTGCGCTGACATGACTTGCGCAACAACAGATTGCGCATCACAGAAGGATGCGCAAAGTGATAGTTTGCGCTGACAACTTGCACAAAGCAATCGATTGCGCTGAATTCCTGTCAGCAAAATTCAACAAGTTGCGCAGGAATGCAGCCTTCATAAAAATGAGGACTGACAGATGATGCAACCAAAAACCTTAAAAAGGGTGGCGCAATATGAACTCATCTCTAAAAAGAGATGAGTTTCGAAGATCAAAGGAAGTCGAAACACCCTAAAAAAGGGAGGTTTTCGATCGGTTCAACTACCTCTCAGAGCGGGGTGCGCGGATTCGTGTCGAGATGCCCGCCGTACAATTCTGTCAGATGACTCGGCCGGAGCTTTTCCTTTCGCGGTGGCGGTGGCAGCAACATTGGATCGTCGTGGTGCCATGACAATCGTCGGAGGAGGAGAACAGTAAGGGTTGGGAGATTTTTCTCAAGAGCTCGAAAGATTGCAAAGTGAAGAAATGAAAATGAAAAGATAGGTATTTATAGTTTTCGAAATACAAAACGGATGCTTCGGATTGCGTCTAAAATTGTGGTCTTTTCGCTTTGCGCAGACAGCTCAGCATCATGCGCAAAGTGATTCAACATTCAAAAATTCAAAGTATTTTGAAATTTTGAATAAAATCAACTTTCGAAAACTTTGAAGGGGGTCTTGTAGGTCCTAAAAAATCAAGTTACATCAATCAACAATGTCAAAGAATCAATATATACATCATTTTGATGAATTACGCAGGCAACAGATTGTGCAGCAATTCGATTGCGCAGCAATTCGATTACGCACACTAGTTTGCGCACACTTCCAATTGCGCAGGCTGACGTGGCGAAGTCATCATTACCTGAATCAAATCAAATCTTTCTGACAACTGACAGCACGAATAACGAGGAGACTGTTCGTTTTTGGCATCGCACAGTGCTCGAAGGCGGCTGACAGATGGCAGCGCAATCCAGGATTGCGCAAACCAATCTTGCGCAAACTGAGTCTGCACAAACTATTCCTGCGCAGTTTGAGTCTGCGCAAACCAAACTGCGCAGTTCAGGTTGCGCATTCCACCAACATAACTGATAAAGTACATGTGACATTCATGCCATCAATTGCTCATTACGTGGCAACTGTCTATGCACGATCATGCGCATTTCAATCAAATGATGCCATGTGTCCCAGATAGTTGGCCCACAATCCAGTAACTGCCTGCGCAGTCCAATGCTGCGCAAACCAGTTGCTGCGCAAATCATCTTGCGCAGTCCAGAATAACTGAAAGTTAGTTATTTTCAGAACTCTATAAATAGAGTTTCAAGTCTTCATTTCAAGGGGGATCAAGATCAGAGATCAAATATTCAGAGATCAGAGAGTCTAGGAGTTCTTGCTCAAGTGCTGCTGCATTCTTCCGAGGCTTTTTGCCTTCAACTTCCGAGGCTTTTGCCTTCAGTTTTCAGAGTTGTTTTCAACTTCAAAGGCTCCGTCTTCAAAGCTCACATCGTCCAAGGGATAAAGCAATCGTCATCTAGATTGGATTCCTATAGTTGTAATTTTCCCAGAATTCTTGTAATCTTTATTACACAGTTTGTCTTCATTGATCAAGATTTCTTCCAATATTCGTATTTTATCCAAATATTAATTGTAATCCAACTTCTCATAAATACTGATCCCCTAATGAAATTCTATAGACTATTTAAATACTACTAGCTATACCTGTAATGGTAATAAAACAGGGTCTTATTCTAACGGAAAGTCATGGGACGAAAGACATCATCAACTGTTGGTTATATCTCAAAAATGGTACCTCAGTTATGAAAATTTTCTCAGTCATCAATTTTTTACAATCATTAGCCCTTTTTTCATCGTCAATTTTTGATTCTAGCACCATCCCTCAAGTGGTAATTCACAAAACATCATGATTTAACTTCATTATCCAAACTACTCTATAGTCACCAACTCACTTATTCATGATCCTACACATCCTGTCTTCCTATCTTTATCAATATTCTATCTTTATGATCCTAACAGTGCTGCAAAGTCTAAGAATTACAAAAGACATACTAAGGAATGGTTAAATTGTCATGTCAAGCAAAGTCATGTATAGTCATGAATACATACGAAATAGTGTTACTGAAAATTGGGTATCTTAAAGAAAATAATGTTCTAGAAAATCAACCCAATATTCTTCCAAAATTAAACTGGTCGTGAATGATATTCTTATGCAACTGTCTAATCCATCATCAATCTTGTATTCCTTTAGACTTCTATTTTCACCATCACGTACATTTTGACATCTTCTGATTTAAACGTTTGATTCAAAATCCTTGACCAAATGGAAGTTCGGTTATTCCACCTTGAGCTTCAAATTTTGTTGTTATCACTTAGCCAATAAATTTTTTTCTCAGGATTAGTTTATTGCATCCCTTAATCCTTTGATCTCTTATTTATAACATCTGGGTCTTTCGATTTGTATTTTCAATCCCCAATTGAGTAGTCCTCAAGTTTCAAATATTTTGTTTCACCCATCGATGGTACATTTCAATTCATCGTACATATTTTTTCTTATAATACTTAATCTTATATATAAAACTCAAACACCATGATTCATCTCCTCATCATCAATCGTTGTCTTCAATTAAATTGTATCTCAAGTTTTTTTGCTCCGTCCACCATGTGTAGTTTTTTTTTCACTATGTCATTCCTTTAAAGTACACCTTTGTATTTATCTTTTTCCACGACCTCGAATTTACCAAGTGAATTTTTGATTTTTTTTTCATCACATATCTCTTATCTTCGTATTACTCACAATCATATTCATAAGATTCAATTATCCTCGATTCCTCTCCTTATTATCAATTGTCGTCCTTAATTAAGTTGTACCTCGAGTTAAAATTCCTTGCCCTGCAATCATTTATAGATTTTTTTTGTTCACCATATACTTTATGTTTATTCCTCCTTAAAGAACACCTCAGTATTTATCATTTTTTTCAACCTCTAAGTCACATAATTAATTGATCATTACTGCATCCCTGCCTTTTCCATAAATGATTTCGAACCCTAAATATCAATATATCTTTTCTGCCTTACACTTCGTAATATATTTCTCGATAAGTCGCTTGTCCTATCACTGTAACTCATTCAGATTAGAATTTTACTCCTCTTGTCATTATCACCTCGAGCACTAACACGTATCTAAGGAGAATTTCATTCTTCTCAAATCTTAACACCAATTTTTTTGATAAGTACCGCCATATATTCTCATTAAGATTAGAAATTTCTAAGTTTTCAGAATTCGTATTGTAAGGAAAACACGACTTTGTGAAAGACACTGCAAACAAAGAGTGTAATCAAGGGTCGATTCATATCGGGAAGATTCAGCAAATTCTTATGAATTCAAAAGATATCTTATTACAACTCTACATGGTATCATCTAGTAATAATCAAAAAAAATAAAGTATTGAGTTTTGGAAGCTTCCTAGGCCTTGAACTGATCAAGAAGTTCTTAGAGAGAGTAAGGTTTCAGGTTGAGTGGAGGAAGTCAACAAATGAAAATATTCTTGGTCTTAGAATAACTTAGAAAATATCAATCAATATTGGAATTATTTTTGGAAAATAATCTCCTTGGAAGATTCGTGAACAAGCTAAGTTGAACCAATTCTTTTGGTAATAATTAACCTTGGGGCTTTATGGTTCCAGAAGAATTTGGTTCGGGATTGGTACCAAGAAAGTCAATTGAAAATAATGTCAAATAAATGGTTGGATGCACTAGTCGTAAAAATACTCTGGATAGATAAGAGTTTACCAAGTTTGCTAAAGGAGAATTTGAAACTCTAAATAGTGAAATAGATCTAGATTCTAAATAAAGATAGAGAAGTATGATTTGATCAACTAATTGAAAATTTTGAAATGGGTTTGTTGAAGAACGAGATTGGAAAAAATCTAATCCTAATCCATAAATAACAAAAGAGTATGGATGCTAAGGAATGCTGGAGTATGATAAGGATATGGAGGAAAATAACCTTAGAAAGCCAAGGAACACTAAAAGATATATAAAATCTAGAAACTAAAGTAGATAGTAAAATAGACCACCATACAATCGGCCTATGCTGGATAAGGCTTAGGATGCAAAACATAAGTAAGGTAGCCTACCAGTCTATAACAAACAAAATATTTATTTATAATAATTCGGACCTATGTTGTGACAAATCAATGTTCTAGTGTTCTAATTGTTTCTAGATATGTTTACCTAAGTTGTTGTTTCGACCTGCATGGCCACCACTAAAAATATGTCACGACCTAATCCCAAATTATTGGGTCGAACCGGATCATGTCCAGCCTGCACCGTTGTGAGACGACGGCAGTAAGCTGTTCTATATGCAGGTATTCACAACAACATCTATACATTTTGTCACAACTCAATACACGAAAATTTTAAAACTTTTTATTCAACAATTAAAAAGTACAACTGAAAATGAAAGAACTGAAATAAAGTAATGAATTCAGAATAACAAAACTCCAAAAAAAAACAAGAAAACTGGAAAACAACTAGCTATGTTGTACAATAGCGTCCTAGCGACGCGATACGGCTTATCCCCGTGTGTAAAAGGGATAAGCTCGCACAATCATGCAATATGGTGGTATTGGTCATAAACGTTACACTATTTCTCCAATCCCCACAATCAATATCAATCAATATTTGAACTCTAGGAGAGGGTTCCGTGTAGCAATGTGGTTTAAATATGCAACTTGACAATTACTAATAAAATGCAAGAAAACATAACCGTAACTTGCCTCTGTTAATTGACTGGATCGGAAATGTCGGTACCGAGAAAGAAGTCAAGTATGTCTTCGAGATCCTACAGTTGAGAACCTTGACTTAGAACCATAATGAAACCATTCTAGGTGTGCTAGTTACAATCTCTAGAAGCAGACCCTAGTCAGGTTTTAAGTTATTTAGTTAATCTACCGGAAAATTATCTAGCGTCGCAATCTACGTTTGTTATCATTTTAATCGAATAAGTCGATTATTGATTAATTGGGAAAATAGCAATTACCGGTTAATTTGGCAAAAACTTTGTATTTTAAATATATATATAAACTAGGCTTTTTTAAAAATAAGAAAACATATGAATTGCTAAACTACCAGGTTATTTATTATGAGAAAACTTATTAAATTTCTTTTATAAAATATATATCCATTTTATTCTACGTGTTTAACGGCGAAATCAACATTCCAGAAAAATAAGAAAAAGCTACGCTACACAATACAGGATCACAGAGAAATAAAGGAAAAACTGGGCTTATGCCATTTTCAAATTATTTACATAAATTAAATAATCCTAAGGCGAGCTCTGAATGCCGTGAACGGTCCAACAGTAGCCGAGGCCCTCCACCATAAATACTAAAAGAAGTACCAATTCTAAAAAAATAAATTATAATTAAATTAAAAATTAAAGAGTCTCAGACTTGGTCGTGCAATCTCATGTTGCTGGCTAACGCCTCAACGTACAGGAAACCCTGTAGCATTTGCGTTTCGTCGAGGCTCATTCGACCGATATGGTCGTCGCCTAACTGGTGATACGAAATCCATAAAAACCAACAAAAATCCCATCAATAAATCATTTGCAAAGACCGATTTTCTTTGAAAAATAGGTTTTATTCAAATTGCTAATTTTTATAAGAAAAATCTCTTTTTAAAAATATTTTCTGAAAATTTGGGCAGCATCTCCTCTGTAATTGGGACAACCCAATCCTGGGAGGATGCCAACCACAACACAATTAAATATCCCAAACCAGGGATCACCAACCCAAAATGAATATCCAACCCAAAAATGAATACAGCACAACAATCTGAAATAGATAATACGCCGCGACGTAACCGATACTCTACGTATCACCAAAGCAACAATATCTCAAATACCGAATCCCGAAACGGGATCAGGACCGCGTCATCACAGACTATCTACGGAAGGGACACGGGACACGAAGTTATACCTCAATTGCTTGGCTAGAGCTCTCAGATGCAAATATTAGAAGAATAAAACCGCGGACAGCGGGAAACCAGCTCGGAAAAGCGCTGCGGAACTGGGCGGAGCCGACATAGCTCGGGTCACGCGGAAAGGCGCTGGCCAGCGACACGGGACTCGGGATCGCCAGAGAGGTGCTGGTCGGCGGGACAGCACGCAGAGGGGTTTACCGGAAACGGATCTGGCCGAAATGGCACGGGGCCGCGCGGAACAACGCAGGGGTTGACGGGGAAGGCGCGGCCTCGGGACAGAGATGGGCGGAGGCCGGCGGGGTCTGGCCGACGCAGGAGACAGCCGACGGGGTGCTGGCCGGGCACGGGAGGCGGCCGGCGGGTCTCGACTGACGGGCGTGGGGGAGGAGGCCTGCGGGAGGCCCGGGTCGGAGACGGTGGGCTCGCCGGGTCGCGAACGGAACGGGGGCTCGGGGTCGGTCGAAGTTGGCCGGGCGTGGGTACGGCGGAAGGTTCTGATGAGGGGGAATGGAGTGAGGGTAAGATGGGGGTGGTTCTGGTGGTTCATGAGAGAGGGAATGGAGTGGGAATGGGAATTTGAGAAAAAATGAGAGTGAGGAAGATGGATGAGTGGTGGTAGTGGGATTATATGGAGAGAGTGGGAATGAAGATGTGGAGAGGAGGGAAAAGAGCTGAGGAGAAATAAGGGGAGCAGCTGAGTCGTGGGAAGCTGGGTGCTGGGTCCACGTGTGGGGAAAATAGAAAGGGTTTAGGATTTGTTTAATATTTTTTATTTAAAAACAACATATATAATAATGACCAGAATTTAAAAGAAAGAAATAAGGACGGGTTTGAAACTGAGTCGGGCTTCGGGAAATCGGGTTCGAACTTGGAGTCAGTGCCCGGACTCGGGGTTGGACTCCGGACACAGGATCGGGACAGGGCCACAATCAAAAATTCAAATAATTAATTTTTAAAAATTATATTTTTCTGATTCGACTAAATAATAATAATAATAATAGTAATAATAATAATAATAACTCTAAGACTATGATAGTGCAACCAAAATCTGATGTTCAAGCCAAAGTACAATAATTCCATTACTCCAATAATCAAGAATACAGGTTTTATAGTCGGGTAGCCGCGTCGTGCCGCCTGCCGTGCCCCCGTCGGGCTGACATCACGATGCAGCAGCAGCAGGCTGCGCGCAGTACAGCAGCAGCTGCAGTACGCGGCAGCAGCAGCGGCCGGCGGCCGTGCACCGCCGCGTGCCGCCGTGCGCCGCCACATGGGCAGACCCCCATGGCCCCCTCGGCCGGGCGCACCTTCGATGAGCCTCCCAGTGCCGTGCACCCTCCTTTCCGACGTGTATCTGATCCGATTCGTGCGTTTTGCACGAAATTCCGGCGTGACGCGCGCGGGATCGAACTCAGAATTGTGTTTCAGAACATCAACTTCGTACACGTTTTCTGAAAAATTTGACCGTTGGATCGACGAACTCTTTGCTCCGTCACAATCTCGATATATAGCTCTTTACTTCCCTCAAGTTTCGTCCGTTAATTTTATCGTTTGATACGTCAAAACGGCCACCAAGTTGACCATTTAAATTGTATAATTTTTGGACAGTTTTGCGGAGCCAACTTCGTCAGCTCGTAAGTCTGCCATCGCAGCTCCATTTGGCGTGCTACCAGTTCCTGTGCATAGCTGGTATAACCCTCTTCCCGTCCCTTAAGTTTTGTTTCATTGTGAGCACGTTTGGTTGGTCGAATTCGACGCCAAATTAGTTGGCCGTCGAATTCTTAATTTTGCACTTGTAAAATTCTATTTTTTGAACCCAGGACTCTGGATTCAATTTTTGACACCACCATTAGACTCGTGGTGTCGTTCTGGCACGATTTCATATAAAGTTTGCTTATTTTGGGGGACGTGGGCCCTAGCACACATTTCGGTACAAAGCGGGCGCCACAGTTCGAGTCAACGGGTAACTTTGAGAGCTGCTCATCAGAATCTAATTCTGGATATACCATTGAGTTCGTATCGTTATTCTGGACTTGTTGACATATCATTTGCTGAGTTTTGAAGACATTTGCTCCGGTACGCATTTTCGTGCAAATCGGATTCCAATGTCCGGGTCAACGTGTCATTTTGAGATCGGCTCATCGGAATCCAATTTCGGATATGCCGTTGAGTTCGTGTCATCATTCTGGACTCGTTGACATATACTTTGTTAGATTTATTGGACCATGGCTTCGACACACATTTCCGTGCAAATCGGATACCAATATCCAGGTCAACGAACCATTTTGTGATCGGGTCATCGGAATCCCATTTCGGACTACCATTGGGTTCGTATCATCATTTTGGATATGTGAACATATAATTTGCTAGGTTTTGTAGACTTCCATCCTGACACATTTTTCGTTGCAAAGTGTGTCCAATGACGGACATCATTTTTGACCCTAAATTACCATTTTCCCCTGTGTCTAAATTGGACTTATGGGTAGGCTATCCTAGCTAATTTGACCATTCTGGACGTGTTGGTGTAACGCTCCAGTCCCAAAATACTTTGGACCAAATACGTATCATACAAGCTGCATACATACGAAGCACACTCCAATATATGGAAACCTTGTATGTATATATAAGCTGTAAATTGTAGTAATCCAAGACAAACTAAATCTCATCCACAATGAAAAGAATAATATAAAATCAACTTGAATATTTATGGTACATTCGTTGGGCGGAGACAAAGTCCACTACCAACTATCAAAATGAGAGAAAGTATACAAGAAAATGATCCATGAAAATATCA
This sequence comes from Iris pallida, assembly GCA_029216955.1. NCBI lineage: Eukaryota > Viridiplantae > Streptophyta > Magnoliopsida > Asparagales > Iridaceae > Iris > Iris pallida. The sequence goes on along the minus strand of JANAVB010030019.1, from coordinate 3,727,681 downwards.
AGACGAACCAAGTGCGATCATCTTCGAAGAAATGGAGACGCCTACAATCTTGGCTAGAACACCTGCAGTAAACCATGAAAGCACACACCTGGAGAGATAACCAGGTCCTCAGAGGGATGTAGCAAGATACAAGAAGAACATGCAATTATAACTGCATAAGTAAAAATACTAAACTATAACACAACAGGGTACCTAACCATCTATGTGATATGCACTTTGAGGACAACGTTCTACGCAGGGGCTGTAACGGAATCACGCAAGCAAGTAATAAGAGTGGCCGTCAAGTAGCGCTCATCCGAGACGCTATCGGCCGGGCAGCACGTAGTACTCATCCGAGTCACTGTCACCCATAATGTGTGTAAAAAGTAAATGTAGCCCCTACGCTAGTAGCTGTCCCCTCCCCCCAATGATACTGTACATGCATCGTAACCACGATACACCAACACGTGTCGTTTCTACCACACAGTTTATAATAGATAACTGTCAAGTCTTCTAACATGCATCTATTGACAGTTATTCCTACGCATGCGTACGGGTGATCAGCCAACACGCAAGTGACCACTACATGATACTCACAACTCACACAACTCGTGATACAATCGTGACAAAGTTAATGACATGCACTCTATTGACGGCAGTCTCTTAACTCTAGGTCCACAAGCAAAAGAAAATAATAAACAAAGAATATAATACAATAAATGAAATAAAATGCAACTAAATGTAAGCAGTAAAGATGGCAAGGTATCTTGCCTGAGGTTATGTGCAAAAGAGAATAATCCAGTAGCTCGAACCGACAAAAACAAAACAAGAAAAGCCAAATCCCGCAGATAACTCCGGATGCTGCAACAAACATCACGAACGAGTTTGGAATAAAAGATATACCTAGGAAACGCCTGTCCAAAAGTTAAATTCTAGAACAGGGGCAAAATTATAATTTCGGGTTAAAACGATATCCGCCGTTGGACCCGCTTTGCACCGAAATACGTGCCAAAATCTACGATCTCTAAAGTCATCGAACTACATGTCTACGAATTTGTTTTGAGGAGACGAACCCAACGGTATGTCCAATTTTGGATTTCGGTGGGCTGTGCACAAAATCGCCCGTTGAGTGGGATTGTGGGCCCGCCAAAATAGCGTCCAGATCAACGGCCTCAGAATCGGACCAAACTTGGCTCACAGGACCAGAAAAATATTTTGAGTCCAATGACGCAAATTTCATCGCAATATGATGAGTGTGCACAAAGTTGTGATGTAATTTGCAAAAGGTCGATACGGGGGTATCTCGACGGATACGCACAGATTTCGTCGCACACATGCAACAAAATTGGGTTCCGTCAGTTCCCACATGTTGACAACATCCATACGCGCCTTTCGATGCATATAGTGCACGACCAAGTCGCCCAGTTTGTCGGGGCGCACGCCGTATCGGGTGTTTTTTCTAATTTTCGAAAACAGAATTTACAATTTTTCGTGAAACTTTAACAACGTGTAACTTTCTACATACTAGATGAAAAGTGAATCCAGAAGGTGCTTTACAATCTCGGTTATGTTGTCTTTGACTGTCTTCAATTAGTTTTTACAAAAGTTTAATGGACAGCAAGAAAAGTGCCGACAAGTTGATATTTCAAAACAGTTTTTAACAAATCAGAAAAGTAGTTTTTCTCTAACTTTGCCTCGATTTTTCGAGCAAGTTGGATGGCCATGTCGAAATCCACCTAGGGGATCTCGAAGAGGGTCATGTGGGCTTTCTACACGATTTTACGGATCTAGAAACGAACAAGAATCGAGAGAGAAATCAAACGGGGAAGTTGGGTACCTTGTTTTTAAATTCTGTTGTTGTTGTTGTCGTTGCTGCTGTCCTCGCGAGGTGCTGCTGTCCGAGGGCTTGCCGGGGATGAGGGGGAGTAGGAAGGAAGGAGGAGGAGGAGGAAGAAGGAGATTAATTAGGGATTAGGGTTTAGTTTTAAAGCATATATATATATATATATATATATATATATATATATATATATATATATATATATATATATATATAAATATATATATATATAATATACATATGTATATATGTGAAGGTGGGAAAAACAAAAGGGGTCGGCCATACTTAATTGCTGAGTTGTTTTTAAGGGGGGGTCGGCCAACAAGCTTTTGCTTGTGCGCCCCTTGTTGTAGCAGCTACTGCGTATTCCTTTACAAGCATGTGGTCGGCTCCCACATGGTGGGGCCGACCACTTAGATATTTATTTCTTTTTTTTCAATTCCTTTTGTCTTATATATATATCTCTATATATATCTATATATCTATACATATACACGCAATAAATCCCTTTAAAATTTAAATAAATCTACATCTCATCTACATACATATATTACATTAAATATACTATATTTATATATCAAATTGACAATAAAATTGACAACTAGTAATAATATCAAATATCAATTATGACTATTTAATCATAATAAGAATAACCTTAATAATAATAAAATATTAAAATAATAAATGATAGTCTAGGTGGGCTCACCCTTATCCGGGTCCAAAACTTTTGTACGAAATATTGCAAAATTATTTAATAATAAAATACCAATAATTGTACAAATAATTAAATAATTAGAAATTGTACATGAAATTCTAAAATAATTTAGAAAATATTCGTACATACATAAAATATGCCTACATGGCCACATTTGGTCACCCCACATGTCTACATGGACTTGGGTTTGGTCCAGGCTCAGTTCGGGCTGAATTGGCCAAACCGGGTCATCAAAAATAAAAAAAAATAAAACCATAAATTGTATAAATTCATTTTTAAGTCAAATAAATTTAAAAAATAATAATAAATAGGGGTTTACATCCTACCCAACTTACAAGAATTTTGTCCTCGAAATTTAGGAATAATAAGGTAATAGGGTGGAGGGGTAGAAATGAGTTATCAATACCAACTTACAATTAAATTTGGGTGGAGGCGATAAAACGGCGTTCAACACCACCATGCAATAGAAAATTGTGGAGTCGATATATAGAAAAATATATCATGGTTATGGAATTGAATAAGGGTTGCCAGTGAAGGTAGCAAAATTTCGATAATCCAAATTGGAGAGTAATAAGGGATTGAGTAGATCAAAGAGAATAATTAGACGTTTGGAAGATATGGTTCATTGAGAGAAACTGGAGACTAATCGCCTCGATTGAGAGTTTGATTTAATTGAATGATTAGAATCATTCTCGAGTGCTCAAGAACAATTGGAAGGACACGATAATAATTTTAGGGTTAAGAAATGAGGAGTAGTTAAAGGCGAGGATTCAGCCACATGAGTCGGTCGGTGGCTATCTACATATATATATAGATAACTGATAGGGCAACTAGAGATAATACCTTGAGTCTATCTTAGCAAGTACAGTGCCTTGTCTTTCCAAAATGAGTAAAAGACAATAACAACAAGGTTTCAAAGACGGTGTTATATATTGAGTACGAATTATGGGGTTCATAGGCGGCAAAAATAATTCAAAAGAGAATTGTCAAGATTGTCGCGGATGAGACTCTAAGGCACGTTTACTATGTCTTCATCCACGTAGAATAATATGTGATAAACGAACCAAAGTGCAATAGGTTGATCAGACCATCATGTACCGATTCTTATTTGACAATATGTTAGTGGGTGCACCCAATAAAATATGTCATGATCAACTTGGTAAAGAAATAAGCTCGCAAAACTGAAGCTACATTAGCAGCATGAGATAGTCAAAATATGAGCAAGGGAGGTACTGATGAAGGAAATTTAATTAGTCCAAGATCTTTTAAAATCAAGCCTTGCTCGAAGTGTGGGCTTACACGGTTGTCCTAGTGTTTCTTCATTTATGGCTTGGTAGACTAGATAAGGTAGGGTCCTCTGAATTTATAGTCTAAGTGAACTTACCAATGTGGTTCTCAAGGAAAAGGTTTGTTAGGTGGTGAGGTATTCTACCCAACTTACAAGAGTTAAACTAATAGTATCATGGGACAATGGGTCAAGCAATCGAGATAAAGTACAAATTAAGTATTTAAGGAATTTAGTAGAACACAATCACATATCGGGTCGACAGAATTGAGTCGAGGTTGAATCCCTATCCGTGGTCGAAAATATATCGGTATCATGGTAGAGATTATAGTTTAGCCATTTTGATCAGAAGGTCATATCAAAAATAGTGAACAAGAAGACGTGTTTTAGTGGGACACGATATATCTACCTGAAGGTGGGCTTGTCTAGGTCTTACACATGAAATTTGTTGGAAGAAAAAGTCTAGTGTTGTGCTCCAAATATCCAAGTCACGGTAAGGGACGCCAAAAGATCTAAGAATAGAAAGTGGGAGTTCACGGGGTGATAATTAATGCACAAAAATAAAGAAGGTCAAATTAAAGCATGGAATAAAATATATTAGAGAATCCAAAAATTATTTAGGGACATAGTTCTAGAGAGAAGATATTCCATTAGATGAATATAGTTAAGGAACCATTTACTCATTATACAAATTGCAAGTGGGTTTGAAGGTCGCAATTAAAAGATCTAGAATTGAAGGAAGGTCGAATAAGCCAAGGTGGAAATACAGTCACATAGCTGAGTAGATGACTAACAACACTTGTGTATATGCTACTATCATGGTCATGGGTGATATGGCAATTAGTGTGGAATACTCAGTAGGGTTATCTTGGGGCCTACCATTAAAATTTAACTCAAGTATCCTCCAAAAGTTTCAAAAATATACCACCAAAATTTGTATTCACTCCAAGCCGTTCAAATTTATCATAAAAATTTAAATCACTATCATAAATCTCAAAGAATTTTTTTTTATCACTTTACTACTAACCTTTTCCAAAATTAACGTTTAAGTTCAACTATTTAACTCAAGAGTTCATAATTTACGAATCCATAAAAATTTCACAATCAATCAAAAATTTAACACTCTAAAATTTTTAAATAACTCATAATAAAACTCTTAGCATATTAAAAGCAATCTCAAATTTAAGCTCAATGCTCTCATCAATTTTAACTTCTATTCATGCTAAGTTTTTTTTCCAACAAAATCATAACTTTTAAATGGTAACTTCCTTTAATCAATTAAAATAACTTTCCATCACATCATTTGAAATTCTCCCAAAAATTTTAATATTAGCAATCCCTTGTTAAACTAAATTTTCAAATAATCTTATCCGTCAAAATCTTTTTTTTCACCAAAAATCTAAATAGATTTGTAAATCCTCAATCATAGGACACCATTTAAAATAAAAAAAATTCTCAAAAATCGTTTTCATAACTTTCAAATATTTTAAACCAAAATTTACCGTCATTACTTCCACTTAAAATTCAAAATTCAATAAACACGAAAATCGCAAGTTGATAACTCAAATTTAAATAATTCCTATGGCCATTTTTAAAAGCTAAGATCATTTTCAAACCAAATTTATAACTGTTCAAAGGTGTATAACTATAATACAATAATCATAATCATCAAAACTCGAAAATTAAATAAATTTTATATTTGTTCAAAGATGTATCTATCACCCAAAACTTATAAATATCATAACTCAAAAAGCAAATCAATTTTATACTTGTGCAAAGATGTATAGCTATAACCCAATAAATCATAAATATCAAATCTCAAAAAGCCAATCAATTTCTTAAATCAATGGTATAAAGATTCTAGTTATATTTTTTTTCATGCAGTATCAATCCTATGGTATTTACTATTTAGAAATCTCAATATTAAAACCTTCCTTGGTAGTATCCTACTTTACAATTTACTAATCATTAAATCACACCCCTTTTTTTTTAAAAGCCTTTTTAACTCAATTAGAGTCTTAAATGTATTCCAATTGCCAATATAACCATTGTAGCCATGTGTTTGACCTATGAGCATATACTAGTGTAGTCATCTTCCTAGTTGACACTAAGCACGAAAATAAGAATCAACGGTAGAAAGAAATCAAGCAATATGCAATTCAAGGAAGTCGAACGAGAGTTCGGAATTTGAAGCCAAGGAAAGTGGTCAAGCTGTATGGGAGATTCCTAAATTCTAATCCTATGTTGCAGGCTCACTTCGGTACAGTAACGTAACCGAAGTGACAAACTCGACCTGCATGGGCCACAAAATATGTAACGCCCCAGTCCCAAAATACTTTGGACCTGATACGTCTCATGCCAGCTGCATACATACGAAACACACTCCAATATATGGAAACCTTGTATGTATACATAAGCTGTAAATTGTAGTAATCCAAGACAAACTAAATCTCATCCACAATGAAAAGAATAATAATATAAAATCAACTTAAATATTTATGGTACATTCGTTGGACGGAGACAAAGTCCACTACCAACTATCAAAATGAGATAAAGTATACAAGAAAATGATCCATGAAAATATCAAGACGAACCAAGAGCGATCATCTTCAAAGAAATAGAGACGCCCACAATCTTGGCTAGAACACCTGCAGTAAACCATGAAAGCACACACCTGGAGAGATAACCAGGTCCTCAGAGGGACGTAGCAAGATACAGGAAGAACATGCCATTATAACTGCATAAGAAAAATACTATAAACTATAACACAACAGGGTACCTAACCATCTATATGATATGCACTTTGAGGACAACGTTCTACGCAGGGGCTGTAACGGATTCACGCAAGCAAGTAATAAAGAGTGGCCGTCAAGTAGCGCTCATCCGAGACGCTATCGGCCGGGCAGCAAGTAGTACTCATCCGAGTCACTATCACCCATAATGTATGTAAAAAGTAAATGTAGCCCCTACGCTAGTAGTTGTCCCCTCCCCCCAATGATACTGTATATGTATCGTAACTACGATACACCAACACGTGTCATTTCTACCACACGGTTTTATAATAGATAACTGTCAAGTCTTCTAACATGCATCTATTGACAGTTATTCCTACGCATGCGCATGGGTGATCAGCCAACACACAAGTGCCACTACATGATACTCACAACTCACACACAACTCGTGATACAATCGTGACAAAGTTAATGACATGCACTCTATTGACGACAGTCTCTTAACTCTAGGTCCACAAGCAAAAGAAATAATAAACAAAGAATATAATACAATAAATGAAATAAAATACAACTAAATGTAAGCAGTAAAGATGGCAAGCTATCTTGCTGAGGTTATGTGCAAAAAGAATAATCCAGTAGCTCGAACGGGCAATAAACAAAGCAAGAAAAGCCAAATTCCGCAGATGACTCCGGATGCTGCAACAAACATCACGAATGAGTTTGGAATAAAAGATATACCTAGGAAATGCCTGTCCAAAAGTTAAATTCTGAAACAGGGCAAAATTGTAATTTTGGGTCAAAACGATGTCCGCCGTTGGACCCGCTTTGCACCAAAATGCGTGCCAAAATCTACGGCCTTTAAAGTTGTCAAACTACATGTCTACAAATTTGTTTTGAGGAGACGAAGCCAACGGTATGTCCAATTTTGGATTCCGGTGGGCTGTGCACAAAATCGCCCGTTGAGTGGGATTGTGGGCCCGCCAAATAGCGTCCAGATCAACAGCCTCAGAATTGGACCAAACTTGGCTCACAGGACCAGAAAATATTTCGAGTCCAATGGCGTAAGTTTCATCGCGATATGATGAGTGTGCACAAAGTTGTGACTTAATTTGCAAAAGGTCGATACGGGGGTATCTCGACGGATACGCACTGATTTCGTCGCATACATACAACGAAATCGGGTTCCGTCAGTTACCACATGTTGACAACATCCATACGCCTTTTGATGCGTATAGTGCACGACCAAGTCGCCCGGTTTGTCGGGCGCACGCCGTATCGGGTGTTTTTTCTAATTTTCGAAAACAGAATTTATAATTTTTCGTAAACTTTAATAACGTGTAACTTTCTACAAACTAGACGAAAAGTGAATCCAGAAGGTGCGTTACAATCTCGGTTATGTTGTCTTTGACTGTCTTTAATTAGTTTTACGAAAGTTTAATGGACAGCGAGAAAAGTGGCCGACAAGTTGATGTTTCAAAACAGTTTTTAATAATCAGAAAAGTGGTTTTTTTTCCAACTTCGCCTCGATTTTTCGAGCAAGTTGGATGGCCATGTCAAAATCCACCTAGGGGATCTCGAAGAGGGTAATGTAGGCTTTCTACATGATTTTACGGATCTAGAAACGGATAAGAATCGAGAGAGAAATCAAACGGGGAAGTTGGGTACCTTGTTTTTAAATTCTGTTGTTGTTGTTGTCGTTGCTGCTGCCCTCGCGAGGTGCTGCTGTCCGAGGGCTTGCCGGGGATGAGGGGAGTAGGAAGGAAGGAGAGAGAGAGGAGAAGAAGAAGATTAATTTGGGATTAGGGTTTAGTTTTAAAGCATATAATAAAAATATATATATATATATAAAAATATATATATATATATATATATATATATATACATATATATAAAAAAAAAAAATATATATATATACATATATATAATATATATATATAATATATATATACATATATATATATGTGAAGGTGGAAAAAACAAAAGGGGTCGGCCATACTTAATTGCTGAGTTGTTTTTAAGGGGGGGTCGTCCAACAAGCTTTTGCTTGTGCACCCCTTGTTGCAGCAACTGCTGCGTATTCCTTTACAAGCATGTGGTCGGCTCCCACATGGTGGGGCCGACCACTTAGATATTATTTTTTTTCAATTCCTTTTTGTCTTATTATATAATATATATAATATATATATATATATATATATATATAATAATATATATATATACGCAATAAATCCCTTTAAAATTTAAATAAAATCTACATCTCATCTACATACATATATTACATTAAATATACATATATTTATATATCAAATTGACAATAAAATTGACAACTAGTAATAATATCAAATATCAATAATTATGACTATTTAATCATAATAAGAATAACCTTAATAATTATAAAAATATTAAAATAATAAATGATAGTCTAGGTGGGCTCACCCTTATCCGGGTCCAAAATTTTTGTACGAAATATTGCAAAATTATTTAATAATAAAATACCAATAATTGTACAAATAATTAAATAATTAGAAATTGTACGTGAAATTCTAAAATAATTTAGGAAATATTCGTACATACATAAATATGCCTACATGGCCACATTTGGTCACCCCACACGTCTACATGGACTTGGGTTTGGTCCAGGCTTAGTTCGGGCTTAATTGGCCAAACCGGGTCATCAAAAAATAAAAAAATAAAACCATAAATTATATAAATTCATTTTTAAGTCAAATAAATTAATAAAAAAATAATAATAAACAGGGGTTTTACAGTTGGTGATATTTATTTTATCATCCGACGACAACTGTAGATTTATTCTTGTGTATCACCCTTAAATTATTATTATTAGTGTATTTATTTATATGCTTGGTTTTTGTGAAACTCTAACGTGATCCTTATGTTTCGAAGAACCCTAAGTGTTGGTTTAGATAGTATCACCCCACATTGGACTTTTATGCTAGGTCACCGCTTAGCTAGTGTCCAGTTAGGAGTCGTGTCACACCACTAGTGTAAAATCTTGAACATAGTTTAGAGTCTGAGATTGTGTATCATTTTGACAGGACCGGACATCTATATTCATACTCGTATTCTTGCCTTGCTCGAGGCGAGTACCCCTACAAACTTTATTTACTGCATATGATAATAAATTGCGTATGAACCATGTTAATACAGTGATTTAAACTGAAAACCGTATCTTACAGGTTTCTATATATCTAGCGTATGCTTCACATGTTTTAATTATACTGCACTCAGGATCTTCCACATGTTTTAAACTACACTCGGTACCTACCATGTTTTTATACTGCTCTCAGTACCTACCATGCTTATATTGCTCCCAGTATCTTTCACATGTTTTATACTATTCTAGTATCTCTCACATGTTAGAATCTGGATTATGGGAAAATTGATAGTTGAGTACGTGATCATGCCCCCTCTACTGTACTTGAGCAAAGTTTTATTTTATATGTTACCGCGCCGTAGGCCTTTTTCTCAAAGATGTATTTGTGTGTATGTACATCTATCGCCGTATCACTTGTATGGAAGTACATTTTATTTACATGTGCCCCCTGCACATTGTACCCCTATTGACGATCACGTACCTGCTCCAGTTTTAAACTCTAGATATACATATGTCGTCATGAAAAATGTATTCCTGACATGATAGATCTCTGATATGACATGATTGTGATACGACATGAGACATGACACGATTTATTTACGACATCTCTTTCATTACATGCTCAGTATATTTAGTTTGTAGAATCAGTACTTGCTCCCGTCCTGACAGGATAACGTTGTAGACATACTTTCGGAGGAAGATTTGCTCTGTGATCTTTTCTATGGACCCACTACAGAGGACCAGGCTTTTGCTCCCGAGGAAGTCCCCGCAGGGAACCTCGCTTGGTAGTCTCGCTTAGATTATTTTTGACTTACTTATTGAACTGTTTAGACTATATCTTGTAGTCACTTGACTTTGTCTCTAGTTTGATACTTTGGAAGTGCATTATTAAGTCTGTACTTATTTTACTTTTGCTTATAGATGCTGTGTTGTGATGAACCTTTTAAATGTGATATTAGAGCTGTTATCAGCTTAGATCCTTTATTGTCTATACTTAGAACAGCTTATTACGCTTTAACCAAACGTAGGCTGGACATGGCTTGGCCCGGCCCAACAATTTGGGTAGCGGATCGTGACACAAGTACAGGAAACAAGACAGGAAATGTACCAATATACTAAGAAAATCCAGGAATAACATCTCATGTCATGATCCGACGTATACTAGTCCGTGAACCATCATGTCAGAAAATCAAGTAAGACACTACAACTGAATCGTATATAGCAGACATCAAGACAGTGAAAACTATCAGTGAATGTACTCGCTTGCAGTCCTGAGCTGTCAAATGGGGTCGATGCTCAGAGTGATGCCAGAAACCTAAAGATGAGATATATATAAGCTAATTAGGGTTCAACAGTGTTAGACAGGATTATATAGTATAAGCTATGTAATCTAGGTCAATCTCAGTCCAACTAAGTCAAACTAGGTCACACTGAGTCACAGTAGGTCAAATTAGGTCAAACTGGGTCAAAGGTTGACTTACAGTTGACTTTTGATCAACTGGTCAATTCTAGGTCAAACTAGGATAATGTTGACTAACAGTTGACTTTTGGTCAACTGGTCAACTCTGGTCAAGTTCTAGGCATTTCTAGGCCAAGTGCTGACTGATAGTTGACTTTTGGTTAAAGCAGTCAAATTTGGACAACCGAGGTCAAAACTAGCCTAAGTATACTATTCCTGATATTTACCTACCAAGATACTATATATCTTGGTCAAACAGGATCAACTCTAATTTAAGAATTAAAATATCAAGTTGTACCTCCTTATTCGTACATCGAAACCTACGACACACAAATCGAGATAAGATAATCAATGGTAAGGTTAATAATCTTATCACAGTGATCCACATGATCATCTTGCCAATTTCAGCGATGTGAGATCACTGGAATCGACTGATCTCAGTTTCGTTGTACTAATTCTGAAATACAAACTTAATAAGAATTAATTATAATAAAAGTTAATACACAGAGAAAATATCTACAAATATTGTCGTATGATAAAACAAACATCACCAACGTGTCCAGAATGGTCAAATCAGCTAGGATAGCCTATCCATAAGTCCAATTTGGATACAGGGGCAAAAAGATAATTTTGGGTCTAAACGGTATCCGTGTCGGACCCGCTTTGTACCAAAAAATGTGCAAGAATACTAGTCCACTAAACCTAACAAACTATATGTCCACGAATCCAGAATGACGATACGAACCCAACGGTATATCCAGAATTGGATTCTGTTGACCCAATCTCAAATTGGTTCGTTGACTAGGACATTGAAATTCCGATTTGCACGAAAAAACGTGTCAGAGCCAATATCCTCAAAACTCAGCAAATTATATGTCAACGAGTCCAGAATGACGATACGAACTCAACGGTATGTCCAGAATTGGATTCCGATGAGCCGATCTTAAAATGACCCGTTGACCCGGATATTGGTATCCCACTTGCACGAAAATACGTGCCGAAATCAATGTCTACTAGAACCAAGCAAATTATATGTTAACGAATCTAGAATGACGATACGAACTCAACGGTATATCCGGAATTGGATTCCGATGAGCCGACGTCAAAAAGTCTCGTTGACCCGGACCGTGGGGCCCGCTTTGCACCGAAATACTTGCCAGGGCCCACGTCCTCCAAATCTAACAAAATTTATATGAAACGTGCCAGAACGATGCCACGAGTTTACTGGTGGTGTCCGAAATTGAATCCGGAGTCCGGGGTTCAAAATAGAATTTTACAACTTGGAAATTACGAATTTGGACGACCAACTTCGGCGTCGAATTCAACTAATCAAACGTGCTCAGAATGAAATGAAACTTAAGGGACAGGAAGAGGATTATACCAGCTATGCATAGGAACCAGTGGTATGCCAGACGGAGCTGCAATAGAGGAGATACGAACCGACGAAGTTGGCTCCACAAAACTGTCCAAAAATAATACAATTTAAAATGTCACTTGGTAGCCGATTTTGATGTATCAAACGATAAATTAACGGATGAAACATGAGGGGAGTGAAGAGGGATATACCGAGATTGTGACGGAGCAAAGAAATCATCGATCCAACAGTCGGTATTCTCCAAAAACGTGCACGAAGTCGCTGCGATGAGGCGCCATTTCTGGATCCATTCCGAGCGCGCTACTGCAGCTGGCTGCTGCTTGCCAGCGCTACTATGGCGCGGCGGCGGGGCGACGAGGCGGTTGCCGCGGCGGTGGCGGCGTGTGGTAGTTGTGGTGGTTGTGGGTGAGGGTGTAGTGGTAATTTAATGGTGATGAAATGGTGTGGTGATGGAGTGGTTGTTGTCACGACCCGCTATCCAAATTGTTGGGCCAGGCCGAGTCATGCCCAGCCTACGTTGAGATAAAACGTAGTAAGCTGTTCTAAAGACAATAGGATAAGACTAAATGTGCTAACAGTTCTATAAGTGAAGAAGAATCATAAATGCTCCAAACACAAAAGTCGTCGTATATAGTAAAATGTCCAAGTACAAGTGAACTGAAATGTAAAACTGGATACATGTCCAGTTACAAAATGATATAGTCTAATACATGTCTACTCTCAAAAGTCTAAGCAAACAAAAGACAACTAGGCGAGGTTCCCTGCAGGAACATCCTCGTAAAGCAGAGCCGGGTCCTCGGCAGTATCTCCATAGTATGTGTCACAGAGTAACTCCTCCTCAGTAAGGACACCTACAACATTATCCTGTCAGGACGGGAGCAAGCACTAAATCTAGCAAACATATAATACTGATCATGTGATGAAAAGGAAATGACATATCATGTTGGTTCAGTTTTAGGTATGTTTTAGCATGGCGATAGATATACATTTTAAAGTTTAAAACTGTAGTAGGTGAGTGATCAGTCAATAGGTAATCAGGATGTACAGCGGTACATATCAATTTTCTGATGTGCACATACGTACACATAACGGCATCGGTGTATATCCATACACAAATGCGGGGACCATACATACGACACAGATACATATAGAATGTAACGGTGCTCGGTAAATACATACGGAGAAGGGGGTCATGATCACGTACACTACTAGCAGTTTCCCCTTAACCCGTTATTTAAGCATGTGAGAGATTATGAGATACTGTATAAACATGGTAAAAACTGAAAGTATACAACATGTGAAGTTCTAACTTGCTACCCCAAGGATCAGCATTTAACATGGTTGGTGATTCACAGTTTTATGATTTATAGCAGTATGTAAAGTTCGTAGAAAGTACTTGCCTCTAGCAAAGCAAAATAAACAAGCTGCGATAACAATGCTATGGATGTCTGGTAGCTCGTAACTGTAGAAGTAAATGCAACAACTTAGTTTTACACTAAGCTAAGACACTAGGACACTAATTTGTGAAACACGACTTGTGACTGGGCACCTAGCCAAAATGATGACTTGGCATAAGAGACCAATGTGGGGTGACACACTATGTTAACTAACTTTCTAGGGTCTTTATACTAGTGAGGGATGGGGTTCAACACGACTAAAACTCCAAATAACACAAAAAGCTACAAGTCGTAATTAATCAATAAATAAATCAAAAGATCATTGTGTTCTAACAATTTTTAGAGATAGGCAAAAAGCCTAGTTTTTCTTAAAGTAAAGAAATAAAGTGATCCTTATTAATCATAGAAATTTATTATAATTTTTCTGGAATTTATTATCCAGTACAAATATTTTATAAAAATCAGTTTTCCTAAGTATACAGAAAATGAGTTTTGGTTTCATATGCCAACCTAGTGGCAAAATAGTAAATTAAATACTACAAAAATTATACTAAATTAGCTAACTTAACAAAGTATCTAAAAACTATTTTTCCATAATTTTAGCAATACTTTAAGTATTTTTAGAAAATCAAAAACAGCAATGCACACAATAATTAATTATCTGCGTATTTTGTCCATGTATATAATTTGAACCAGAGTTCAAATACAGGACCCAAGGCCATGAATCAAGTCCAATATGACTTGTACAGGTCTTGAATGTGTGAAAACACATTTGAGCCCAAATACCCATGCTAGGCTTGGACACCAAATGGTTGCAGTAATTTAAATACAATAAAAATACAGTTTGGTAATAGTTAAAATAAATATTATTATTTTAATAAGGCTAATTTATGCATATTGAAAATATACCTACATATGTTTTAAAAGTACATATATACGTAAGAGAAAAATACTTAATTTATAAAGTATATATATATATATATATATATATATATATATATATATATATATATATATATATATATATATATATATATATATATATATATATATATATACAAATATATATATATATAAGAACACACTTAATAATATAGTGTATATATATATATAATATATATATACATAGGAAAATGTATATATAAACATATATATATAGAATTTACTAACTATAAAATATATACATATATATTAAATACTGTTAATAAAAACAGTATATACACATATATATATATACTAATATATATATACATATATATATAAATATATATATATAAAACTGAAAAAAAGAAAAAGAAAAAGAAAAGAAACAGAAAAAGAAAAGAAGACAGAAAGGAGGGGCTCGAACTCGAGCTGCGCAGGGGGGGATGTTTAATCGGGTCGGGCTGGCCAGGGGGTCAGCCCGAGCTCAGTGTTAGGGTTAGAGGTTAGGTTAGTTTTATTAGGTTAGAATTAAATAACATGAAAAAAAAATAATAAAACTCGACCCTGTGTCCGGACAGTTTGGGACACAGAGTCAGTGTGTCCGTGCTATGCACGACACGCACGAGCGTCCATCTACGAGTCCGAGTATGGGACGAGGGTCCCCGTGTCCTGGCGAACCACATACGTGGGTTCGAGACACGTACGACACGGTTTGAGTCATGCTACTCACGTGTCCGATTTGGGGAGGGGGTTTCGAACGAGCTGGACGGCGGTGGAGGCGTTGGCGTCGCGGTGCTTCGGTGGCACTGGGCGCGTCTCGTCAAGGCGAACGTAGGGGTGGTGGTGGTTTGCTGTGAGGGTTTGTGTAGGGGTGGGGGTGGTGATCGTCGGAGTTAGGGTTCCGACGGGAAAGAGTGGGGAAGAAGGGGAGTTTGCGGTGGTCGTGGTGGTCGATTAGGGTTAGGGTTGAGTCTGGGGAGAGGAGGGGAGTTTAAATAGGGGTTCAAGGTCGGTTGGGGAGCTGTGTGCTGGCCGGAAATGGCGGGGGCAGTCGCCGGTCAGCCGTCGATCGTCGGGCAGGGGGGTGGGTAGGAAATTAGCACTTAGGTCCTTGTAATTTAGGTAATTGCAAATAGGTCCTTAGCAGAGTCTAAATGCAAAATAGAATTTGCATAATCCATTCCGCACAGCTAGTGTGCAAATAAAATTTGCACATAACAAATTTAGATTTGCAAAACGATATTAAAACAATCTAATTAATTACAAAAGTCAATTAAAACATTTTAGAAAATTGCAAATTAATATTTTTATATATAAAACTCATTTAAAAATCATTTAAAAATTCTAGAAAAATTCCTAAAAATTCCTAATAATTATTTAAGGCTATAATTAACATTAAAAATTAATTAGCACTAATTAAAAATGAATTTGAAAATCAGGAGCTTACAAGTCTTCCCTCCTTGAAAAATTTCGTCCTCGAAATTCACAAGGATTGAAGACCCGACAATATTCTAACATAGCAAGTATTGCAATCAAAATGACTAAGGCTGCGATCGAAACTAACCTCTAGGGTATCAAGCGGGAACGGGTGGTTCCCTCGCAGCGGTTGGATCGAACAAGTAAGGGTATCTCTCCCTCATGTCCGACTCCCTCTCCCAAGTAGATTCACCTGGGGAGTGACGGCTCCAAGCTACTCGCACTAGGGTATAACCTTGTTCCTCAGCCTCTTCTCTCTCCGGTCTAATATCTCCACTGGCTGCTCAGAAACTGTAAGGCTCGGTCCGACCTCCAACTCTGAATGATCTAGCACATGACTGGGGTCTGGAACATATCTCCTCAGCTGAGATACGTGAAAGACATCGTGAACTCCTGCTAGGTTGGGTGGAAGTGCAACCCTGTAAGCGACCTCTCCGATCCTGCCAAGTACCTCGAACGGCCCGATGTATCTGGGGCTCAGCTTTCCTCCTCGTCCGAACCGGATCGTCCCTCTGGTAGGTGATATCTTCACTAGCACCATATCACCGTCTGCGAACTCCATCGACCTGCGACTAGCATCAGCCCAGTATTTCTGCCTGTCCTGAGCTACTCTGAGCCTATCTCTGATCATCCCGACTTTCTCTGCTGCATCCGTGATCATCTCTGGCCCAAGCATAACTCTGTCTCTGACATCATCCTAAAAGAGCAGTGTGCGGCATCGTCGTCCATATAGCGCCTCGAAAGGGGACATACCAATACTGGCCTGGTAGCTGTTGTTGTATGAAAACTCTACCAAGTGCAGATGGCTCTCCTATGATCCTCCGAAGTCCAGCACGCAAGTCCTCAGCATATTCTCCAGCATCTGTATCGTCCTCTCGGACTGCCCGTCTGTCTGCGGGTGGTACGTCGTACTGAACTTGAGCCTACTGCCCAACTCCTCCTGCAAGCTCCTCCAGTAGTGGGATGTGAATCTACTGTCTCTGTCTGACACGATGCTCACCGGCACTCCGTGTAGGCGAACTATCTGCTGCATGTATAGCTCCGCCAACTTCTCGGTGGAAAGCCCCACCTTGAAGGGTATGAAGTGCGTACACTTCGTCAGCCTGTCTACAATGACCCAGATGGCATCCTTCCCTCCTTGGGAACGAGGAAGCCCTGAAACGAAGTCCATCCTAATATGTTCCCACTTCCACTCGGGAATGGGTAACGGCTGCAACAAACCAGCTGGCCTCTGGCGCTCCGCCTTGACCTGCTGGCAAACTAGGCATCTCGAGATGAAACGTGATACATCCCTCTTCATCCCGTGCCACCAAAGATGTTCCCGCAAGTCACGGTACATCTTGTTAGCACCAGGGTGAATAGAATATCTCGATCGGTGTGCCTCCTGCAAGACTGCCTCTACCAGCTCTCCCTTTGACACGCACAACCGGCTGCCATGCCTCAGGGATCCATCCTCCGCTACAGTGAAGTCATCCAGCAATCCAGCTAATGCCTGGGGTCGAAGTCTGCGAAGACTCTCATCTGTAGACTGTGCCTCCCGGATCTGCTCTATCAAACCTGACTGAATGTCAAGCGCCATCATCTGTATCACTGATCCTGGCCGAACTAGCTCGATACCGAGCTTCTCCAGATCCTCCCGCAAATGCCGATCAATCATCAGGTACCATGCCATCGGATGCCTGCTCAGCGCATCCGCCACCACATTTGCCTTCCCGGGGTGATACTGTAAATCGATGTCGAAGTCCTTCATCAACTCCAACCATCATCTTTGCCTCATGTTCAGCTCTTTCTGTATGAACACATACTTCAAGCTTTTGTGGTCAGTAAAGATTTCTACACGCTCTCCGTATAAGTAATGTTTCTATAACTTGAGTGCAAAGATCACCGCAGCTAACTCGAGGTCATGGGTAGGATAATTCCTCTCATGAGTCCTCAATTGCCTAGATGCATAAGCAATTACTTTCCCATGCTGCTGTAGAACACATCCTAGCCCCTTCCCAGAAGCATCGCTGAAAATGGTGAAACCTCCAGAACCTGAAGGTAAAGTCAGAACTGGAGCGGTCGTCAGCCTCCTCTTCAGCTCCTCAAATGCCGCCTGGCAGTCTTCTGACCAGATGTACTCTGCGTCCTTCCGCATCAGCTTCGTCATGGGTTCAGCTATCCTAGCAAAGTCCTGGACGAACTTTCTGTAATAGCCTGCTAAACCCAGAAAACTCCTGATCTCTGAAACTGACGTCGGAGCCTTCCACGTCTCAACTGCAGCAATCTTCCTGGGATCCACCAAGATTCCATCTCCAGTGACTACATGGCCGAGAAACTCCACTCGGTCTAAAAAGAACTCGTACTTCGGCAATTTGGCAAACAATCTCTCCTGCCTCAGAATCCCCAAAACTATTCGCAAGTGCTCTGCATGCTCCTCCGGCGTCTTCGAGTATATCAGGATGTCGTCGATAAACACTACGACGAACTTATCCAGATACTGGTGAAATGTCTTATTCATCAAGTTCATAAAGACAGCTGGCACATTTGTGAGACCAAATGGCATCACCAGAAACTCGTACTGCCCGTACTTCGTGTTGAACGCCGTCTTCTGGATGTCTGCTGGCCTAACCTTCACCTGGTGGTACCCGGATCTCAAATCTATCCTGGAAAACACCTTCGCCCCGCTCAACTGGTCGAACTAATCATCTATCTTGGGCAGAGGATATTTGTTCTTGATAGTGATGGCATTCATGGCCCGGTAATCAATACACAACCGGACTGTACCATCCTTCTTAGGCACAAAGAGCACTGGCGCTCCCCATGGAGAAGCACTGGATCGAATGAAACCCTTTTTCAACAGGTCATCAATCTGCTCTTTCATCTCTATGGCCTCCTTGGGATTCACTCTATAGCAAGCCCGGGATACTGGTGATGAACCCGGTACTAGATCTATAGTGAACTCCACATCTCTGTCAGGCGGAAGTCCTGGAAGATCCTCTGGGAATACATCCATAAACTCCCTAATGATAGGGTGTGGCGGTGCTGCATCCCCGACTGTAGCACAACAGTTCGGCTCTAGGCTGATCTCCGGCCCTGTCCTCCTGACACTGAATGGTGCTGTGCCTGGGGGACTGAACACAATACTACCCTCATGGCAATCTATAGATGCATGGGCATAGCTAAGCCAGTCCATCCCCAATATGATATCATAACCGGGGAGCGGCATCACAAAGAATCGCCCTCTGAACTCTCTCCCGGCTATAAAAATAGAACACCTATAGATAGATCTAATAGGCACTGGTCCTCCTCCCGTCATCACTCTACTAATCTTCGCAGTAGGTGTAGCTACTAGATGATGTTTATGCATAAACTCTAATGATAGGAAGCTATGAGATGCACCAGAATCAAACAAACATACAGCTAGAAAAGTATGTAAATAAACATGACCTGTGATGATGTCAGCTAAGTAATCCGGCTCCGAAACCTGCTCCGGCTCCGGCTCAATGGCTAGACTATAAACCCTCCCCTGAGGTCCCTTCTGCTGCTGCAGATGCTGCCCGAACCTCTGCTGCTAAGTCGGGAGCGGTCCTCTAGTCTTCGCTACTGGGCACTCTCGAAGCTGATGGGTGGCAGACCCACAAGCCAAACACTGCCCCAACTTCTTCCTGTAGATAGAAGCGTCGTGGCCTACCCTCCTGCAGAATGCACAAAAACCTCCCTTCGGCTGCAGTCGGGGTCCCGGGGCTCTAACTGGCGGGGTCTGATGATGTGGTGTAGGGGGACGGTAAGTCTGCTGTGGCGTCGGCGCTCTCTGCTGGAAAGCCTGACGCTTGGATGGTCCCTCATGGTGTACAGAAGCCGGCCTCTTGCTAGACAGAAGACGCTCCTCAATGCTCCGAGCTAACTCTAGGCTCTGATAGTAGTCAGTCGTACCGTTCGCCACTATAAGGATGCCAATGTCTGGGACTAGACCATGGCAAAACCTACGGGTCATCTCCTCTGGATCAGCAACCAGACTAGGAGCAAACGGCTCAGGCGACTAAACTCTCCCGCATAGTCATCAACAGAATGGTTCCCCTGCTAGATGTTCTGGAATCGTAGCCCCATGGCTACTCTAGCAGTGGTCGAGAAGAATTTCTTCTTGAACTGGGTCTTGAACTGGTCCCAGGTGGCTCTACCTCTCGCGAACAACGGCTCATTCCTGAACCAGACTCCGGCTAAGTCTATCAGCAGAAATCCTACTGCCTCGACCTGAAGGTCATCCGGCATCCTAACTCCCAGAAGCTTCCTCTCTACAGAATCTAGCCAGTCATCAGCTACTACTATGCCCTCAGTCCCTGAGAACTCCTTGGGATTCAGACCCATGAAGTCCTTGACTGTCCCCGCTCTCTGCCGTGGCTCTACATGTGGTGGGACCACGGGACGTCCCTCAGAACGCTCCATGCTCTAGCGGAGTAGGGTAGTCTGCTCCTGATGGGTTGTTAGGAACCCCTGGATCAGTGTGAGCAGCTGGGTCCCGTCGAGTGTGACGGAAGCCTGGGTGGGTATAGTGATAGGGGGTGGTGGAAGTATCGGGTCCTGCCGGGCCTGGGATGTGGAAGGTGGTATCTGGGTCTGTGGATCTGTGGAGTGGGGGAATGTGGTAGGTGGGGGTGTATCAGTCAACCGGTCAGCTGACTGGACATGAAGGGCCCCATTCTCGGGGGTAACATACTGGGACGAACGAGGTAAGCACCATCTAAATTACACATAAAAAGACTTATAAGGACTTATTTAAAGCAAGCAATCATATGCAATAAAATCTAATTATAATAGCAAATATGTGATGTATTTCCTATGTTGCAATCCTAGCATTCCTCTAAGTGTTCTAAGCGTCTTTCCTAATGTTGTCTAATTACCTTAAGTTCCTAATTGCAGGCATGCTTGGTACAATAACGTAACCAAACAGTTTAGTCAGGACCTGCATGGGCCACCACTAAAAACATGTCACGACCCGCTACCCAAATTGTTGGGCCAGGCCGAGTCATGCCCAGCCTACGTTGAGATAAAATGTAGTAAGCTGTTCTAAAGACAACAGGATAAGACTAAATGTGCTAACAGTTCTATAAGTGAAGAAGAATCATAAATGCTCCAAACACAAAAGTCGTCGTATATAGTAAAATGTCCAAGTACAAGTGAACTGAAATGTAAAACTGGATACATGTCCAGTTACAAAATGATATAGTCTAATACATGTCTACTCTCAAAAGTCTAAGTAAACAAAAGACAACTAGGCGAGGTTCCCTGCAGGAACATCCTCGTAAAGTAGAGCCGGGTCCTCGGCAGTATCTCCATAGTATGTGTCACAGAGTAACTCCTCCTCAGTAAGGACACCTACAACGTTATCCTGTCAGGACGGGAGCAAGCACTAAATCTAGCAAACATATAATACTGATCATGTGATGAAAAGGAAATGACATATCATGTTGGTTCAGTTTTAGGTATGTTTTAGCATGGCGATAGATATACATTTTAAAGTTTAAAACTGTAGTAGGTGAGTGATCAGTCAATAGGTAATCAGGATGTACAGCGGTACATATCAATTTTCTGATGTGCACATACGTACACATAACGGCATCGGTGTATATCCATACACAAACGCGGGGACCATACATACGACACAGATACATATAGAATGTAACGGTGCTCGGTAAATACATACGGAGAAGGGGGTCATGATCACGTACACTACTAGCAGTTTTCCCTTAACCCGTTATTTAAGCATGTGAGAGATTATGAGATACTGTATAAACATGGTAGAAACTGAAAGTATACAACATGTGAAGTTCTAACTTGCTACCCCAAGGATCAGCATTTAACATGGTTGGTGATTCACAGTTTTATGATTTATAGCAGTATGTAAAGTTCGTAGAAAGTACTTGCCTCTAGCAAAGCAAAACAAAACAAGCTGCGATAACAATGCTATGGATGTCTGGTAGCTCGTCACTGTAGAAGTAAATGCAACAACTTAGTTTTACACTAAGCTAAGACACTAGGACACTAATTTGTGAAACACGACTTGTGACTGGGCACCTAGCCAAAATGATGACTTGGCATAAGAGACCAATGTGGGGTGACACACTATGTTAACTAACTTTCTAGGGTCTTTATACTAGTGAGGGATGGGGTTCAACACGACTAAAACTCCAAATAACACAAAAAGCTACAAGTCGTAATTAATCAATAAATAAATCAAAAGATCATTGTGTTCTAACAATTTTTAGAGATAGGCAAAAAGCCTAGTTTTTCTTAAAGTAAAGTACTAAAGTGATCCTTATTAATCATAGAAATTTATTATAATTTTTCTGGAATTTATTATCCAGTACAAATATTTTATAAAAATCAGTTTTCCTAAGTATACAGAAAATGAGTTTTGGTTTCATATGCCAACCTAGTGGCAAAACAGTAAATTAAATACTACAAAAATTATACTAAATTAGCTAACTTAACAAAGTATCTAAAAACTATTTTTCCATAATTTTAGCAATACTTTAAGTATTTTTAGAAAATCAAAAAAGCAATGCACACAATAATTAATTATCTGCATATTTTGTCCATATATATAATTTGAACCAGAGTTCAAATACAGGACCCAAGGCCATGAACCAAGTCCAATATGACTTGTACAGGTCTTGAATGTGTGAAAACACATTTGAGCCCAAATATCCATGCTAGGCTTGGACACCAAATGGTTGCAGTAATTTAAATACAATAAAAATACAGTTTGGTAATAGTTAAAATAAATATTATTATTTTAATAAGGCTAATTTATGCATATTGAAAATATACCTACATATGTTTTAAAAGTACATATATATACGTAAGAGAAAAATACTTAATTTATAAAGTATATATATATATATATATACAAATATATATATATATAAGAACACACTTAATAATATAGTGTGTATATATATATATAATATATATATACATAGGAAAATGTATATATAAACATATATATATAGAATTTACTAACTATAAAATATATACATATATATTAAATACTGTTAATAAAAACAGTATATACACATATATATATATACTAATATATATATATACATATATATATAAATATATATATATATATAAAACTGAAAAAAAGAAAAAAAAAAAAGAAAAGAAACAGAAAAAGAAAAGAAGACAGAAAGGAGGGGCTCGAACTCGAGCTGCGCAGGGGGGAGGATGTTTAATCGGGTCGGGCTGGCCAGGGGGTCAGCCCGAGCTCAGTGTTAGGGTTAGAGGTTAGGTTAGTTTTATTAGGTTAGAATTAAATAACATGAAAAAAAAATAATAAAACTCGACCCTGTGTCCGGACAGTTTGGGACACAGAGTCAGTGTGTCCGTGCTATGTACGACACGCACGAGCGTCCATCTACGAGTCCGAGTATGGGACGAGGGTCCCCGTGTCCTGGCAAACCACATACGTGGGTTCGAGACACGTACGACACGGTTTGAGTCATGCTACTCACGTGTCTGATTTGGGGAGGGGGTTTCGAACGAGCTAGACGGCGGTGGAGGCGTCGACGTCGCGGCGCTTCGGTGGCGCTGGGCGCGTCTCGTCAATGCGAACGTAGGGGTGGTGGTGGTTTGCTGTGAGGGTTTGTGTAGGGGTGGGGGTGGTGATCGTCGGAGTTAGGGTTCCGACGGGAAAGAGTGGGGAAGAAGGGGAGTTTGCGGTGGTCGTGGTGGTCGATTAGGGTTAGGGTTGAGTCTGGGGAGAGGAGGGGAGTTTAAATAGGGGTTCAAGGTCGGTCGGGGAGCTGTGTGCTGGCCGAAAATGGCGGGGGCAGTCGCCGGTCAGCCGTCGATCGTCGGGCAGGGGGGTGGGTAGAAAATTAGCACTTAGGTCCTTGTAATTTAGGTAATTGCAAATAGGTCCTTAGCAGAGTCTAAATGCAAAATAGAATTTGCATAATCCATTCCGCACAGCTAATGTGCAAATAAAATTTGCACATAACAAATTTAGATTTGCAAAACGATATTAAAACAATCTAATTAATTGCAAAAGTCAATTAAAACATTTTAGAAAATTACAAATTAATATTTTTATATATAAAACTCATTTAAAAATCATTTAAAAATTCTAGAAAAATTCCTAAAAATTCCTAATAATTATTTAAGGCTATAATTAACATTAAAAATTAATTAGCACTAATTAAAAATAAATTTGAAAATCAGGGACTTACAGTTGTGGTGGTGATTGAGAATAATAAAGAAGAGGATGAGAAAGGGAGGCTCGGCCATGGGAGATGTGGGAAGCTCGGCTGAATGGGGCTGGTGTGAGGATGATGATGATGAGATGGTGAGGAGTGAAGAAGAAGAAGGAGGAGGTGGGGGTCAGCTAGGCTTGGGGCTGGTGATTTAAATGAGAGTTGGAGAGAGAGAGGTGTATTAATGAAAGAGAGAGAGAAAGTACGTGTGTGTGTGCTGTTGAGAAAATAAGAGGGAAGAGAAATATTTGTGGGAATTAGGGCCGACCATAGGGGGAGGTTGTGTGAGTGAGTGCTAGGAATGGGTGGTTGGGATTGAATAAGAGTGGATTGAAGGCTTGGATTAAATGTAATAAAAATAGGTCATCCTTTAGGAAATTAAATCATTTGAGTTGTCATTGAAATATTTGAATGGATATACTAGGTATTTAATATTTGTAGAAAAAATTGAGTGTGTGGATATTCATGAGGGGGCAACATGAAGTTTGGGTCGGGTTCGGTTGAGCCGGGTCGGGTCAAAATCGGACATGGTACAATAATTGAATTTAAATATGTATTTATGATCATGGATAAATAAGTAACATGTGGGGACTCAAATAAATGGGACACAAGTGTCATGTGGGTAGTAGGTTTCATGTGGGCCATATCCATATTTTGGGTCGACTAGGTTAGATCGATGTCGGGTCCCGAAATTAAACTGGAAGTCAGGTCACATTCTACGGTGGATAATTAATTGGACTAAATTAACCCAAAAGTTGTGCGAAGCAAATAAAGCACAAGATGGTGTGTCCGAGTGGGACACGAAGGTCAGGGATGTAGGGCGTCTCGAGTAGATCAGGCATGAGAAGTTGATTTCAAGAAAATGACTAGCCTTGTGCTCCTAAATTAAAAGTCACGGTAACGTGCATATGATGATCAAAGATAAAAGTGGGAAAATCAATTAATAATTAATTTATGATCAAATGGTCTAAATTGACCCGAAGTTGTGTGAAGCAAAAAGAGTACAAGGGAACAAGTTTGGGTGGGACATGATATATCAACATGAAGGTAATCTTGTCTACTACACACTGATGAAGAGAGTTTCCAGAGATTGGCATCCCTGACGCTCCAGAAGTCAAAGTCACGGAAAAGAACATTAAATCAAATAATAATCAAATAATAATATCTATTGCAAATAATTGATTTATAAAATTGAAAAAAATAAGCCCTAAATTCAGGGGGCTTACATGTCCAAAGTTGGATTATGGCGGGCCGTGCACAATTTCGCCCGTTGGATCGGATCGCGGGCACACCAAATAGGCGTTTCGGTCGACCTTCTCAGAATCGGACCAAACTTGACACACAGGACTAGAATTTCTATACAGTCTTGTTGGCGTAAGTTTCGTCTCTATATGGCGAACGTATATAAAGTCATGGCCAAGTTTGCAAAAGGTCGATACGGGGGTATCTCGACGGATACACACTGATTTCGTCGCGCACACGCAACGAAATCAAGTTTCGTCAGTTTCCACACGTCGACAACATCCATACGAGCCTTTTGATATGTATAGTGCACGACCTCGTCGCCCGATTTGTCGGGACGTACGCCGTATCGGTTAATTTTTTAGTTTTTGAAAACTGTTTTAATGTAATTTTTCTTGATTTTGGAGAACAGTTTCCTCAATGCACATGGAATCATTCCAAAAACTATGAAAAGGATTTTGAGCTCCTATATGTGGTCTTTAGTCCTGTTAAATTAGTTTGTACAATGTTTAAACTGGTTGTTTGGAAATTAGACACAAACATGGGTATTTGGACAGTTTTCTAAACTGTTTATCGTAACAGTTTTCGTCAATTTTTAAGTCGATTTAACTTGGAAGCCTTTTGGATTTAAAGCGAACAAATTCATGGGATTTATAGATGGTTATAATGGCTTCGTACCTATCATGCCCCAGAACCAGAATGCTGGCAAGTGGGGACGGACAAGGCCAGTTACGTAATACCAAAGTACGCCGGTACTCTAAAATCACGTATAAGCTGTCAAGACATGGGAATTACTTCTACAAGTCAACAGTCGATCCTAGGTCAAGCAATCCTAGGTATCTCAATCACAGGCAATTATATAAAGTACAAGAAGTATGATTATCTGACATACAATAGTAAAGTGTCCCAAACCATTTATACATGGATGATCATGAAGCTAGTAATACAAAATAGAGAACTAACAAGAGTAATAGTCATACATGATAAGCTCTAGCTATAGTCTAGAATACGCACATCATGTTTTAGCCCATAGGCTAAATGTCAAGAACCAAAACACGAGCTAAACACGTGCTCGGGGGCTAAACGCCACAAAAGAATAATGTACATATAAAGTAGGAGGATGAAACAAGAAACCCACTCAGGTACTCTGGTGCTCCGGATGGTCACCGTTGAGTAGATGGTATGGAAGATCCTTCGAGCTCCTCTATCAGATCTGGCCAAAAAAACTAGTAGGGTCAGACCCCCAATAGCATGTACCACAAATGAAGCCAAACTTATGAACCAAAACTAGCAATAACTAACATAGCAATGGATAGAGACATAAATAAGCAAATACGGATCGAGACTCGTGCACTACCAATGCACATATCCTGAGAATAGAAAAGCCAATAAGCAAAGCAACCTGGAGCATAAAGTAAATCATATGTGACGTCATATAGTAAACTGTGGACATGTGAATTAAACGGAAGCATGTGAACATGTAAGACAAACTGGACATGTGAGCATGTAAGATAACTGGACATATGAGCATGGGAGACAACTGGGATATGTGAGCATGGGAGACAACTGGGACATGAGATCATGTGAGAACTATATAGAATAACAAATGATAAGATGACTTAGGAACTATTTCGGAACCCAAGTTATAATCCGTAAACCAAACAAGGACCTGGGTTGTAATCCTTCTCCTGAACAGAACTTAGTTTCTAATCATTGTATAGCATAAGGATCATGTATGGCGTGTGAGTACTGAATAGGACGACAAATGATAAGATGACTTGGGAGCTATTCCGAAAGCCAAGTTACAATCCGTAAACCAAACAAGGACCGGGGTTGTAATCCTTCTCTTGAACAGAACTTAGCCTCCGATCATTCATCGACAAAAGTAAAGCATAAACAATAATGTACTGAAATAAACATACGGACACTGCCTAGACAAAACTAAACTGGACTGGACTACATCCATCAATCACGGCCAAGCAATGAGTACGGCTTGATACTTTAACTAACTAGGGTTATCACAAGCCTAGTTACTACAAGATGCAATGAGATGTTCCAGCAGCTACAATCCCTGCAGACTATCCAGTTATCCTTTCGCAGGTTGAGAGAGTTGTATTAGGTGACTTGGGGGTGCAACACATGACAGTATGTTGGAAATGCGCCCCACTCGTCGGCAGGCTACAAGTCCAATTAAAGCGCCCAGAAAACGGGATCGTCTGTGACTGGAAAATCTCTCTATATGAACTACTTGATCAATCTAGTCATTAACCTAGTCAGATTCAGTATGAATTCCTGACCGTGATTAACAGGAATTCATGTCCTAGACATGATGCAGACGAGACATGTAGCTTGTTCACGTATACACAATACATTCAACCACGGTGTCCAAAAGAGTTACATTAGCAAGGGAGGATAGCCGTTGCAACAACATCTTGATTAAGCATGTCATGTTAGGTTTACTTATCATGTCAAGAGTGCGCCACAATGGACCACTATCAAGAATTATAATGTTAAGGTTTACTTGTCACGTAAAGAGTACTTCTCAAGAGTGCGCCTCGACGGGCCACTATCATGTAAAACAAAGAAGTGACACGTAACATGAATGTACCACAACGGGTCACTATCTAGAATAAGCAGAAAAGAGACGTGTAGCATGGGTGCACCATGACGGGCCACTATCTAGATTAATCAAAGAAGAGGCGTGTAGCATAAGTGCACCACGATGGGCCACTATCTAGATTAAGCAAACATGACAATAAGGATCACATGTAGAAAGAATTAGATAAAAGACGTATCATGGCATGGAAGAAGGAATAAATAAATAAATGTACTACTTGACATAAAACAATAATTGAACCTGTGCTAGTGTTAAGAATATAAGGGGGTACAATTGTTCTCTAACTGTACAAAATCATCTAATCATGATAAGAATTTATTACAGTCGAAGGAAACCTAAAAACATCAAGTACAGAAAACATGCCAAAAGATCAAAACTATGATTGAAATTATCAATCGCATATGAACTCCAATTAAAGTGAAACAAGAAGATTCTTGAAGCCAAGACAAAGATCTACAACTTTCATGTTTTGAGTTTTTCAAGATTTTGGCTACAAAACAGCTCAAATGGGCAAAAATAGTCATTTAGAGTCATGTTGCGCGCAAGCACGGCGCACAAGTTGCAACCAAACAAAAATAAACCAAGTACAAAATTAAATCAAGGCAAGGCTAAGAAAGATAAGTCAAAACACAGATCACCTGACAAATGTCAGAAAGCCGTATACGTACACTGAAAATATGTATAACGAAAAACGGGAGTGACAGGTATGCTGTCGATATACACTGGTATACTGGCGGTATGTCGATCAAGGAGAAAATATATAGTTGAATTTTTTTTAAAGCGTTCCGAAAATCAAGAAAATACAAAGCACAGTATAAAAAAACGTATCCGTAAATAAATACCGATACAGTGAGACGAGTCTCACAGCACCTGAACAATCGAATCTGGATTCGATCAAACAATCAGAGAGAAAAGGCCCTTCCAAAACTGGTTTCTGCACACGAGTTCTGGAGGAAACAGAGTTCTCTGTTTTGAAGTCAGGATGGTGGTCGCGGCGGCGCTCCGGCCGTGGTATGGCATTTGCAGGGTGGTGCACAGGGATGTAACGCCCCAGTCCCAAAATCATATATGACTAAGTACGCAAAACATGCCAGCAGTAGATATACGAAGAATACTCCAATGTATGGAATCCCCGTATAAATACATAAGCTGTAAAATGTAGAGAACCAAGACATGCTAAATCTCATCCACAAATATATAAAGAATAAAGATAGAATCAACTTGAATAGTTATGGTACAATCGCTGGGCGGAGACAAAGTCTACTACCAACTATCTCAATGAAATAAATGTACAAGAAAGCGATCGACAAAATGACAAAACGAACCAAGAGCAATCATCTTCGAGAAATGGAGAAGATCACGGCCTTGGATAGAATACCTGCAGAAAATCATGAAAGCACACACCTGGAGAGATCACTAGGTCCTCAGAGGGACGTAACAAGATACATAAAATAATACCATAATGAACTGTAAATAAAACATGACAGAGGAAAGATCACATGCTCCCATACAATAGAACCTAACCATCTAGGTGTAATGCAAGTCGAAAACTATACTGGAACATATAAGTGGGTAGGAATAAAGCATAGCATCCGCTAGAGGCTTTCGCATGAACTAGTATACGTCTCTGACCGTATCTGATGCGTGGTCAGGGCCGTGCAATGGATATATCCCCTAGTCCATACTTTGCATCGCTAGCATACCTTCTGACCGTATCTGACGCGTGGTCAGGGCCGTGCAATGGATATATCCTCTAGCGATACACCCATAACAGGGAAACCATGAACCCATAACCAGGAAACTATAAGGCTGTGGGCTAGCTCGTACGTCCCAGTAGTTTTTCCCGCCCATATATCACACAAGTCATATCCATGACTTGGCGATCCATATCTCTATGCAAGTCGTTATCTAGACTCCGCTAATCCATAAATGAACCGACACACGAACCGCCCGTATCGGTAGCAAGTCGAATATGTAGGTTCGTGCCAACTCCATGATCCTCACTTCTTGTGTCGTGTATGAGACGTGTCAACAGGTTAAAGAAGTTATGGAGTATAACTTCAACACATCGAAAAATTCAGCTACCACATATGGTCCACACACACACGCACACACACAAACATCGATATACATATCGATGGCACCCAAGTCATACTTGGACACACTCTTACTAATGTAAAACACTAGCAACATATAAAATATCATGAATCAAATATAAGTACAAGATGGCAAGGTATCTTGCCTGAGGTTATGTGCAAAAGCAAAGATCCAGTAGCTCGAACCAACAAATAAACGGAGCCAGAGAAAGCCAAATCCCGCAGATGACTTCGGATGCTGCAACAAACATCACGAAAGAGTTTGGAATATAAGATATGCCTAAGAATCGCTTGTCCAAAAGTTAAATTCTGGAACAGGGGCAAAATCATAATTTTGGGTCAAAACGATGTCCGCCGTTGGACCCGCTTTGTACCGAAATGTGGGCCAGAACCTACGGTCTCTAAAGTCGTCAAACTACATGTCTACGAATTTGTTTTGATGAGACGTACCCAACGGTATGTCCAATTTTGGATTCCGGTGGGCCGTGCACAAAATCGCCCGTTGAGTGGAATTGTGGGCCCGCCAAAATAGCATCCCGACCAACGGTCTCATAATCGGACCAAACTTGGCTCACAGGACCAGAAAAATATTTTGAGTCCAATGGCGCAAGTTTCGTCGCGATTTGATGAGTGTGCACAAAGTACAGTAATTGGGAAATTCCGAGAAGCCCGATACGGAAAAATTTGATGGATACGGGTCAAATTCGTTGCGCACATGCAACCAATTTAAATTCCGTCAAAGCCCGCACGTCCGCAAAGTCGACACAGACCTTTTGGTACTCTCGCTTTGCGATGGGGTCGCCCGGTTTGTCGGGACGTATCTCGTACGGAGTTTTTAAGGTTTTGAAAACGGGTTTCTCAGAAATTTTAATTTAATTAAACATGAAATTTATTGCAGAATAAATAAATCTATTTGAAGTGGATTCTAGAGGGTCATGTGGACTTTCTACACGAATTGACGGATCTAAAAACGAATTTAAGATGATGGAAAAATTGAACGGAGAAGTGAGATACCTTGATGTTCAATTCTGCTGTTGTTGGTGGTGTTTGTTGTTGTCGTTGCTGTTGCGGCGCACAAGGCCGAGGGCTGCTCGTCGGAGAGAGGAGAGGAGGATGGAGGAGAGAGGGGGTGGAAGGAGGAGTTAGATGAGAAGGGGTTAGGATTTAGTTTTAGGTTTAACAAAACAAAAACAAATTTTTTAATTAAATAGGGTCGCCCCCCCCCCCCCCCTTTATTCCGAAGCAGCTTCTGTTGCTTCTCTTCTCTGTAGCGTGGGTGGTCGGGTGGGGCCGACCATTATATATATATATATATATATATATATATATATATATATATATATATATATATATATATATATATATATATATATATATACACACACACCAAAAATTTATTTAAAAACCAAATACCATTTTAAATATTATCTACCCAATTATTTAATATATTTAAACATATCTACATATATATAAAATTTAAATCATAATAAATCAACTAAAAATAATAATAATAATATCTCTATAGAATAATCATGTTTATTAAATCTTCGCAAAATAAATATTAATAATAAAAAATTAATAAAATCTTTTCAATGGGTGAACTTATACCGCA
Source organism: Iris pallida (assembly GCA_029216955.1). NCBI lineage: Eukaryota > Viridiplantae > Streptophyta > Magnoliopsida > Asparagales > Iridaceae > Iris > Iris pallida. The sequence continues at coordinate 3,695,580 of JANAVB010030019.1, read as the reverse complement.
CACCCTTATCCGGGTCCAAAAATTTTACAAATGTTGGGAACATTATTTAAATAATAAAATACCAATAATTGTACACATAATTAAATAATTAGAAATTGTACATAAAGTTCTAAAATAATTTAGAAAATATTTGTACATATCTAAAATATGCCTATGAGGCCACAGTTGGTCACACTAGATGCTTACATGGGATTGGGTTCGGTCCGGGCCCTAGTTCGGGCTGGTTTGGTCCAACCGAGTCTCTAAAAATCAATATATAAAATAATATTTAATTAAAATACTTTAAATAAGTCAATTCACAATTTGGTCTGATTTTTCTAGTTTGGACATCACCATGGCTAGGCTTCCCCCGGCATGGCTAGTACATTAGTCAAGGCACACTGCTACATCTTTCGTGCCAAAATTCATGGTAGTCTCGTGTTCCAAGATTCAACAATGGCTAAGGTCATCTCTAATAAAAAAAATCATAATCTACATAAAATACTTTTTAAGTCTAATAAAATCATAAAAATAATAATAAAAATAGGGGGTTTTACAGGGAGGCTGGGGTGCACCGTGTCTAGGGTTAGGGTTTGAGAGAATCCTCTCCCCTTCTCTCTCGATACTTCATATATAAAGGGGGATGTCATCTCGGTTTAAGAGGGGGTCGAAAAAACTTGGGGTTTAGCTGGGCTAGGATTTTCTCCTTCTTCCTTTTCCTTTTTTATTTCATTTTCTTTTAATATATATAATCTTAATTTTTTTTTTAATATATATAATCTTAATATATATATATATATATATATATATATATATATATATATATATATATATATATATATATATATATATATATATATATATATATATATAATAAATCTAATAAATAAATTTCTAAAATCATAAAAATATTTCTAAAACCTTTTAATAACTAATAAGTACAATATACACATTTGCTTGAAACTATTAGCAAAATCATAATAAAAGCTATTTAAAATTATAAAATGATACTGTAAAAATAAAGTTTCTTAAAAATATTTCAAAATGATAAAAATATTTTTAGAATGTTTAGCAAATAAACTTGTAAACATTTACATAATATATACATATAATGTAGCTTTTGCTACCAAATTATTGACAAAACCAAAAAAAATTGAATTTAAAAATACTGTAAAATGTCATAAAGCAAAAATTAATTAAAATATATCTAAATTTTAGGGAGTTTACACGCCTTCCCTAAAAGTAAAAAAATTAAAGATTTTGATAGTTGTTTTCTAAAAAAAAATCTAATTTTTTTTTTGGGATAGTTATTAGAGTGAGTTAGACAGTGTCACTTTTATAGTTTATATGTTTGGGAAGTGGTATTCGAGAAGTGATATAGTTTTTATTTTTTAAAATGGTAAGTTTACCCCCACTTGTGTTATTGATTTTTCTAATGATTGTTAAATTGTAATTACAATTAGAAATACAATAAATTAAATTAGCAAATATAATTATAAATACAAAATTAGGTTAAAAATTAGCAATTTTGTAACATAATTTTTCACATAAAGAAACATTTCATAATTTTTTACACATGAAGAAATAAAAGTTTCACATATGAACAAAAAAGAGTAAAATAATTAAACATGGAGATGTATACTTTTTCATAATTCTCTACACATGAACAACAAAGAGTTAAATAACTACAAATGTAAAACAATTGGAAAAGGAGGAAACTAGACGAAACATTTCTACTAATATAAGGCAATTGCTAAAGACACTATAAAATTTGCTCAGGACAACCCAAATCCTGGTACTAGCCCACTTTGAAGAAACTTTTGCTCATACTAGCCCAAAATTTGCTAGGGGCTGCCCATCCTCTCCTCCACCTCCTCATTCTCCTCTTCTCCCCCTCTTCTCCTCCTCCTCCTCCTCCCACTCCTTCGCCGCCCTTCGGTTTCCATCTCCCTCCCTCCGGCCTCCTCCTCGTCGTCCGTCCACCAGTTGTTGGCGGAGAGGGGGCTACAATGGCGGAGGAGGAGGGGGTGGGAGAGAAGCAGTGGTGGCGGGGGAGGAGGGACTCGGCGAGGGAGGAGTGGCCACAGGGCAGGGGGAACGGGGGTGTAGGATATGTAGCATGGAGGAGGCTTCTTCTTCGAGCTCGCCTCCGCGTCCTCGTCGTCATCGAGTACTGTCAAAAACTTTTACAGTCCTAAAGATTTAGGACTGTCAAATTTTTTGTCAGTCCTAAAGTTTTAGGACTGTCAAATTTTTGATAGTCCTATATATTTGAAGAACTGTTAAAAAAATTGACAATCCTAAAAATATTGGACAGCCCGAGTAAATTTTTTCGGTAGCAAATTTGTAAATAAAATAAAAAAGTTTGGACTATCCAGAACAAATTTTGTAGTACCTTTAGCAATTGCCTAGTATAATGTGGCAAAACGGCTCAAAATTGAGTCATCTAAGCCATTTGTAAATCACACGTCAAATAATTAAAAAATAACAATATTTTTAAAACTAAACTTCTCTCTTTTCTTAAGCATAACCTAAATTTTTTTCCTTCATATATATCTATAAAAAATATAATTAAGATAGAAACAAATATATAACAAATCATAACTAAAATATAAACATATATAATAAATCTTTATTCAAATATTTAAATTATTTTTTAACAATATCAAAAAAATAATTTATTTTACGTGCAATGCACTTGAATTTACTAGTATATATACACAATAGTTAAGATTAATCAGTATCCACTCCAGCATATCAGACAATGACATAATGCAAGTTTTATGTACCCAAGGTTCAAAGTAAAATATGGTAAAAAAGAAAACAAATGGCACTTCTTTATAAAAAAGACAGAAAAGAAAAGACATCTCTCTCTCTCTCTCTCTCTCTCTCTCTCTCTCTCCTTTATTAGTTTGTATTCTTCAAATGGTGGGAACATACCGATAGATATACACCCATTGTCCAAATGGCAATTCTTTGCCGAAAGATGACAAAATATTGATTTTTAACAATTTTGGAACAAAAAATATCTTGCTTTTTTGGGTGCTATAGCCATGACCAAGGAGCTCCAAGTGCACATCTTCAAAATTGTGAAACGCAATATGCTCATGTAATAATGTTCATTTCTTGTGGAACTTGCGGTTGAATTTACATTAACATATATGAATGTACATGTTTGTGCTTGGTTGACCATTAGTAAGATGCATAACTCTTCACAACACTACTGGAGAATGTTACAGCTGATGGCACCCAAATTATAGTAAAGGTCACAAAAACCCTAATATACATAAGAGCATCTCCAACCTTATCTTGTTTTGTATTGTGATTCTTAGGTGACAAGAGACAAAGACAATGTCTTCTATAGGTGGCAAGATTATATTCTTAAAAGACAATGAATTTGAAAAATCATCTCCAATGCAAAAGTGTTGAAAAGACAATACAAAATATTTTTTTACAACTTCCAAACAACTTCTACTCTTCTACCTTTTTTTATAAATATTTTTATTCACAATTGATGATGCGGACATAAAGTCATTGTAAAGTACATTGTCTATATCTAGACAACCAACTTCACATTGTCCTTGACATGTCATTGTCATGTCAACTTCATACTTTATTTAACATTTGCATTGGAGAAGTACTTTTGAAAATAAAGCTTATCATTCCTATGTGGCAATTATTTTTTCCAAATTTACAATAGGGTTGGAGATGCTCTAAGAACAATCTAATAGTTCTGAAAAATTAGTATTCCATATTTTAAGGCAAATAACAGTTGAACAAGATATTCTAAGAACCCTAGATAGCACAATAGCAAGAACTAATAAATCATAAGAAACATGGTATGAATAATGATCTAATATACATATACTCCATCAACAGACATTAAATACATAGACAAAATGGGAAACAAATCTTCACAAAATGGTCCCAGAAATGGTACTGCAAGAGCTCCAAGTCAAGATATCACTTCTCTTCCTATTTACCTCTCTATCATAACACTTTGCACAAACTAAGATTAGACCATCAAACCAAATTAGTTTGAGAGGAAATAAATATATTATAATAATTGTTATCCAAAGCAAGTCACAGACTCACAGCTAGGTGAGGAATCACCAATTGCTATCACTAATTGAATATCCCAGCACAAACAAGTAAAAAGGTGCTTGTTTGTGCTTGCTTGACCTGGAGTTCCTTTCTGGTTCAGAAAGCAACAAATTGAAATATATTTGAGATGTAGCTTCAAAAAAACTATTGCAAAATCAGGATTAGTTACCAATATGGTGTTGGTGTTTTGCCTTTAGAGACTAAGAAAGATAGTCTCACATTGCTCACACCAAAAAGTGAATATCTCTATATAAAGTTTTGCTTGTGTTGAGATGTGCACACGAGGTGTAGTAGGTCACATGTGTGTCATGTGAGAGTGTTTTTCTAGTAAAAAAAAGGCCTTAGCTTCTCAATGAAGCATTTATACTTTTTGTCATGCTCATGGGATTATTCCCTTAGGAGCCAAGCCCCGAGCGGCTAGGGCTCAAGGGCGCAAAGTTGTGCTTTGTTGGCACACTGTTGCGCGCATGAGCGGTGTTGGCGATTAATTAGGCCGATTAGTAGATTTGAGGAGTTATGGAAAGATTGAGTCAATTATTCAGATATGTTTTTTTGTAGGATTTGAATTTAATTCAGTTATATCTTTCCATTATTCACTTCTATCTTTTAGCAATCAGTTGGCGGGCAGGATTAGGGGTTAGGGCTTCCACCCAACTCTAAAGATATTCTCTCCGTGCCTCCTTTAAGGACTTACTTCGAAACTGAGAGACAAAGAGAGTTGTGTGGTTGATGCTTTCAGAGTCCAGAGGATTTCGACGAGTTCGTAAAGGAGCTGACGGCGAGCGTTCCAGAAGTTCCTTCAGAACTTGCTGGTTCCTAGGAGCAGATCGCGTAGGACGAATCTTACTTTGAGCAACGGTGATCTCCATCACCCTAGCAGAGTTGTCTTTCTCTCTTTCTTCTTTCTTCTCCGAGTGGCTTAAGAAAATTAGGAGAGTAAATTTGTTTGCGAGAGGTCTCCAAAATCCTACAAAATCATAACAAAAAGCAAATTTATTTGCAAGAGGTCTCTGCTTCTGACACTTGCTATATCAGAATAGAGAGAAAATTTATTTTGCAATAACACTTAGATTCTGATCGTTCTTCCATCTAGATATCTGTTTCGGGAATAACAATCTCAAAGCAACAATCGGATTCGATGGAGAACAATCGTGCAAACCTTCTCGACACAAGTTTTAAAAAACTTGAGAAGTTTGACGAGGAGCATTACATCGTCTGGAAGAGAAATCTCAGCCTTAATCTTCAACTCGTGAGCGTCGACTAGACGTGTTGACAGATCCTGAGCCTTTAATTCCAGAAGGTAAAAAATGCTCGGAGAGTCGTTGAAGCTACTGCTTTGCAGTCAATTGGAGGAGAGATAAAATATCCGCAAGTTGTTGATCTTGAACTCGATGGAGGACTCACTGGCAGAGTCATACAGCAAGACGGACAATGCCAAGGATGTTTGAGATTCTGTGGAGAATCTTTACAAGGCAGATGAAAAAAAGAACAAGATCCACGTGACCGAAAAGGTATGGAAGATGCGATTTGAGGATGACAAGACGATGTTGTCTCAAGTCAAAAAAATTCTCAAGTTATGTCAGAAACTTGAGTATAACAGTATGCCCTTGGTTGATGCTTTCGTCGTCCGGGGTACTGTTACCAAGTTCCCACCTGGGTGGAGCAATTTCATCACAGACATGCATCGCAAAAAGATGGAGGTGGATCTTGAACGCCTCTTGCACTGGATTTATGTTGAAGACGAGTTGAGGGCTCAACTCAAAGTGGACATCTTGTCCAAACATACGGCCAAGGCTGACTTGGTGTAAGAATAAAACTCTAAAAGGAAGTAGAAGGCTCCCTACCATAAGAAGAAGAACGTTAACCATTTGAAAGTGAAGTCGGCTCAGTTCAAGCCAAAGTCAAATGAACTTTAGACTTGTTTCAACTGTGGTAAGAAAGGCCACTAAAGGAAGGACTACTGTCACGACCCGCTCCCGAATAATCGGACACGAGTCGGGCACGTCCAACCTTTGTCGTTAGACACGATGAAGTAAGTTGTACCAATATCTAGGAAGAACTATGAATCAAGATAAGAATGAAAATAATCACAGCATCTAACATATCAAATCCCAGAATTTTAGATACAAATCTAAATGTTATTACATTCCAGCAATGTAAACTATAATGATGTCTCTAATACAAGTCCAGATAAACTTAAAGTAGAAAAGACTAGGCTTCCTCAGCCTCTAGGTCTTGGACAATATCAACTGGCTCATAGGTGCCTCCAGACTCATGCCCGTAGTAAGTATCACAGATAGCCTCCAGCTCACCTGCAACATATCCTAGTCAGGAGCGGAGCTAAGTATATCCAAGGAAATGAACATGAATATCATGGTATGAACAAAAAACATGAAATATATATAAAGTACGAGAAATGAGAACAAGACATGAAGTCTGAACATGAGTACTGAAAGTAAAGACAGGGAACATGATATGAGTCCTGAACATGAAATACAACCTGAACATGAAATACAACCTGAATCCTGAATGTGCAACAGATTGAAATACATCCAGAGTGTGTGATCGGCTTGGGTAGATTCAATGAACATAAAATGGTACGACTTTGGTCCCGCGTGCACGATGCAGGGCCTAAGCTATTCACATGAATAGTAACATGGATTTGATCACACATCTGTAGTATTTCCCCTCCTAGACACAAGTAAACTCAAGAGAAACATGATACAAGACAATCTCGTGATATATCGTGTCAACAAGGAGATACAGGAATAATATACAAGACATAAGAAAATGAACAAGTCCGAGGAGTATACTTTCCTTGCTCATGGTGATCAAGTGTGGGATGAAAAGCTGGGAATCCTCCTGTTTATAATTTACAATTGATAAGTCAACAATTTAAGGTCGTTATTTCTAATCTAGGAAAATCACTTTAAAATAATCCTTAGTTTACACTAAACCTATCTTGTATAAGTCCTATTAACCTCTACAATTGTACAACCAAAGCAATATCTATTCATAACCTACAATGTGAGATAACTATCCTCAACTTCATTATCACACAAAACTTTATATGCCATGATCCTTTATATTGCCAACATCTAATGATACCCTAGTTCCTAATTATTGTAACATGAACTACAATATTCCACTAAAGAAAAATAGAACACATTAAGATTAACTCTAAAGTAGGACTGAACAATACCAATCCTCAGTTTAATGATCAGTATCAATCTCAGATGATTGAACAATGGTTCAGTTCACAAGGCTGAATATTCAATTCAATTACAGTCCAGTCCTTCAACCTATTTCTAAGAAAATGGATTTGACTTAACTTCAGCTCACTGAAAAATATCAATCCTGGTCACTTGATCAATACCAGCCTTGGTAGGACTGATATATCAGTCCAATACCCAAACTGATACATATCAGGCTAAACCTAAGACTGATTTAACCAGTCCATAAGAATGCTGGACCAAATCAAACCTGACATTCCAATATCCTGTTCATTCCAAGTACCATTCCTATTTCAGTCCTATTACCAGTTCTATATCAATCTAAGTATCAGTCCAATATCAATCTAAATACAAATCCTATATGAGTCTAAATATCAGTCCAATATAAATCTAAATACCAGTCCTTTATAATTCAATATCAGTTCAATACACAGCTGTACATCTCAGTCCTGAATCAGGACATAACCAGTCCTAAATCATGAGCCTGGCACTTAAGATTACTGAATTGGTTGAAACTGTGAAAGAACACAGGGTTGTCAGGTAACCTAGGCTTACACAGGACTCTTATTAGACTAGGTTTCCTTATAGTTTCACCAGTTTAAGTATTAAATCCCCTGTTTTCTGTTTTAGAGTACCAAGAACTCTCTGATAATAATGCTAAACACAACTGTTTTACCCATCAGTCAAACTCTAACTTATCCCATTGATTAATACATGGCTTAATGAATTTCCAAACTATCAATTAGCCATACTGTACTGAGAATACATATTCAAATAGGAAGCTGAGCTTTTAGCAAGACCCTTCAGTCAAACTCTTCCTATCTAAACTTAATCCTACTGGCTTCATTCTCAGTTGAAAACAGGGATGGCAAGGTTAACAGTTAGCTACTATATCTCTATTTAGCCATGCCTAGGAATTTATTTACCCAAATTCGACTGTTCAACCTTAAAAGTTCAGTCTTCACAAGCAATAATTTGTTGCAAGACTGAAACAAAATCAGAATTGCACACAACATACATTCCAGGAATGCAGGTTCAAACTGAACTTCAATGTCCAGGTGGAATCAGTTCTAAACAAAGAGACTTCCTGTGACAGATGACATGTCCATACTATATTGCTCTACAGATGACAATGTCTTCATGCCAAACATGTAGGGTTCAATCTTGATGACACACCAGTAAAATTTTATCTATTGACAGTAAGGGTCGAGCTCACAACCATTCTTAAGGTTCTTATTAGAAAATCAACTTTGCATCAAAGCTACTAATTAGTTCTCAAATTGCTTTAACTGAAACTCAATCCTGTATACAACCATGGTTCAGAATTCAATTGATTCATAGTGTAATCAATTCTTTAAATCAGACATCCCCACAGAAATGATATCATAGAATCTATAATATACCTGCTAATAAGATTACTCACTGAACTTATTTAAAACTCATAACCCATCTAATATTCATCCTCACTACCTCACTGAAAATGTCAGTTATCCTAGGACACACCAAGTCAAGTTAGGCTACTACCTCTCTCAGTGACACTGCTTGATTCTTCAAGAACCAGCATCTGTATGATACTGACAATTTCAATCTGATGCATTCCTTAACCACAGGTACTCAATACTTTGACCTATCAATCATTAAAATGCTCAATATGGCAAGATACAACATTAGTTTAATTAACAAGCACTGATATGGTCCAGGAATTTGATAACTATGAGAAAATTTCTCTTTATTACAGAACAGTGACAAAAAGTCCTACTCGACTGAACCCTTTGTAGCTAACCTATTCCCAGGTAAACATTCACACGATCCAAACTATAATTAACCTCAGTGATTCAAACAGAGGATTTGAGAGAATAACTTATTCCATCCTACTCCCAGTTCACAATGTATAATATACACAAAACAATCCTAGTTAGATATTAGCTAAACCCTTGGATTCATCGAGCCATTTAACTTAATCCCACGATTTACAGTTTAACTCTACATCCATATGAGCACGCATAAACTTGACACTACCATTTATTCAATACCACATGATACTACACTACTCCCAATACGATCCAGACACCCTAGCCAAAATTAAACTGCACACACATGAGTATAAAAGGGATCAAGGATTACCTTAAAGAGTTTTCCAATAGGTCGAGATTGAAGTCAGATGAAGAGTGTTTGTCCTGCTTCAATAGTGAAACATCAACAACAATTCCTACTCCTAAATTATGACTAAATAGGAAATAATTGAGACTTATGTATCCAAAACTCCTACCCTGCCTTGATTCGAACAATTAGATGCTCAATGTCCTGATGCAGTCTCCATTCTAGATCTACACTAGCATTCAATTTGATCAGATCTACTAGATCGATTAACAAGAAGAAACATAGAGTCCATTACTCTCGATTAAAGGAATTTCTCACCTCGTCTCTCCGATCAGAGCTTTGACGCAAGAACAGATCAGGAAATGTGTAGGCGAAGCTCGAGATGTGATCGACTATACTCAATCAGGATCTGTGTATGATCAATTCGAATCATAGAGGCAAACAAACAAATACTTCATGATCAGAATTCAATCTGCTCATTTCATGGATGATTGATCATAAAAAGGAATTGATCGATCAATGATCAGAGATCGACCTGTTTCTACTCACGATCGGAGTTCGATCGACCAACTCTCGAGTTGAAACCGAACAATCTAGTCATTGATTCGATCACGTTGAACTTCAAAATCGATCAAGGAGACAAGGAGATCAGAGACTTTACTTACTGAACTTGTGCACTGTCGGTTGCTAAGGTTGATTCGTCGATCCTCAGAGCTAATGCCGCCATAGCCGGTCCAGAATAGAGCTTTAGAGAAGATGAAGTTGGAGAAGGAGAGAATTGCTGTTCATCAATAGTGAGGAGAGAATTGGCTTTAAATAGGCCGTTGAGAGAAGGAATTGGAGGGAAAAGAGAGGGAAGGGTTGTTAGAGCACATGGCTCACTGTCAGAATCCGTTGGAAGAATTCAAATTTCATTCTTCTTTCTGAGAAGAACATGGCTAGCAGAATTAACTAAATAGAATTTGATTGCTAATAAAATGGGCCATTTGCCATTTGGCCCAAAAAAAGAAATAGCCCAAAAGGAAAATAGCCCAAAGGAAGTATAATACATGTTCACATTTTATATAATAATAAAAATATAAACTCCATCTTATATAAGCTTCAAGGGTGGAAGTCAAAGCGACTTTCAATGGGGGGGAAGATCACTCTCATCAGGAGTGTTCTAGCTTCCATTACTATTGACACTCTGTCAGAAATCCTTGTGCCTAAAAAGTGGATAACTCAGATAGAGAGAATTTTCTCTACATTTCTCTGGAGCTATGACAATCTCACTAAATATCACTGGCTATCTTGGAAGAGGACGTGCTCCCCTACTGAGGAAGGAGGACTGGGCATCAAATCTTTATCTCACACTATGACTGCTCTGCAGGGAAAACTTTGTTGGATCATCTTTCAAAAGAAAGATCTTTGGGCAAACTTCATGTCGTCCAAATATGGAAATCCATCTCTACCATCCACTAGAAGTCATGCTACTAGCTCTCACTGTTAGAGTAAAGCCATAGCCAACCTATGGGCCTTTGATCTTCTTACCTCTCTTATAGCCTGCTTGACTCATGATGGGATCCTTTTCTATTTGAGAAGTAGTAAAGGTTCTTCATGAGAGTTCACTCGATGACCGAACACAATCCTCTTCTATTATATTAGGGAGTGGCGCCAGATTCTCTCTACCATATAATCTATTCCAAACTGACATCAGGAAAGAAGGATGATCTCACGCTTATCAAAAGAAAACCTCCCTACCAGGTCGGTCGCCTCAATCCACGCTTACTCCCTAATGGTCGCCTCACTTTGTTCTCCTTCTCCTTTACCTTCAAGCTTCCACTATTAATAAAGAACGTAAGCCCCTTCGCCCTCACCTCCGAGGGTTAGGATCAAGGGTTGGTCGAGCCGGCCTTTACCTCCTCACTTTTACTTACTATCCTGTTAGTAGAGCCTGAAACGTTAGCTTAGGCATCACTTCCTCTGCTCGACCGGTCATTTTCTTCATTAAACTTGAGCTCGGATATCTTTCCAAAAATATATTCCGGTACAAAAATGGACTTGGTATCCGAAGGGGTAGTAGTTGTCACCGCAGGTGTAGCAGTTGTCGCCGCAGGTGTAGCAGTTGCCAGGAACTGGGGACCTTCTCGAGCACATGATAGGCAATTGAGAGATAGAGTTATCCTATTCGTTATGGGGGAATCAATGCTCCGGACCGAATGGAGCTTACCTCCGTAAGCTTTCTCCTAAGCATAGACGCTTAGCTGCGCTCAATAGGCCGAAAAAACTCCCTTAAAGAAGCTCGCATGCTGCTAGAGGTTTTTTCCACTGAAGGTGAATCAACTTATTCGCCTCTTAGGTTACTAGCACATTTCAAAAAGAAGATACCGGTAAGGAAGTCAACAAGGGGGGAAGAAAAAAGAATTTCTGAATTATAAGACATACTCTACCTTCTAGCACAAATAGTAGTTTACCTGCCTTGTTCGGACTATCTTCCTTACTGCGCTGAGATTGATACCAAATCCTTCCCACCACGTCCTTCCTTGTGTATCGGAGATACAAAGTGAGTGCACTGGAAAAGAACGGGAACTGGGTCGATCTATTCCATGGCGAAGCATCCGAAGCATAACTGTACACTCACACGATCTTTGTCGAGAGATAGGAGCATTCGGTGAGGACCTTCTCCCATCTAGAGGAGATATCCGTTTGTTTAGTGCCGGATCGTCTATAGCGGTCATATCAATTTTACTAAGTTATTTAGTAATTCCTTTTGGATATCGACTTGTTTTAGCCGATCTCAGTATAGGTGTTTCTTTATGGATCACCATTTCAAGTATTGCTCCTATTGGACTTCTTATGTCTGGATATGGATCGAATAATAAATATTTCTTTTCAGGTGGTCTGCGAGCTGCTGCTCAATCTATTAGTTATGAAATACCATTAACTCTATGTGTGTTATCAATATCTCTACGTGTGATTCGTTGGAACATGAACCTTACCCCCTTTCTATAAATAAAATAAGGGAGTTGAATATATTGAATGAATATTTGCATGACCATAGGAAGAATGAGAGAGGTTTGAGGTGAGATCAGGATGAGAGAGAGATGGATCACTTGTTAGCTAGAACAAGGGTAGGGTAATGAGATAAGCGTGAAAGAAGGCTTCAGTCTAGTGATCCAGACCCTATGGGGTAGCAGGCAGGATTGAAAGAAATATCTTACATAATTTACCTACTCGAGTCGAGGCGAGCGAAGTGAGTTTTTGCTATTTTCTTCAGTCAATAGGTGTCAGCTTAACAAGGCGAAAGCCCAAAAGGGAATTTGAGGAAGGCTATCAAATTCTTAATGTTGGGGCGTAGAGTTTTTCCATAGCTTATTAAGCGAAGAGAGTGAGGGCTAGCTTCTGAGCTCTCTTTTCGGAAGTCGACATACTGTTTTGAATCTTTTGAAAGATTTCTTAGACTTTGTACTTTGAGGAAAAAGCTTATCTCACTTATCTTATTCTGCTACTCAAATGACTTCATTTATCTCCGAAAAATAATAGCCAAGTCTAGGCACTAACCAATTACCAAATCCACGAATAAGTTAAGTCAGAGTTCGGTTTCCATTTCTCTATGAAAAGTACGAATCAGAGATTGAAGAAGGGGAAAGGTTTCTTCGACCTAGAGCTAGAATAGGGGATTTATTCAATCACACACTGAAATCAAGGAGAATAACATCCCTAGAAAGAAGACTTTCTATTTTAACAGAGGGGGAAGCACTAGCCTCACTTCTAAAAGCAAAGAGCATATAGACTCATCAGACTCTCACTCTACTCATAGCACTAACTCGCCTTAGCAACTATAGCTCCTAACTCTTAACTGAGAAGGTAGGCCTTGTCTTAATGTAAGTTCTATGTTCCGATCAATCAAGTCGAGTAGAAGTCTCAAATAAGAATAAAGGCAAGTCAATCCCTTATGGAGGGAAGCGACCCTTCCATGGTTTTAATTCCTTTCCACTGCCTCTTTCCACTGCCTCTTTCGCTATCGCTTCACTTGCTACATTGCATTAACACTTACGATAAGGTAAAGAAGGCATTTGATTTTGATGAAAGCGAAGAGGGGAAAGTCTCGAACTCGACTCTATCTAGTATTAGCTTACTAAAACGCCCATGAAGCTCCGGCGGAAAGGGAAGGCATGCCAGGCTGTATGCCCATGGGTGCAGGATTCTTCGAAAAAGCGCGGGCTGACTCGGGTGGCCCCCATTTCGCTTTACCAACCCCAGAGAAACTCCAAATACAGGCCGTCATCGTTTGTACAGACAGACTTCTTGGGTGCTAAGATCCAAAGTCGAGAGGAAAACAGCCCAGATCGTACGCTAAGGTCCCTAAGAAATCACTTAGTGGAAAAGGAAGCGATCGAGCGATGACAACCAGGAGGTGGGCTTGGAATCAGCCATCCTTTGAAGAAAGAAAGCGTAATAGCTCACTGGTCTAGCTCCATGGCACCGAAAATGTCTCAGGGCTCAAGTGATTCACCGAAGCGACGAGACCTTGAAAGTTTTTCAAGTGTCAGTAGCGGGACGTTCTGTCAATCGGAGAAGGTTTTTGGTGACAACACCTGGAGATATCAGAAGTGAACATCTTTATCGGTGCATAGGAAAGGGGCCGTCGTCGATCACGCTTATGGCCTAAGAGCCAACTAGAGGGAATAATAGTTCAGTTCTTCCTGCTTCCTAAAGGAAAATAACTATTTTAGAAATTTGCTTTATAAAATTTTTACTAATTTCGAGGGAGTGAAGTTACAACTACAAGGAAAGACCTAAACGAAAGAGCAATATGAGGCTAACTTTGTTATTAGGATTGCGCAGGTTGACTCGACTAGTGTTGACGGACTGGTGGATATACACTGGACATCGTGCCATGTTTTCTCAAAGAAGGAGTGGTTCATCAACTACAAACCTTTTTTTTTGAGAAGGTTATGGTGGCGAACCAGATACGAGCTGAAGTACTGGGTTTCGGGACAGTGGTACTGCAACTGACTTCGGGGAAGTCGTTGACGCTTTCAGGATATGAAGCATGTATCGGCTATAGACACGAACCAGGTCTCAGGAAGTCTGCTCTGAAATGCAGGCTTGAGGATGGACATAAATGCTGGTAAGGTGGTTATGTCTTATAAAGGAACATACTTCGAAAAGGCTTTTTATATCAAAGGGATGTTCAAACTTCAACTTGTAACTCCAGTGAAGATAATAAGTGCAGTCTTTTCTTCTGGTTATTCTTTTGAGTTGTGGCATAATAGACTAGGATATGTTCATTGTAAGAGAATAAACAGGATGTTTAGTCTAGGGCTTATCTCCAAATGTAGTGTAGTGCCCTGATCCCGTTGTGGAGCACGAATCGGACTAGCGGCCAAATGGCCGAGTCGGATGAGATTGGAAAAATTTTACTTGGGAAAACTTTATCAGGATCGCAGGATAATGAATTGAGATCTTTTTCTCATTATGGATTGGACTCTTTTGAAATGATGCCCAAGATGCAGTAGCGTGCGTCTTGGGAGAAGAGTTCTATATAAGAGTCGCTTGTCCCAAGATCGTAGCCCTGCTAGTTTTCGATATCGCTTTCGCTGTTGGCTTTTGTGTGCATTTTCGTGATTGTTTTCGATGAATGTCTTCATGGATTTACTTTCATTGTCTGCGCATTCATATCGAATCACTGAGAAAAAGAGAAAGAAGTATGCTGACCAGACGTTGGTGCCAATGCAGGTGCTAACGCAGTGAACCGAGCTTGACGTTGCTTGGAAGACCTCTTTCTCTCGGTAATTCACCAACAAGTGAGTGGCTTTGATCCTTCGACGATCCTTAATCTTTGCGCATAACAAATGCAGACTTGTTATTGCATTCGGTGCTTAATAAAAGATGCCTAGTAATAACTCAAAAAGATAAATTATCACATGGCTAGGCTTATGTTGCAAATCAACTGTTGCCCTGTATGCTGCGATATAAAAACCCTAACACTGGGCGATAAGTATATCGAACTTCGGTTCAAAAAATTGGTAACACAAATGAATAGTCCATTGGTTGGATGAACGAGTATGCAAGCCTTTTGCTTCTGTGCGAGACACACGCAAGAATGGTGAAGACTTAGCTAACACTAAAGTTGTGGCAGAATTTTTTGATGTGTTTCCTGATGGGATACCCGAAATGCCTCCTGACGGAGATATTGAATTCACTATTGACACATTTTCAAGTGCTCATCCGATCTCAAGGGCCCCGTACAGGATGGCGTCTGCTGAATTAAAGGAACTCAAGGTACAGCTACAAGAATTATTGGACAGGGGATATATCAGATCCAGTGTTTCTCCGTGGGGTGCTCCGGTGCTATTTGTAAGGAAGAAGGATGGATCGATGCGGCTGTGCATCGACTATCGCGAGCTAAATAAAGTTAATATTCAGAACAAGTACCCATTGCCTCGAATAGACGACCTCTTCGATCAGCTGCAAGGGGTCTCTATATTTTCAAAGATTGATCTTCGCTCAGGCTATCATCAGTTGAAGATCAAACTAGATGACGTTCCAAAGTCCGCATTCCGAACCATATATGGACACTATGAATTCTTGGTCATGCCCTTCGGACTGACCAATGTCCCTGCCGCTTTCATGGATATGATGAACAGAGTCTTCCGGCTATTCTTGGATAAATTTGCGGTCGTATTCATTGTTGATATCCTAATCTACTCGAAAAGTAGTGAAGACCATGCAAATCATTTGAGAACTGTGTTACAGACTCTACAGGAAAATTAGCTCTATGCCAAGTTGAGTAAATGTGAATTTTGGATGAGTAGCGCGTCATTCCTAGGACACGTTATCTCGGCGGAAGGTGTGTCCGTTGACCCAAAGAAAATTGAAGCCGTAGTGGATTGGAAGCAACCCACGTCGGCGAGCGAGATCCGAAGTTTCCTCGGCTTGGCAAGCTACTACAGGAAGTTTGTTAAGGATTTTTCGCTAGTGGCAGCGCCTTTAACCTAGAAAGGAGTTACATTTGATTGGACTGATGAGTACGAGGCTAGCTTTCAAAATCTGAAACAACGTCTTGTGTCAGCTCCAATCCTTGTACTTCTAGACGGCGTCGAGGGATTTCAGATATACAGTGATGCGTCCAGATTGGGTTTGGGATGTGTATTGACATAGAGAGGGAAAGTGATATCGTATGCCTCGAGACAGCTTAAGCCGCACAAGAAAAATTATCCAACGCATGATTTGAAATTAGTAGCAATAATATTTGCATTGAAATTATGGCGACAATACTTGTACGGAGTGGCTTGCGAGATCTTCACCGATCATAAGAGCATGAAATACATTTTTACTCAAAAAGATCTAAATTTGTGACAAAGACTTGGTTGGAACTAATAAAAGACTACGACCTAACGATCGCGTACACCCCAGGAAAATGCAATGTGGTGGCAGATGCGTTAAGTTGGAACTTTGTAGGATCACTCAGTGTTGACAAACGAATACTGGAAGAGTTAGAGAGCATGGGAATTGAGCTCCAAATTCATGGTCAAAATGTACAATTGGCTCAACTTCAACTTGAGCCGAGTTTGTTGGAAAAGATTAAGACAACATAGAAGATGGATGAATTCTTGATAAAGATTGGCAGAATGATAGAAAAGGGTGAAGCAGATGACTTCACCAGGAACGAGGATGGTTTGTTGCGACTCAAATGAAGGCTATGTGTCTCGAAGGATGAAGAACTCCGGAAAGAAATCTTGACGGAGGCTCACTACGCCAAATATTCATTGCACCCGGAAAGTACAAAAATGTATAAAGATTTGCATACGACCTTTTGGTGGCACGAAATGAAACGAGATGTGGCCCTCTTTGTCTCGCAATGTATAGCTTGCCAGCTAGTTAAGACGAAACACCAGAGGCCCGACGGGGAGATGCAGAACCTCGCCATCCCAGAGTGGAAATAGGATCATATAACAATGGATTTCATAGTTGGCTTGCCGAAGACGCAGCGAGGGAATGATGCGATTTGGGTCATCGTTGATCGATTAACCAAGTCGGCACATTTTATCGCAATCAAAATCTCTTGGAGCGTTGATCGGTTAGCTCAGCTATACTTGGATGACATTTTCGATTACATGGGGTGCCAGCATCAATAGTGTCAGATCGGGATGGAAGATTCGTGTCACGATTTTGGTGCAGCTTATACTCAGCTGTGGGGATGCAATTTAATTTTAGTTATGCATACCATCCACAAACTGATGGCCAGACCGAGAGAGTAAACCAGATCCTTGAGGACATGCTACGACTTTGTGTAATTGATTTGAAAATCAGTTGGAACACGCACTTGCCGCTAGCAGAATTTGTCTACAATAACAGATACCAGTCGAGTATACAGATGGCTCCGTATGAAGCATTATACGGGCAAAAATGTCGATCTCTGATTTGTTGGGATGAAGTCGGTGTACGATAAGTACTTGGTCCAGAGATGGTGGAGCAGGCCGTCGAGAAGGTCCGCATGATTCGAGAGAAATTACTTATGGCACAAAGTCGGCTGAAGAGTTATGCGGATACTCATCAACGACCATTGGAATTTGTGGTAGAAGATTATATATTTTTGAAAGTATCACCGATGCGCGGAGTTATGCAATTTGGTGTGAAGGAAAAACTAAGTCCGAGGTTTATTGGCCCGTTTGAAATCCTTAAGCGAGTTGGCCCAGTTGCCTATCAGATCGCATTACCACCGGCATTGGCTGAAGTGCACGATATCTTCCATGTTTTCCAACTATGGAAGTATGCGCATGATCCAAGTCATGTGTTAGACTTCGGTCAGTTGGGACTGCAAGCTGACTTGTCTTATGTAGAGGAGCCCATGCAGATTTTGGACAGAAAGGATAAAGTTTTGCGGAATTGAGTTGTTCCTTTGGTTTGAGTACTTTGGCGGAATCATTCCATTGAGGAGTCGACTTGGGAGCTTGAAGCGAATATGAAGGAAAAGTTTCCTTCATTATTCTACTTAGGTGGGTTTGTGTTTAAGTTTCGGGGATGAAAATTTTTGTATTAATATGTAGTGCCCTGATCCCGTTGCGGAGCACGGATTAGGCTAGCGGCCGAATGGCCCAGTCAGATGAGATTGGGGAAACTTTACCAGGATCGCGGGATAATGAATTGAGATCCTTTCCTCATTATGGATTGGACACTTTTGAAATGATGCATAAGATGCAGTAATGCGCGTCTTGGGGAAATAGTTCTATATAAGAGTCGCTTGCCCTGAGACCGTAGCCCTGCTAGTTTTTGATGTCGCTTTCCCTGTTTGCTTTTGTGCACGTTTTCGTGATTATTTTTGATGAATGTCTTCATGGATTTACTTTCACTGTCTGTGCATTAATATCGAATCACTGAAAGAAAGAGAAAGAAATATGTTGACCAGAAGTTGGTGCCAATGCAGGTGCTAAAGCAGTGAACCGATCTTGACGTTGCGTGGAAGACCTCTTTCTCTCGGCAATTCACCAATAAGTGAGTGGCTTTGATCCTTCGACGATCCTTAATCTTTGCGAATAACAAAGGAAGACTTGTTATTGCGTTTGGTGATTAATAAAAGATGCCTAGTAATTAATCAGAAAGATAATGAAAGATAAATTATCACATGGCTAGGCTTATGTTGCAAATCAACTGTTGTCCGGTATGCTGCGATATAAATTGTTGAACAGATGATGCAAAGACCCTAACACTGGACGGTAAGTATGTCGGACTTTTGTTCAAAAAATTGGTAACACAAATGAATAGTCCCTTGGTTGGATGAACGAGTATGCAAGCCTATGGCTCAAGGTAAGATGGTAAGATGGCAAGATGGCAAGATGAATGAGAACTGTGGCTTATGTACTTGAATTCTGTTATCGTGCATGTATGTTTCTTATTTAGTTAAATTGCATTCACATGCATGGTCATGGACAACTTGTATACAAGGTAAAGTTTCTCGAACGGTACTCCGAGGCCACAGAACCGATTCGGCCTAGGAGGAACAATAGTGCTGAAGTAGTAGCATAGTGCTGAAGTAGTAGCACGGTCTTTCGGGAACCTTCCGGTCGGGCTAGCTACCCACCTCTGAAGGGGAGCCTTCTGACCACGATGTCTAAGATTGTGTGTAGTCAGTGACCTTCATATAGACAGGTGGCATAGCTAACAATGTCTTATGCAGGTAAGAGTAAGTATTACTTATACATATATAGGGATGGCTATCGACCGTGGGTAAGATTCACCAAATTGGTGAATAATATGAATTGCTTATGTTAGAACAATATGAATTGCTTATGTTTCTAACATCAATGTATGCTTCTTATGTTTTCTATCAATATGAATTGTAAATGGACCCTAAGGCAAGATAGAAAGAACACAAATCAATAGTGTACATTCACATAATTTACTACTGTTGATTTATGGTGAGATTGGTTACGGCCGCTCACTAGTACATATGTGGCAATGTACTGACCCTCGTCTCCACAGGTGCCGAGAAACTAGCGAAAAATCTTAGACGCTGAAGGCTTGTTGTTCGACTCTTTAGAAGCTTCACACTTCTTTGAAGTTTTTACTTGAAGAATAAGGCATTTTGCTGAAGGTAGATATTACCGCATTTTTAATAAAGGGATATAATGTATGGAACAAGTTGTATCTTATTTCAATATTTTTGCAAGTTGTATCCAAGTTTGCATTTTATCTCGGCTGTTTGTATCACGATCCGCTCCCGAATAATCGAATACGAGTCGGACACGCCCAGCTACGTTGGAAGACGCAACGCAGTAAGTTGTACAAGTCTAAGAAAAACACTAAGTCACTAGATAATATAAAACATCACAGCATCTATAACGTCCTAGAATAGATCACCACAATCCACTTAGTCATTTTTTAAAACAAGATCATTCGGAGACAAATCCGATAACAGGAATAAAATACAACTCATAATACAATAATCCAAAGTAAACTCTAACAATCTAAACAAAGAAACCAAACTATAGCTTCTAAGTCCAGAGTCATGGATTCATCCTGCTCAGCTAAGATCCAGAGCTCTGGCTCATAAAGGTGAACAAGGTCCTCAAGTATACCTGCAATATATCCAGTCAGGAGCGGAGCAAAGTACAATTCTAGGTAATGAACAAGAACATCATGATATGAAAATGAGTACAGAAAAACACGAAGATGTAAAGTATTGGAAGTAAAGAACATGAATATAAATACATGAAGTACAGGAAATAAAGTACATGAAGTAAATCCTGAACATGAAGTACAAGAATCTGACATGTGCACAATGTTTGAAATACAACTAGCATATGTGACCGGCTGGGATGAGTACATGAATAAGTACAGGAGTACATGAATATCAGTACGGCTTAGAGTCCCACGTGCACGATGTGAGACCTAAGCTATCAACTTGAATTTCTGTTTTGGGTTTGGTCACATATCTAGTGTATTTTCTCTCCCCAAATACAAGCAAATACATGAACATGAAAGTACAAGAGTACATGATATACCATGTCACAACGTGTCACAGAAAAAGCACAGGATATGAATGTAAATGAACATAAACCATAGAATATACTTGCCTTGCTCCGTAAGATCGGTAATAAGAGAGCAGAAATCCGTATGACCATCTAGAATAAATTGGGAGTTAATTAGATTAAAATGATTACAGCTAACTAAATTTGTTAGCTAACAATTTGCTTATAACTATAAACTACTAACTACTAGAGGATAATACCAAATACTTTTTTAATTAATACTAACTATACTCATCCCTTTAGCTAGCTATAGAATATATTTAGGCAAACCCTAAAAATGTTTACATAGAATCAATAATAGTTAAATAATTATATTATAAATATACATGCTAATTGATATCATATAATATTCAAAATAATAGCAACTCTGATTGGAAGGTCCATCACTTAATATATTAATAATAAATATTGACAACGGTAGTTAACAGCAGCTTCATCATGTAAAGTTACTAAACTTCTTCCAATTAGCAATTTGCTACTATTTGGTCCAGAAGTCTTCAAACTGAACTCTCAAAGTATACAAATTTTATCTACTTAGTTTGTTAACCCAAAAATGAATATTAGAATCAACCATTATTCTGGGAAAACATACAAGTCCACAACTCCTGTTTTCTGGCATTAGTTAATTTCTTCTTAAGCCACTGGCTAAAAGCACCAACTTCATCACAACCATTCCAGTCCCACACTTCTACTCCCCAGCTAACCCGAACCTCAATTGGACTCAGCAATCTCGTTCACAAACCAAAATGTATTCTCTAATTAACTGCTCAACACAGCCCAGCATTCTATAAACTAAAGTCCAGAAAAACAAGGTAACCCAACATTTGATAAACCTACCAATATTGAATGTTCAGTGGATCAAGCAAGTCAAATGTCCAGCACCGAACTTAGTTTGAAAATTTTAACTCTTTCTTCCCGGGCCTGGCCACATTTGAACAAATCAACCCCAGTTGAGTCTAGACAACTCATATGGGTCCCCAAGTCTCGTTCCTGCATCAATTCCTAGTTTAGGTATAATATAACAAATCCTAAAGTCCCACAAGTCGAACACACAGCTAAGAACCTGTAGTTTATACAACAAGAACCCAGCAAAATACATATACAACCCGATCGAAATGTAGAAAAAATATATGCAAACAACTTATACTAAATAGAACCCTGCCCCTTGCTAACTCCCAGTCCAGTCCAGCCTATCCATATGACTCCAACGTGAGCATGACCTGCTGGACACAATCAGTTCCCGGACATGCACACACACCTGGACACGCTCTCAACCGGACACGAACAGAAACACAATGCTGGAATCGAGCTGCCCAAGAATATACTCCCATTTAATCTAGTTACGAATCCACAATTTAATTATAGGGAAAATTAAAGAAATTACCTGAGAAGTTGAGTTGGTCAAGCCAATATGTCCCACATTGCCCTCTGTGTATCAGACACGAACCGGACCAGTTTGGCATTAAAACGAACACTCAATCAGTTACTGATTCAAGAAGATCATTCATGATCTTCCTGATGTCAGTCACTCACAGACTTCTAGAGTTCAAACAAATCAAGAAGAATTCCCAGATTCAATTCCTGGAGTTGTCGATTCAAAAATTGAAATCCAAAAAGTTACCAAAGGAAATTGAATCGAATTCTTACCAGTGCTAAAGTGGATCTGGGTAGCAGCACTAAATCCCAATCCGTCCAGTAAATCTCGACATTGATTCTTCCTATAATTCTTTCGTTCCCAGAAGAAAACAGATCAATCGATAGGTCGTAGAACAGATCGTCTAATTCGAGCTCAATAGAGTAACATCGAGACTCACCAATGGTTTGGATCGATTGGAGGAGGAAGATGATCTGCTTGTTGCCGTGGAAGAACCGTGCGCAATCATCGCCAGGAAATGCCTTGGAAAGGAGATCCTCGCCGTCGCAGTCGTCGACCGATAAAAACTCGGGGAGTGCAGATCTGACGCAGAGTTTCGCGTGTACTGGCTTCTACACGCTGATCCGCCGGAAAAATCGTCGGGTGACCAAAAATCCGTCGCACGCTACTCAAGGATGCTGAGCCTAGCCGCCGGCGCCGAAAAGCTCGGCCCTAGTCACCGCTCGTCGTGGCCGGAGAGAAGATCGAGGAGTGCCTCACGGTCGCCATGGCCGGCTCCCCATAAGAAATTAGGGTTAGGGTTAGGGCACATATTTGGGGAAGAACGAGAGAGAGTGAGTGAAAAGATATGGGGAGAAGAAAATGAGTGCTACTGAACTCAACCACTTTCTCTCTCCTTCAAAATATACAGGGAATGGAAAGAAAAGGATTCTTACAATTTAGTCCTCCACAATGTTGTTAATTACAATTCACTCCATAAAGTTGTTAGAGAATTGGTCAATTCACTCCATAAAGTTGTTAGAGAATTGGTCAATTCACTCCATAAAGGTTGTTAGGATTGCCCACTTCTATGTCAGGTATTCCTAGTTGGTAAATTAACTACCATGAAAATTAATTAAAACTAATCCATAAATAATAACCATAAAATTAAATAAGAAAAATCAAACTTGAATATACTTTATTCCTTAACATAATAAAATATTCTAAAATTTTCTAAAATTGGAAAATTGGGGTTACAAATCTCTCCCCCTTAGAAAATTTTGTCTTCGAAATTCAAAGGGGTATAGCACGATACAGAAATGACACGAAGTTCAAAGTCAGTTAGTCACGAGTGTGAATACGCTCAATGACCCGGTACAAAAATCATAAAGATTTGAAATGATTTAGCATGACAAATTAAATGGATAATGGCATGATCGATAATGACCAAAAAATTAGTCAGGCACGAAGTGAAATAAACTTTAGTTAAGGCCAAGTACAATAATTCTATACAGGGAGTTGAAATAACACGATCTGACAATGATCAAGAATTTAATTAGGCACGAGGTGACATGAATTTTAATTATGACTTAGGAGAATAAAATCATGAAGGCACGATCTTCTAAGCACGATCTAAATCGAAAGTTTAACACGATTGAAAATATAGCAAATAGGAAAATCATGATTTAAATAGGCATGATCAAATTTTGTCACGACCCGCACCCGCTAAAAGGGCACGTGACGCGACAACGCCCAGCCCTCACCGAAAAATCGACGTGGAACGCTGTGAATTTTCTACTTCTAAACAGTTTATATATATAACAAAAACCTGTCAAGTCCATGGTCAACTCCGAACGGAGGACAAGCAATGAATATATATACGAGTACTCAATCACGACTCTAAGATAACAAAGTAAAGACTGAAATGAAAAGACAACAAGACGATAAAATAATATATAACCTGTCAAGTCCAACACAAGAATATATACAGTCCAAGTCTCTAATACAGTCCATAATAATAACAGTCTCAAAAGTAGCTGGAGACAATGTCCAGTACAAAAGACCTACTCTAACTAAGTAATAGGTAGGGTCTCGCCAGGCGGAGCTAAGCCCTGCTGGACCAAAGTCTCCAGGTCTAGGCCCACTACGTCATCCGGACCGTAGTAGGTACTGTAGTCTCCCTCATCTGCATCTGTAATATTTTCAACATATCCTGTCAGGATGGAACGAGTACAATCCACTAACAACATTTCACAAGATATGACAAAAGCTATAATCTGTAAATAGAGAGTATATACAAGAAAATCATGGAATGTACATGTGAGAATCATGGCAAGGTAAGCTGTAAAACTAGAGCTAGAACAAGGCAAGTAAACTGATCATGGCATGTACAAGAATCAAGAATCATATATCTAGGTGTGTGAATACTAGCTACAACATGTGGCCGGCTTGGGTCTTGCACAAGGTCTACTGGCCTGGTTAATCATACGTGGAGTGTATGATTAACACTCACAAGGTCTACAAGAGTAACAAGGTGGATAATGACCACATGTCTACACTAATACTCCCCGTCCCCGACTGGTAGAGTGGATCCAAACAAGACACGTCACGACGCGGGATTCTACGAGAAGGGAGCAAGTCTCCTCGAGAATCGGCGTCCATGTACTGCACAAGAACTACAAGGGGGCTTGCACAAGACATACCAAGACAACAAGGAATAACACCTCATGTCGGGATCCATGAATACCAACCCGTGTGACCAATGTGTCGAGAACAAGCATATCTACACTAATTACATGGATTATATCAATCAGCATAAATTGGAAAAGTGTCAGAGAATGTACTCGCCTGAAATATGATATGGTATGTCAACCGGAGCAAATGCAGCGTCTCGAGGACCTATAGAGAACAAGACGTATCAATACTCAATCTAGGAAATAAAGTCAAATCAATTTAAATCCTATTAGGTCATTCTAGGTCAAGTCACGTCAAACTAGACTGTACGAGGTCAACCTAAGTCATTTTAGGTCTAGCTAGGTCATACTGGGTCAATGCAAGTCAAACGAAATCAATCGGGATCGATTTGAGTCGACAATTGGCTTTTTGGTCAACCGGTCAACTCTGGTCAACCGTGGTCAACTGTGGTCAACCCTAGGTCAACTCTAGGTTACTGGTGACTAACAGTTGACTTTCGGTCAACTGCACAAGTCTAATGGAATTTGGGACTAAATTGGGTAAAGTGTTGACCCATAGTTGACTTTTTGCCTAAAAAGTCAACCGGGGTCAACCGGGGTCAAGACTAGGTCTAGACGGCTAAATCTGCTTATTACCAATCTATACAACCCATATCCAAGTCCATCTTGGACTTGGAAACTCAAATCTCGGCCGTAGGCCAATTTCCTATTTTACCCTTTTTAAGGGTAAAATTCCATCCTCGGCGATTATCTAGATAGCCTACCTACGCTTGATATTTTGATCCGATCTCCCTAGGGTAGTAGGGTACTATCCTATAGGTTCGTTATCTACCATAATACCTAGATAAAGTGGACGTCTAGTCCACCTTACGGCCCGTTGCAGATATCTCGAATATTTCGAGATACGCACTGACACGGCGCGATACCGGCGCCCTACGACCCCGATTTCCACTCGGGAGCTTACCCGCAAAATCTAAATCACGTAACCTAGGCCTATGTCAAATTTCATCGCGATCCGATGCTCCGGGCTCAATTTCGCCCTCTAACTCGATTTCTACCAAAACCCCTCTTTTAGGCCTTCGCTCCAACCTCTTCTTTTACTCTCATTTCTAGTTCTTCTTCTTCTCAACTTCTTCTCCTAATTCTTCTAGCTCAAATCCTTCTTCTTGGCCTCTTCCTCATTATCTCCTTCTAATTCCTATCTTCTCATTTCCTTCCTATTCTCTCTTCTAGTTTTCTTTCAATTTCCTATTCTTCTTCTTTCTAAATTCCAAACTTCTTCCATCTAACTACCTACCTATCTATCCATATATATACATATATATATCTATATATATATACCTACATGTACACCTATACATAGGGTACTAGGGGGGGGGGGGGGTTTATAGGCAAATAGGGGGGTGTATTGGGGGTGAATTGGGGGGGGGGGGGGGGGGGGGAAGGAGCTGCAAATGCAGCTCCTGCTGCTGCATTGCTTGCTGCTGCTGCTGCTGCTAATGCTCCCCTGCTGCTGCTGCTCCTAATGCTACTGCTACTGCTACTTCTACTACTACTTCTTCTCTTCTTCTTTCCCTCTATATATATATATACATATATATATATATATATATAGCTATATATATCTATAACTATCTATCTAACTATCTTAATATATATCTCTATATCTAATCCTCTCCTCCCATCTATATATATATACACATACATCTCTACCTATATATACACACACGTATACATATTATATATATACATACATATATATATATACAAATACACATATACCTATATATATATATATATATCCACAACCACACACACACAACCACACACACAACCACACACAACCACACCACCACTCTCCACCACTCTCATCATCTTCCCACCACTCTCTACACACACACACACAAATACATACATACATATATATTCCTATATATATATATCTATACATACACATATATATCCATATATATATATATAAAAAAAAATATATATATATATATATATATATATATATATATATATATATATATATCATTAACATATAATCACCCTTAATTAATCACTAACCAAAATTCTAGAGAGAGCCTACAAAATAGGGGGCAAAGTGTAGAGAATTGAATTCTCTACACTTAATGTGAATGACAAAAATGAAAAGGAGCAACAAATGAAGGATTTAAGACATACCTAATTGTTGTTGGAGAAGAAGAAGAGTTGAGAAAGAAAAGAAACTTGGTGGAAGAAGAGAGGGTTTGACTTTGTGGAGAAGTAAACAAAAGGGGGGGGGGTTCTTATGGTGGCCGGCCACTTGGGGGGGGGGGGGGGGGGGGGGGGGGTTTATTGGGTTGGGATCCAATAAGCCCACAACCCATTAACCCTAGTTTGGGTTCAAATTGAATTCGGGTTGGTTCAGTTCAATTCGGTTTGATTCTAAACGACTAATTAAGTCTCTAAATGACTAATTAAGTCGTAGAAATTAGGTTAATAATTTCTAGCCTATTTATGATGGTACATGGGCTAAGCCCAGCTAGTATGGGGGTCCCACTAGGGTCCAGGCTACCCGGGTCTCCAATTTGAGTCCGAATTGGATAAAATCCAAACCAACCCAAATAAATCCCAAAAAATCACATAAAATATATAAAAATTCCTAAAAATTATAAAACTTGAAAAATGACAAAAATACCCCTAATTTGAAAACTGGGGGTGACAAATCTACCCTCCTTAAAAAAATTTCGTCCTCGAAATTCAAACGGTCGTACTCTTCTCTAGGTCAAGCACCCCACAATCAAGGTCTACTAAATTTTATCCTAAGTTATATAACATGTAACCCAGGAAATCAGAACACATGCATGGTTTTAAATCTCTACAGTATAGTGTTATTGCAGTCTTCATTGGGGTGTTCTATTTATCTAGCATGATCATCACATATGCAACTAAAGGTACTAAGAAAGCAATCAACAATCAATGGATGGAAAGAAACAGGTAAAGAAAGAGCAAGACCCTACCTCCTAGTCCAATGCGTGCAGGATCCTCAACTGCCATCGCAAAAGCCCTGTCCTGGTGGGGTATATCCCGCTGTTGGTGGAGGGCGTGATGCGGTGCCATAGGTGGCCTACCCTGTGCTCCCTAAGCTGCTACCGCTCCACGAGCTACCCTGCGAGGGTTCGCAGGACAATCTCTCAACTGATGTCCAGCCTCCCCGCAGTAGAGGCACAAACCCAGCCTCTTCCGGCAAACCTCCCAGACGTGACCAGGTCTCCTACAGAAGTGGCAAGGAGCCCCATGCTGAGCCTGCCTCGGCTGAGTGTGCTGCACCTGCTGAACCGGTGCTCTGGTCTAATGCTGGAAAGGCTGATGCTGAAGCTGAGGGCGCTTAGCAGCCTCTGCGCTGCTACTGGCCCCCGAAAACAAATCTCGATCCCTCTTCGGCTTCAAGCCCCACTCCCTCTCCACCTTCCGAGCCTCCGCGTAAACCTCTGCGTATGTCGCATAGAAGGAAGGGATCATGATCTTGATATCCCATGCCAATCCCTCCCGGAAGCGCTCCGCTCGGATCACCGGGTCACTCACCATGTACTCGGCGTATCGGCTCAGCCGGCCGAACTCCGCCGCATACTCCTCTACGGTCATACTGCCCTGCTGCAGGTTCTGGAACTGCCGCACCAGGCCAATCTTGTCCGTAGGGGAAAAGAACTTCTCTCTGAACAGGGCCCGAAACTCTGCCCAAGTATGGCCCTCTCCTGCAAGAGCCGGCTCATTCCGGAACCATGTCCGGGCAATATCTAACAACTGCAACCCAACCGCCTCGACCCTCAGGTCGGCTGCCAGGCGGCAGGCCCCCATCTGGCGCTCGATATCCTCGAGCCAGTCATCAGCATAAATAATGCCCTCCGTCCCCTTGAAATCCCTCGGACCAAGCTTCTTGAAAGCCTGGATATCCCCGATCTTCGGCTGCTGCTGCTGCTGAACCTCCCTCTGTGGAGCCCCACGCTCCACTGCCGCCATAGCCAATCTGTGTGCATCCTCCATGCCCTGGCGCATGGCCTCTGTCTGCCTCAACTGAGCCTCGTGCTGGGCCCGCTGGGACTCAAGCACCTGGTGGAAGAACGCTAGCATCTGCCCCATGTCTGTGGGCAGAGGAGGCAATGGAGGAATAGCTCCCATCATCACCGGAAGAGTCCCCTGCTGAGGAGGAAGAACGCCCCTGGCAGCTCCCGCTGTAGCCCCTGGCACTACGGGAAGAGCACCCGCAATGGTCCCAGGGACGGTCATCGAGGTAGCTGGAGGAGTACCTCCAAGAGCCCCAACAGAAGTCCCATCAGCCGGGGAAGTGACCGGAGCCTGCCCGCCAGAGGTGGCAGACCTCTCCGTCTCCCCGTGCTCCTCGCCAGGAGAATGAGTCATCACTATCCTGGAGACAAATTGAAAAGAAGATATCAATATGGCACAAGAAAGATTATATCAAAGGAGGACAGCTAGAATGCATTAAACCAATATCAAAGACGGTAAGCAAGATAAGCAAGGAAAGATCATACTGTGATTGAGTACTCTTAGCCTATAGCCTATCCTAGATACGTACCGCAGGCTCGTAATAGCACTCTAAGTCGAGCGCCACTACGACATCGCACTAATTGCGACTTCAGGACCTGCGTGGGCCACCACTAAAACGTGTCACGACCCGCACCCGCTAAAAGGGCACGTGACGCGACAACGCCCAGCCCTCACCGAAAAATCGCTTGAAACGCTGTGGATTTTCTACTTCTAAACAGTTTATATATATAACAAAAACCTGTCAAGTCCATGGTCAACTCCGAACGGAGGACAAGCAATGAATATATATACGAGTACTCAATCACGACTCTAAGATAACAAAGTAAAGACTGAAATGAAAAGACAACAAGACGATAAAATAATATATAACCTGTCAAGTCCAACACAAGAATATATACAGTCCAAGTCTCTAATACAGTCCATAATAATAACAGTCTCAAAAGTAGCTGGAGACAATGTCCAGTACAAAAGACCTACTCTAACTAAGTAATAGGTAGGGTCTCGCCAGGCGGAGCTAAGCCTTGCTGGACCAAAGTCTCCAGGTCTAGGCCCACTACGTCATCCGGACCGTAGTAGGTACTGTAGTCTCCCTCATCTGCATCTGTAATATTTTCAACATATCCTGTCAGGATGGAACGAGTACAATCCACTAACAACATTTCACAAGATATGACAAAAGCTATAATCTGTAAATAGAGAGTATATACAAGAAAATCATGGAATGTACATGTGAGAATCATGGCAAGGTAAGCTGTAAAACTAGAGCTAGAACAAGGCAAGTAAACTGATCATGGCATGTACAAGAATCAAGAATCATATATCTAGGTGTGTGAATACTAGCTACAACATGTGGCCGGCTTGGGTTTGCACAAGGTCTACTGGCCTGGTTAATCATACGTGGAGTGTATGATTAACACTCACAAGGTCTACAAGAGTAACAAGGTGGATAATGACCACATGTCTACACTAATACTCCCCGTCCCCGACTGGTAGAGTGGATCCAAACAAGACACGTCACGACGCGGGATTCTACGAGAAGGGAGCAAGTCTCCTCGAGAATCGGCGTCCATGTACTGCACAAGAACTACAAGGGGGCTTGCACAAGACATACCAAGACAACAAGGAATAACACCTCATGTCGGGATCCATGAATACCAACCCGTGTGACCAATGTGTCGAGAACAAGCATATCTACACTAATTACATGGATTATATCAATCAGCATAAATTGGAAAAGTGTCAGAGAATGTACTCGCCTGAAATATGATATGGTATGTCAACCGGAGCAAATGCAGCGTCTCGAGGACCTATAGAGAACAAGACGTATCAATACTCAATCTAGGAAATAAAGTCAAATCAATTTAAATCCTATTAGGTCATTCTAGGTCAAGTCACGTCAAACTAGACTGTACGAGGTCAACCTAAGTCATTTTAGGTCTAGCTAGGTCATACTGGGTCAATGCAAGTCAAACGGAATCAATCGGGATCGATTTGAGTCAACAGTTGGCTTTTTGGTCAACCGGTCAACTCTGGTCAACCGTGGTCAACTGTGGTCAACCCTAGGTCAACTCTAGGTTACTGGTGACTAACAGTTGACTTTCGGTCAACTGCACAAGTCTAATGGAATTTGGGACTAAATTGGGTAAAGTGTTGACCCATAGTTGACTTTTTGCCTAAAAAGTCAACCGTGGTCAACCGGGGTCAAGACTAGGTCTAGACGGCTAAATCTGCTTATTACCAATCTATACAACCCATATCCAAGTCCATCTTGGACTTGGAAACTCAAATCTCGGCCGTAGGCCAATTCCCTATTTTACCCTTTTTAAGGGTAAAATTCCACCCTCGGCGATTATCTAGATAGCCTACCTACGCTTGATATTTTGACCCGATCTCCCTAGGGTAGTAGGGTACTATCCTATAGGTTCGTTATCTACCATAATACCTAGATAAAGTGGACGTCTAGTCCACCTTACGGCCCGTTGCAGATATCTCGAATATTTCGAGATACGCACTGACACGGCGCGATACCGGCGCCCTACGACCCCGATTTCCACTCGGGAGCTTACCCGCAAAATCTAAATCACGTAACCTAGGCCTATGTCAAATTTCATCGCGATCCGATGCTCCGGGCTCAATTTCGTCCTCTAACTCGATTTCTACCAAAACCCCTCTTTTAGGCCTTCGCTCCAACCTCTTCTTTTACTCTCATTTCTAGTTCTTCTTCTTCTCAACTTCTTCTCCTAATTCTTCTAGCTCAAATCCTTCTTCTTGGCCTCTTCCTCACTCTCTCCTTCTAATTCCTATCTTCTCATTTCCTTCCTATTCTCTCTTCTAGTTTTCTTTCAATTTCCTATTCTTCTTCTTTCTAAATTCCAAACTTCTTCCATCTAACTACCTACCTATCTATCCATATATATACATATATATATATATCTATATATATATACCTACATGTACACCTATACATAGGGTACTAGGGGGGGGGGGGGGGGGGGTTTTATAGGCAAATAGGGGGGTGTATTGGGGGTGAATTGGGGGGGGGGGGGGGGGGGAGGAGCTGCAAATGCAGCTCCTGCTGCTGCATTGCTGCTGCAGCTGCTGCTGCATTGCTTGCTGCTGCTGCTAATGCTCCCCTGCTGCTGCTGCTCCTAATGCTACTGCTACTGCTACTTCTACTACTACTTCTTCTCTTCTTCTTTCCCTCTATATATATATACATATATATATAAAATATATATATATATATATATATATATATATATATATATATATATATATCTAACTATCTTAATATATATCTCTATATATAATCCTCTCCTCCCATCTATATATATATACACATACATCTCTACCTATATATACACACACGTATACATATTATATATATACATACATATATATATATATACAAATACACATATACCTATATATATATATATATCCACAACCACACACACACAACCACACACACAACCACACACAACCACACCACCACTCTCCACCACTCTCATCATCTTCCCACCACTCTCTACACACACACACACAAATACATACATACATATATATTCCTATATATATATATCTATACATACACACACATATATATATATATATATATATATATATATATATATATATATATATATATATATATATATATATATCATTAACATATAATCACCCTTAATTAATCACTAACCAAATTCTAGAGAGAGCCTACAAAATAGGGGGCAAAGTGTAGAGAATTGAATTCTCTACACTTAATGTGAATGACAAAAATGAAAAGGAGCAATAAATGAAGGATTTAAGACATACCTAATTGTTGTTGGAGAAGAAGAAGAGTTGAGAAAGAAAAGAAACTTGGTGGAAGAAGAGAGGGTTTGACTTTGTGGAGAAGTAAACAAAAGGGGGGGGGGTTTCTTATGGTGGCCGGCCACTTGGGGGGGGGGGGGGGGGGGGGGGGGGGTTTATTGGGTTGGGATCCAATAAGCCCCCAACCCATTAACCCTAGTTTGGGTTCAAATTGAATTCGGGTTGGTTCGGTTCAATTTGGTTTGATTCTAAACGACTAATTAAGTCTCTAAATGACTAATTAAGTCATGGAAATTAGGTTAATAATTTCTAGCCTATTTATGATGGTACATGGGCTAAGCCCAGCTAGTATGGGGGTCCCACTAGGGTCCAGGCTACCCGGGTCTCCAATTTGAGTCCGAATTGGATAAAATCCAAACCAACCCAAATAAATCCCAAAAAATCACATAAAATATATAAAAATTCCTAAAAATTATAAAACTTGATAAATGACAAAAATACCCCTAATTTGAAAACTGGGGTGACAAATTTCAAACAAAACAATATCAAGATTTAAGTACGATTAATAGAAAAATCTGGTGGAACGGAATTAAAATACAACAATCGGTATTTATTGCAAAAATCAAATAATTCATCAATAAATGCAATAAGAAGAAACTGCAAAGATTGACTGAAAAGGCATATGGAATCTACCGATGAGATATTAGTATCAAGTCAAGGTAAGAGTGCAAGGATTTGTGACTCAAGGAAAATCAATTATCGTATAAAGTATGAACTTATCCGTTTTCGACTCAAATAATGATATATTACCTGAATATTCTATCAACTTATCCGTTTTCAAACAAATATTAACAAAGCGAATAAAGAGATCAAATATGAAGAATTTAGGACCAAGTCTCAATAATATCCGAAAACCTATGAATGTCTAAAATCGTTTCAACTTAGAGTCCACACCTCGCTAGTGTGCAGCTGGCTGCAGTGAACTCGCAGTTTCTATAATCCAGATAAATGACTGAAGTGCGCATCTGCCACATCGTAGTAGGTCGTCGAATATTTTTTCAACTTTATCTACAGGAATTCTAAGGAGTTTATGAAGATTCAAAATGAATTCTAATGGTACAAGTCATGATAGAAAGTGATATTATCTGCCCTTAGAAAACGAGGAGTTTTACTAGGTACTAAGAAGCAACAAAATATCCAACAATGAGTATTAGGTACTAAAGAGACAAACAAAAAGATTTTAGAAATAAATCTCGAATATGAAACGAAGTTTCGAATTGGAAACAGAATTCTCGAATGAAATCTCGAATGGCAACAAAATTTCATATAGGGAACAAAATCCCGAATAGGTAACAAAATCTCGAATGGTGAATAGAAAGTAAAGTATCGGATAGAAGACAAAGTCTCAAAATAAGAAACAAATCTCGCATAGGAAAAAAAGTCTAACAAAATCTCGAATAGCAAACGAAGTTTCGAACAAAATCTCGGATGGGAAACAAAATTTCAATAGGAATAAAATTTCAACTAGAAAATCAAAATTCAACAAAGTGGCGGATAGGAGATAATTCTTGAATAGAAAATCTCGAACAAGAAGCAAGGTCACGAATAGTGAATAGAAAATAGAGTATCAATTAATGAATAGGAAGCAAGTATCGAATCGTGAATATGAAACAAGCAAAATCTCAAATATAAAATAGGGTCGAAACAAAGTCGTGAACAGAATAAATTCTCGAATAGAAAATAAGTCACGAATAGGAAACAAAATCTCATATAGGGAATGAGTCAAAATCTCAAATAGAAAACAAAATCTTTAAACAATGTCTCAAATAAGGACATAATTTCAAACAAATCTCGAATAGAAACAAAAGCTCAATAAAGTTTTGGATAAGAAACAAGTTTCAAAATGAAATCTCAAGTAGGAAATAAACCTTGAGTAGCACAAAGTTTGATTAGGGAACAAAATTTCGAATAGAAACAAAAAATAGGAGACAAAATCATGCATAGTGAATATGAAAATATGGTATCTAATAGTGAACATGAAACAAGTCTCGAATGGAAGAAAAAAAACCTTGAATAGAAACTAAAGTTTCGAATAGGGAACAAGATCTAGAATAGGAACAATATCTCGAAATAAATCTCGAATAGCAACCAAAGTTTTTGAATAGAAAACAAAGTCTATAATTCTCGAATAGGAAACAATGGAAGTTTTAGGTGCTTAGAGAAAATCTAATGGGATTTGGAATGTGAATCACGATCCATGGTCTTCTCCAACAATGCAAGAAAATTTCTGTCTTCGGTATTCTTTTGGGGCTGGAATCACTTCAACTTCTTCAGCTATCCTGACGTAGGCTGGTCCTTGCAACAGTACTCCATGCAGCTGCTGAGTCTGGAGAGGTAGGTCCCTCTGATGCGGTCCTGGTGTTTCTCATGCACGTCCTTGGGCAGTACGATCAGCGACCTCCTGGCAATCCTTGATCTGGTGGGCAGGTGATCCGCAGAAAAAGCATAGCTTCGATCTATTGCGGCACTCATCGTAGTGATGTCCGGAGCGGGTGGCAGTAATTGAAAATGATCGTCTTCTAGGTCTGAGTCTGAATCTCTCGTTGGGACTGAAGTGCAGGGACTCTGGCAGAAAGCTATGGCTGCTGGGGTGCTGGCTGCTGAGGTCCTGGTGCTTCTCGGCCATTACGATATACGACCTGCTGGCAATCCTTCACTCGGTGGACAGAAAATCTGCATAATAGGCAGAGTCCTAGCCTCTTACGGCACTTGTCAACATAATGTCCCATCCTCTTACAGAACACACTGTAATGCCCCAGTCCCAAAATACGTAGGACTAGAAACGTAATCATGCCAGCTGCATACATACGAAGTAAACTCCAATATACGGAAACCTCGTATGTATACATAAGCTGTAAAATGCAAGTAACCATGAAACTAATCCCATCCACAAATAAATATATCATAAAATCACTTATAAATGTCATTTGTACAAAACGTTGGGCGGAGACAAATCTACTACCAACGAAAAAAAGAGAGATACATAGCAATGATGGAAGAGTCGAGCGAAGCGAAAGACGATCCAAAAGCTAGCATCGCGAAGGTAGATTGTAAACTATGTCCTTGGCTAGAGCACCTGCGAAAATCACAAACATACCTGGAGAAATTACCAGGTTCTCAGAGGGACGTAACAAGATACAGAAAGAACATGCTAATATGAACTGTCAGAATAATAAAATAATATACAAAAGACTATCCTAGACACAAATATGCAAAGGGGATTCTAACCGTCTAATGTGCAATTTAGAGGACAACTTTCATGCGCATGGGTAGGATTTAGGCTATAAGTACGTAACTAGCATCCAGTCATACGTATCCGACCGTAACGTCCAAAAGTTAGAGGGTATCTGCAATATATCACGCTATAGTTTCTTTCGAAAACTATGGTTTACCTGTTTGACTTCCCATACGCACTAGCGACTATCCTCCCCCAATATTTTCTATACTGACCAAGTCATGTCCATGACCTGTCCGTTTTGTAACTGCTCGAGTCCCTATACCTTAATCGTAGCAGTTACAATCATCTATCCGACACACGACTATAGAGATGACCAATCAATATGCAAGCCGTGCCCCTAACAAAATATCTCAAATCGTGTAGTGAGAGTGTCATGACCGAAGGAGAAATAAGAATATTCCACAACAAGGTAGTCCACTAAAACTAAGTCAACATGCATAAAATAAAGTAAAACAATAAAAAATGACTAATAGAGTCGCTTGCACCCAAGTATGGCTTGAACGCACAGTTTATAAAACTAGCAAATATGAAACAAAGTAAATAATGCTGAAAATAAATAACATGACAATAAATTAGCAAGGTATACTTGCTGGTATGTTGTCGAGTGTAGTGCGATGATCACGGTGGCACTGATTTGACTTTGGTGTTACCACGACACGGACTGTTCCATCGGGTCCAGGATGGTAAGATTAGTTAGGGTTGACAGGAGGTGACAGAAATGGCGAGGGAATAGGAAGAATGGGATTGGTCACGGACATGAGGATCATCGAAGAAAATTGGATAAGTAATTTATATAATATTTTTAGAAAGCTATTTATAATCCTTGAAAACTATATTTTATTATCCCAAAATATTTTATAAGTAGTAAAATCGTTTTCAGTCGAAAACTATAGTTTACGTAGTAAAATATTTTATATAATTACTTGAAATTATATTCTATTAGTAGAAATAGTTTTTGGATAGATACTTGGAAAATATATAAAATGTTTTTAGACAAAATTCTAAGTTTGTCAAAATAGGATACTTAGATAGAAAGCTATATTTTTTACTATTCAAAAAAATATTAAATAATTCATTTGAAAATCTGAAAGCTATTTTTGTCAAACAATACTTTCTAGGGTAGTCTATAAAAATAGATAAAATATTTAATAGTATGTTTGGAACTACTAAACGGCCCAAGCCTAATAACATATTTGTTTACAATTAATTTCAGAAAAATCTTATACTAAATAACAATAACAAAATACTAATAGTGTAATTTATAATTACCAGTGATGATATTATAATAATTAATCTACTCAATATAGATTGTATATATAAGTGAAATAGATAATAATAATAATAATAATAATAATAATAATAATAATAATAACTATGACCCTATCTGCTTTCTTAAAGAGAGCCTCAAAAATTTAATAATAATAATAGTGAAAGACAAAACTGAATGCTGATCTCCTCTTTCGAGGAGATCAGAAAGTGAAGTCAAGAATAGTTTACTTAAGAATAGAACTAAGCAGAAAGAGAGAGAGAGAGAGAGAGAGAGAGAGAGAGAGAGAGAAGCAATTATTTTGGTAGAGAGTAAAACAAAAATGGAGGGGTTGAAAAAGACGAAGAGGAAGGAGGAGAGGGAGAGAGGGGCGTTACCAGCAGGGAGGAGGTGAAAG
Source organism: Iris pallida (assembly GCA_029216955.1). Classification (NCBI taxonomy): domain Eukaryota; kingdom Viridiplantae; phylum Streptophyta; class Magnoliopsida; order Asparagales; family Iridaceae; genus Iris; species Iris pallida. The sequence goes on along the minus strand of JANAVB010030019.1, from coordinate 3,657,776 downwards.
GGGCGGAGTCGGAGGCCGGCTCGGCTGGCGGAGGGAAGTCGGAGGGGGCAGAGAACGCGGCGGTGGCATCGTGCACGGACGGCCGGAGATTTTTTGAGGTATGGGTCTTCCCCTTATCTCTTCTCTGTGTGGTGATGGTGAAGACGGGGGTTTCGATGACGGAGGGGTATTGGCCGGGGAAAGTGGCTGGATTTTGGTAATGATGGTGGTAGTGGCAGAGGTCGCAGTGTCGGGCCAAGGAGCAGATGGGGGTGATGATGATTGAAACTGTCGGCGGGGAGTTGTCGGGACTTGGGACTTGGTTTAGGGTGATAGCGGATGCGAAGAGGCAGGGTTCGATGTCGTGGCTCTGGGTTGATGGCGAGGGTGGCTGGATGTGTTGTGTCGGGGGTGTGTCCTAACACGAGATGGATGACTGTAAAGGAACTGGAATAAGATTCTGTGAACACCGACATGATACACAATATTGGTTGCGGTTGCTTGTTTTTGGTGTTATGGAGAAAAAGAGCATTGTGCCTCTCCTTATATATGAGGTGGGCTCCCTAGATGGATATGGACTATGAATGATTTGAACCCCGATAGATAATCATATATTTAATTTAAATCAATTCAAAATTTGTTCAATCAATCTAGTTCCTTATTAAATATTTTGATAAAACTTATTCTAAAATAAATCCTATTTAATTTAACTAATAACTAAACATTAATTCAAATAAAAATTAAAATATATTTTATAATAATAATTAAATAATTTCAAAAATTACAATATCTATATTTCAAGTAGCACCTATTGTTTACCAAAGAAATATTATTCTTCTAAATTATCATTTCTACCAATAAAATAGTTTTTATAAAAATAACCTAAAGATTGTAAAAAAACCGATTTGGTATATTTTACAACTCAAGAGAAGAAAGTATTTATCATTTCGCAAATACACTTTTCCTATATATAAAATATCTATTTAAAAATATATAGTAAAACTTTTTATAAAAAAAAATCTAAACAAATCCGTATTCGCATTTGATGTACTAATACCAAAACCAAAGAAAATAAAAAAAAATTAAATTGTAGTGAAAATTTAGGGGGTTTTACACACACAAGGAAAGTGGGTCTGACTCTATCTTTGATGACGCGGCTGACGATGCGACTGAAGAGGCGTTGTCTGAGTGCTGCAACGCTTTGCGAGTCCAGAGTAGTTGCTATCTCCGTCATATGTCTTCATGTCTCTCTTGGCTTCAGCTTCTTGTCGTGTTCTATTGTCCGGGCTACGTTCAGGATCTCCTGCTGGTGGCATCAACCTTCAGAGGAGTCGAATCCTCAAAGACTTGGATGATCTTCAAAAGTGGCGGCTCCATGTTCTCGATCTGCTCTCTGGTGTAAGGAATGCGCTTGGTATCGGGGAAGTCCAAAGATCCGAGAGTCTGAAAATCAGAAGTCCTCCCTGGCTCGGAAAGCGCATCTACAAGTCTGGCTTGAAAAAGAACGGCTTGCTCCCTTTGGGCATTGAAGAAATCCTAGAACATCTCCATCAACTGCGTACTACCAATGGTGATAGTAGGGGCGATAGGAGGTGGTGAATGCTCGGAAGCCTCAAGTATAGGTGGATCAACAATTTCGGTGTTGCGTGTCTTAACCATCTAAAAATAGAAAACTGTTAAAATGGCCTAAACCTTAAGATAATAAACAACCTTAAGGTAAAATTATACCCATAACCATTTTTCTGTGATCTTATGCTGTGATGAGTTTTCCTTAGTTTCACAGGTTCCCCAATAGTACTCTATAGCCTAAGTACCATTAGGATGGACCTGCATGGACTACCACTAAAAATATGTCACAATCCGCTCCCGAATAATCGGATACGAGTCGGACACGTCCAGACTACATTGGAAAACACAATGCAGTAAGCTATACAAGTCTAAGGAAAACTCCAAGTCACTAGATAATATAAAACATCACAGCATCTATAACGTCCCAGAACAGATCACCATAATCCACAAAGTCATTTTTAAAAACAAGATCATCCCGAGACAAATCCTGGCAACAGGAATAAAATACAACTCATAATATAATAATCCAAAGTAAACGCTAACAATCTAAACAAAGAAACCAAACTATAGCTTCTAAGTCCAGAGTCATGGCTCCATCCTGTTCAGCTAAGATCCCGGACTTTGGTCCATAAAGGTGAACAAGGTCCTCAAGTATACCTGCAACATATCTAGTCAGAAGCGGAACAAAGTACAATTCTAGGTAATGAACAAGAACTCATGATACTGAAATGAGTACAGAAAAACACGAAGATGTAAAGTACTAGAAGTAAAGAAAATGAAAGTATAAGAATGTAAATACATGAAGTACAGGAAATAAAGTACATGAAGTAAATCCTGAACATGAAGTACATGAACCTGACATGTGCACAATGTTTGAAATACAACTAACATATGTGACCGGCTGGGGTGAGTACAGGAATAAGTACATGAGTACATGAATATCGGTACGGCTTTGAGTCCCACGTGCACGATGTGAGACCTAAGCTGTCAACCTGAATTTCTGTTTTGGGTTTTGTCACATATCTAGTGTATTTTTCTTCCCCAAATACAAACAAATACAGGAACATGAAAGTACAAGAGTATATGATATACCGCGTCACAAGAAAAGCACAAGATATGAATGTAAATGAACATAAACCGTAGAATGTACTTACCTTGCTCCGTATGATTGGTAATAAGAGAGTAGAAATCTGTATGTCCACCTAGAATAAATTGGGAGTTAATTAGATTAAAATGATTACAGCTAACTATATTTGTTAGCTAACAATTTGCTTATAACTATAAACTACTAACTAACTACTAGAGGATAATACCAAATATTTTCTTTTAATTAATACTAACTATACTCATCCCTTTAGCTAGCTATAGAATATATTTAGGCAAACCCTAAAAATGTTTACATAGAATCGATAATAGTTAAATAATTATATTATAAATATACATGCTAATTGATATAATATAATATTCAAAATAATAACGTGTTTGGAAGGTCCATCACTTAAAATATTAATAATAAATATTGACAAGGGTAGTTAACAGCAGCTTCATCATGTAAAGTTACTAAACTTCTTCCAATTAGCAATTTGCTACTGTCTGGTTTAGGCAAGCTCAATTTCCAATAGTCTTCAAACTGAACTCTCAAAGTATGCAAATTTTATCTACTTAGCTTGTTAACCCAAAAATGAATATTATAATCAACCATTATTCTGGGAAAACATACAAGTCCATAACTCATGTTTTCTGGCATTAGTTAATTTCTTCTTAAGCCACTGGCTCAAAGCACCAACTTCATCACAACCATTCCAGTCCCACACTTCTACTCCCCAGCTAACCCAAACCTTAATTAGACTCGGCAATCTCGTTCACAAACCAAAATGTGTTCTCTAATTAACTGCTCAACACAACCCAGCATTCTATAAACTAAAGTCCAGAAAAACAAGGCAACCCAACATTTGATAAACCTACCAATATTGAATGTTCAGTAGATCAAGCAAGTCAAATGTCCAGCACCAAACTTAGTTTGAAAATTTTAACTCTTCCTTCTCGGGCATGGCCACATTTGAACAAATCAACCCCTATTGAGTCTAGATAACTCATATGGGTCCCCAAGTCTCGTTCCTGCATCAATTCCTAGTTTAGGTATAATATAGCTAATCCTAAAGTCCCACAAGTCGAACACACAGCTAAGAACCTGCGGTTTATACAACAAGAACCTAACAAAATACACATACAACCTAATCGAAATGTAGAAAAAAATATGCAAACAACTTATACTAAATAGAACCCTGCCCCATGCTAACTCCCAATCCAGTCCACCCTATCCATATGACTCCAACGTGAGCATGACCTGCTGGACACAATCAGTTCCCGGACATGCATACACACCTGGACACACTCTCAATCGGACACGAACAGAAACACAATGCTGGAATCGAGCTGTCCAAGAATATACTCCCATTTAATCTAGCTACGAATCCAAAATTTAATAATAGGGAAAATTAAAGAAATTACCTGAAAAGTTGAGATGGTCAAGCCAACATGTCCGACACTGCCCTCTGTGTATCAGACACGAATCGGACCTGTTTGGCATTAAAACGAACACTCGATCAGTTACTGATTCAAGAAGATCATACATGATCTTCCTGATGTTAGTCACTCACAGACTTCTAGAGTTCAAACGAATCAAGAAGAATTCTCATATTCAATTCCTGGAGTTGTCGATTCAGAAATTGAAATCCAAAAAGTTACCAAAGGAAATTGAATCGAATTCTTACCAGTGCTAAAGTGGATCTGGGTAGCAGCACTAAATCCCAATCTGTCGAGTAAATCTCGACATTGATTCTTCTTATAATTCTCTCGTTCCAAGAAGAAAATGGATCAATCGATGGGTCGTAGAAGAGATCGTCTAATTTGAGCTCAACAGAGTAACATCGAGACTCACCAATGGTTTGGATCGATCGGAGGAGGAAGATGATCTGCTTGTTGCCGTGGAAGAATCGTGCGTAATCGTTGCCAGGAAACGCCATGGAAAGGAGACCCTCGCCGTCGTAGTCGTCGACCGATAAAGAACTCGGGGAGTGCAGATCTGACGCAGAGTTTCGCGTGTACTGGCTTCGACACGCTGATCCGTCGGAGAAATCGTCGGGTGACCAAAAATCTGTCGCACACTACTCAAGGATGCTGAGCCTAGCCGCCGGCGCCGAGAAGCTCGGCCTTAGTTGCCGTTCGTCGTAGCTGGAGAGAAGATCGGGAGTGCCTCGCCGTCGCCATGGCCGTCTCCCCACGAGAAATTAGGGTTAGGGTTAGGGTTAGGGCCCGGATTTGGGGACGAACGAGAGAGAGTGAGTGAAAGATATGGGGAGAAGAAAATGAGTGATGCTGAACTCAGCCACTCTCTCTCTCTCCTTTAAAATATATAAGGAATGGAAAGAAAAGGATTCTTACAATTTAGTCCTCCACAATGTTGTTAATTACAATTCACTCCATAAAGTTGTTAGCGAATTGGTTGAGATTGTTAGAAGGTTGGTAGGATTCTTGGGCCCACTTCTATGTTAGTTATTCCTAGTTGGTTAATTAACTACCATGAAAATTAATTAAAACTAATCCATAAATAATAACCGTGAAATTAAAATAAGAAAAATCAAACTTGAATATACTTTATTCCTTAACATAATAAAATATTCTAAAATTTCCTAAATTGGAAAATTTGGGTCACAGTTTGAGAGCCTTATGTTTTCTATGCAAAGTTATCAATAAAGAGCTTATTTCAGATTCCATCTGTGTTCTTCAATTTCTCTGTGAATTTGCTGCGAAACTCTATTCAAAATGTCTCTTTACAAAAAATGTACACGAGCACGCCTTGTACAAGTGCAACTCCAGACTTGTACGACATCACACCTTAGCAAGGACGAATGATTCGGCGTAAATCAAAGCAAAGGCGAACGATTTTCCGAATCGGGACGTGACATGTGGGGGTAAGGAGTTGGAGAAGTGTGAGGTCTGTGTGCAGAAGAAGATCACTAGAAAATCGTTCAAGCAGGTAAACCGAAGTACAGATCTTTTGAGACTTCAAACAGTTCTCTACAAAGGGTAAGGTGTAACTCCACTTTCCCGATTATTGAGAAGTTTGTAAGTTTTCAATAATAGATTTTTGTTTAAACCAATTATTTGAATTATCATCTTCATTACTAGTTTTGGAGGGAAAGTTGAATTGTTGACTTTGGAGGGAATCCCTAGTTTGTTACAACAAATTGACTGGTCCCCATTTTTTTTCAAATCTCATAACAAATTTCTAACTAAAATTTGGATATATTGCAATATTGGAAAAGGGGGAGGACCTATCTGCTAAAAGGCCTTTAGTAGAAGGGTTTTTTTTTCGAATAAGGCAGTCTTATTTATTTTCTTCCCAAAGAGAGAGAACTCATATTTTTATTTCATTTTCCCCTTTCTTCCACCGAGCCCTAACCCTAATTTCTTTGATTCCTCCGGTGGGTGGCAAGGCTGATGGTGATGGCGACGACACTCGCGTTTCCTCTCCGGCGACTGAAGTCTGGTGGCAGAGCAACACTCCTACAAACGTTCAACCTTCGCTCCTCCTGATCGGCGATGATCTTCCTCCTTGATGGCGACGGTGGCGAGCTTCCATCGTGACTCTTGGGAGCCGATCGATCTATTCCTTCCGGCATCCTCTTCGACGAGCTCGACTCCGGCAACGGTGTAGAGGTGAGTTCGTCGGAATTCTTCAAGAATCAGTTCATTTCCTATTTATTTTCAGATCTGTGTTCAGTTTGAGTTCCCCATTCAGAGATCGATCGGTCTCAGCGATCGATTGATTCACTACATGGTTGTACGAGTGGAACGTTGGATTGAACTCTTCCTAAAATTGTCGGACAGATGATTTCGTTCGACTCAGACAATTCTTGGTAATTTGATCTCAATTTTGAAGTTCAGATCTGAAGAATTTCTAGGATTGATGAGTCAAACTGTGTTTTCTTCCTTGTTAGAATACGAGTGGCGTCGATCGGTCGATTGCTTGAGTTGTATAGGAATCAAGATTCAATCACTGAGGATTTGAGGGATTCGTGTCCGGTTCTGACGTGTCCTCGTCATCGATCAACCTCTCAGGTAAATTGTACTTTCCCTACTTGATCTAGTCTGTTTTATGCTTGATCGTAATACCATATTGTGTGTTCATTTCCTGTGTTAGGAGCGTGCATTCGTGTCGACTTTTTAATTGGCGTTGGATCGTGTTCGAGGTTCTGCTCTCATTCGCGTTGTGTCTGTGTTCGTGTCCTGCTGTCTAGTTCGTGTCCTGCCACAATCTTTTTCAAATTGGGCGTGTGTGTTTTCAATTGACGAATCGATTCAGAAGATTTCTGGAATTGAAGTGGAGTGGCTATTTTCTCTATTCTTGGATTTGATTGGATTGTATATTCTTTATTTAATTTGGATATTCTTATCTTATCTGTGTTAACTTATAGTTCTGTGTTATCCATATATTTTCAGGGGTTTATTTGAATGTCGATTGAGTACTGTTGGATTCAAGTCCCTTTTCTAGCAGTAGTCAATTGCAGGTTGGCTATGATGGGTTAGTTTGATACTTGGTGTGTAATTCTGAGTATTGTGTATTCATATTACTGATGGGAATGTGGAGGATGCTGCAGTATGAGCAAATGTAGCCTCCCTTCCCAGAATTTTTTTTTGAAATATTTTTTTATTATTATTTATTCGATTTAAATAGTGAATTTAGAATTTTTATAAATAATCTTTAATTAGTTTTTACGGTAGATGCCTTTAGCCACAGATGAGTTTTGGAGTACAAGACGACTAGGAATCATGGCACGGATAGTGTAGTGGCGTGCCTTGACAAGTGTATTAGCCATGCCAAGGAAGGCCGAGCCATAGTGATGTCCTAACTAGGAAAACCAGGCTAAGTTGCGACTTAACCCTTATCGAAGATTTATTTATTATGTAATTATATTATTGAGTTTTAGAGAAACTGGTTATACCATTTTAGCCCGGACTGGACCCGAACAGAGCCCAAGCCCATGTAGTCATGCGGTATGTCTAGTGGCATTCGTGTTGACGTATTTTTGTATGATTGTGTCGTATTTTATTTTAGTGATATAGTAAATAATTCTAAGTATTCTTATTTAAATATTATAAATATCATTATTAGTCTATATTCGATGATATTTGTATAAAATGTGCCTTTGTACATTTTTGGGAATATTAAACTATGCATGATGGTATATACACCATTATTGGTTATTGATTTTCGTTATTATTATTACTATTATTTTATTGAGGTTATATAATATTAATATTATTATTGGGGTTAGTTAATATAAATTATTTATTATTATTAGTTATTATCATTTTATTCTTTATCGAAAGATATATGTGTATATCTAAATGTATAATATATATGTGTGTATACATAAATAGATATATATGTATATGTGTATTTAGGTGTATATGTGTATTTGTATATAAATATATATTATAAGTATATGTATATGTGTATATATATAAATAAATACTATATATTGTGTATTGTGTACGTATATATAAAAATATATATATATATATATATATATATATATATATGTATATGTGAATGTATATAATATAAATATATATAGGTGTATACGTGTATATGTATATAAATATATTTATATATGTGTACATGTGTACGTATATATATATGTGTGTGTGTGTGTGTGTGTGTATGTATATACGAATATACATATATATTTTTTATTGTGTGTGTATATTCGTATATACACACACACACACACACACACACACACACACACACACACACACACACACACATATATATATATATATATATATATATATATATATATATATATATATATATATATACAAATGCATTTATATGTAAATACAAATAAACAAGCGAGCCCAGCCCGTTCTCAGCTAGGCCAGCCCACAGGCCAAGCTACCAGCCCACAGCTGAGAAAAAAAACATGTATGAACGAACTGTTCCCCTAAGAGAACCCGACCCAATTGTGTAAGCAGCACCTATTTATAACTGAACCCGATCGAAACAGCAGGATATCGAGAGAGATTGAGGGGATTATACGAAATCTCATCGAAACCCTAACCCCATGCCGCATCGACCCATCACCCTGGCGACCCTGTCCGGCCTTCGCGCGCCGCCGAGAGGCCAATGGCCGGCCGACAGAGCCGCGCGCGGCCTAGAGGAGGAACAGAACAGCAGCAATGGCGAGTTGAGGGAGAAACTTTGCAGCAATTTTTCTCCCTCGACAACCGATCCCTTCGCGAGCCGTTTGTTGAGGTATGATCACAACCTAACCCTCTTCAAACCTATTCTTTTAGTTTGTAAGTAGACGTCTTTGATAGATCGGAAAATCGACTCAAAGTCGATAAAAATCCTGCCCCGAGTCAGGACACGGATCAGTCCAAACTTCCAAGTTGGGAGGCGAATTACTGTTAATCTATTAACTTTTTCAGAAATCTATTTGAACAACTTTTTAGATAACATATAGGGCTTTAGGATCTAGTTTCTTGTGTTGAATTTCATTAATCGTAGGCAGAGAAATTCGTTCCTAGAAATCATGAAAAACCTGTTTTCAAAACTTAGAAAACCCATCGACACGACGTACGTCCCGCCATTCTGGGCGACATGGTCGCGCACCGAAGGCATTGAAAGCTGCGTAACGACTTCGTGGTCGTGTGGGCTTTGACGGAATTTAAATTGGTCGCGTGTGCGCGACGAATTTGATGCGTATCCGTCGAAATACACCGTATCGGCCTCTGTGCAAATTCGCCAATTACTTCGTGCACGTTCGTCAGATCGAGACAAAACTTGCGCCAACAGGACCGTATCGTTTTTCTGGTCCTGTATGCCAAGTTTGGTCCGATTCTGAGACAGTTGATAAAATTGCCGTTTTGTGGGCCCCACGGTCCGACTCAATGGGTGATTTTGTGCACGGCCCGCCGGAATCCAACTTTGGACATACGGTTGGGTTCGTATCGAAAAACCAAATCCGTAGACATGTACTTTGACGACTTTAGAGACCATTGACTCTGGCACGCTTTTCGGTGCAAAACGGGTCCAACGGCGGACATCATTTTTGCCCGAAATTACCGTTTTGCCTCTGTGTCCAGAATTGGACTTAAGGATAGGCAATCCTAGCTAATTTGACTATTCTGAGACTGTTGGCATTTTCTGTTTCAGCTTTCGGAGATAGTTGTGATGACTTGGACTTCGTGGTTTATCGGTTGACTATATATTTGTTGGATCTGCGTGCAACCTCCAGGCAAGTATACCTTGCCTTCCTCTACAGTTTTATTTACATGCATTTCCTTTCGTTTTTCAGTCATTTGATTGTTTATGGACATGTACTTTTCGTGTTATTTTCTGTGGAGTTGTTTTATTGTTTATAGCCATGTTCATGTTTTGGCCTTGTGTTTCACATTTGGAGTTCTCGTCAGTACCTTGCTTGAGTCGTGTCATAGAACGAGTACGTGTAAGTGAACTGTTAAATCCTTGACATTGTTTCCTTGGCACCAGAGAGTCCACACTCGGGACGAGGGTGTTTTTCTTGATCTATTTACATCCGTGAGTCCACGCTAGGGACTAGGATATCGATTATTTGCACCAGAGAGTCCACGCTCGGGACGAGGGTGTTTACATCAGAGAGTCCACACACGGGACGAGGATGTAGTATTAATTTGTACCAGAGAGTCCATACTCGGGACGAGGGTGCCTTGCCGTGAACTAACCAGAGAGTCCACACTCGGGACGAGGGTTAGTACTAACCAGAGAGTCCACACTCGGGACGAGGGTTAGTGTTTAGTTCAAACCCGTAAGTCCACACTTGGGATGAGGGTTTGGTTTCTTCCATTGATCTCGTGATTATCTTTCATCCGGCAGTTCATTATACGTAGTTGTTCTAGTGTTCGTATTTGTGTTCGTATTCGTGTTCGTGTTTGTGTTCGTAGTCATTTGTCTTGTCCTTGTTCTTTCTTGCTTTTTTCTTGCGCATGATAAAACTGTTAGATAGGCATGTATATTATGTATCTTGCTATGTCCTCTGAGGACCTGATGATCTCTTCAGGTTTAGCGGTTTGCATGGAGTTAGCTAGTAGTTCTGGATGGCAGACGTGATGATACATTGCGGGATTCAGGTATTATTATTGAGTTTATTATTCGCTCGTGCTTTTCATTCCTTATCATGAGATATCATGTTCATTATTTCAGTTGTAGACTCTTGTTATATTCCTTAGAGTCTTATCGAACATTTATGCTAGTGGGCTGCAGACCACGACCCATAGTGTTCATTCATGTTTTATATTCTTATTGTGGATTGAGATATAGATTGCATTGCCATGATTTGGCAGTAAACCATAGCCTTGACAGCGTTTACGTATTCGAGATGGGCTGGAGTCCGCTCGATGCGTAGCTGGGCTTGGACACGCTTCGTATTCGAAAAGTGGGTGCGGGTCGTGACAAGTTTTTTTGGTGGCCCATGCAGGTCAGAGCATATCGTATCGGTTACGTAACTGTACTGATACGAGCCTGCACAACTGACTAGACCCTTAGGAATCTCAATCCACACTACCTCGAAAATTCTTCTAGAAATTCACTACGTCCTTGAAACTCCATATTTGCTCTCGATTATACTTTCTTGCTTCATGTGCCATTGATTCTCGTCCCTTTTATTTCGGGGTGACGAATAATCGTGCTGACTAGGATTTACCAGAAATTCTTAAATTATTGTATAATATTGCATGATTATTGAATGTTTGGTTATTTATGGATATGAGGGAGTATAGATGCCATATGCCTAGATATCTGTCGGTAGAATTGTTAGCACCTAGTTAGAAGACCATAAGACTTTAGTGACCGTATTTTGAGGAGTAGTGTGACCAAAGGTGGGTAGAAGTCCTCGAAGTTTCGTAGTTACAAAATAACTAGAGAATGTTATAAAATATTGTTGAGGAATTAAGTTGAGGAGGTTAAGGTATGGTAGACTTTAAATTTTAAGAATGGTTACGAATTAGAATTTCGAGGACGAAATTATTTTTAAGGTGGGTAGATTTGTAGCCTCCCTTCCCGGAATTTTTTTTGAAATATTTTTTATTATTTTTTATTCGATTTAAATAGTGAATTTAGAATTTTTATAAATAATCTTTAATTAGTTTTTACGGTAGATGCCTTTAGCCACAGATGAGTTTTGGAGTACAAGACGACTAGAAATCATGGCACGGATAGTGTAGTGGCGTGCCTTGACCAGTGTATTAGCCATGCCAAGGAAGGCCGAGCCATAGTGATGTCCTAACTAGGAAAATCAGGCCAAGTTGCGACTTAACCCTTACCGAAGATTTATTTATTATGTAATTATATTATTGAGTTTTAGAGAAACTGGTTATACCATTTTAGCCCGGACTGGACCCGAACAGAGCCCAAGCCCATGTAGTCATGCGGTATGTCTAGTGGCATTCGTGTTGACGTATTTTTGTATGATTATGTCGTATTTTATTTTAGTGATATAGTGAATAATTCTAAGTATTCTTATTTAAATATTATAAATATCATTATTAGTCGATATTCGATGATATTTGTATAAAATGTGCCTTTGTATATTTTTGGGATTATTAGACTATGCATGATGGTATATACACCATTATTGGTTATTGATTTTCGTTATTATTATTACTATTATTTTATTGAGGTTATATAATATTAATATTATTATTGGGTTTAGTTAATATAAATTATTTATTATTATTAGTTATTATCATTTTATTCTTTATCGAAAGATATATGTGTATATCTAAATGTATAATATATATGTGTGTATACATAAATAGATATATATATGTATATGTGTATTTAGGTGTATATGTGTATTTGTATATAAATATATATTATAAGTATATGTGTATATATATAAATAAATACTATATATTGTGTATTGTGTACATATGTATAAAAATAAACAAATAAATAAATAAATAAATAAATAAATAAATATATATATATATATATATATATATATATATATATATATATATATATATATATATATATATATATATATATATATATATATATATATATATATAGAAAAAATGGAGTTCGGCTTTTGGGCATGGATTCCCAGGGATGGTGCTCGCCATCTCCTCGAGTCTCCCCCTCCCGTGCCCGGACGGTGGCCTGCCGCCCCCCAGCGTCCATTCCCCCGCCGAGGTTCCCCTCTCATTCCCGACCACCCCGGCATCGGTGGCTGGCCGGGTCTCCTCCGGCCGCCCTTCCTTTGGGGAGCTCCTCCTCCCCCGTCGCTTCCGGCCGGCTGTTGCCAGTTCTGTGGAGCTCCCGCCTCCCCTCCCCCTCTTCTTCGACGCCTCCGACGCCCTCGTCGTCGCAGGCGCCGCCGAGTGCGGCGCCCCTGTGCTGCCTCGGCCCCTTCCCTTCTCGGCCCAGGTCCGGCGCCCCAGTTAGCCTCCCTCTCCGTCCCTGTGCCGCCGTCCCCGGCGATCTCCGTCTTCGCGCCGACACCCCCGACGGAGGCTCCCCATCCCTCCGACTCCCTCGCCCCGAGGCCTTCCGCTGAACCCCGTGCGGCCTCCGCCCAGGCCCCCCTTTCCTTCCCCCGGCGCTCGGCCTCTCCGCGGCCCCGGGTCCCTTCATCGCTCCGTCAGGATCCTCCCCCCCTCCACCTCTTCCGGCCAGGGAGCCCTCTTCCCTCCCTGGCGTATTCCCCTCGCCGGATCCCCTCCCAGCGCCTTCCCCCGCTTCGGTTCTCCCGCCGGAGCCTCCCCGCGCCCAGGCAGCGCCTTTCCTCCCGGATTCTCCTCCCGCAGCGCCTCCTCTTGGCTCGGACGCTACCTCACTCCTCCCTTCCGCCGCCGGCGCTTACTGGCAACACCCGGCCTACGCGGGTTTGCTCTGGGTCCCCGCCTTCCACCCAGCGGAGGCGGTCCTCCTCTCCATCGGGGCGAGCTGCCACCCCTAGCGCTGCGTTGGCGGCGCCCCCCCCTCCGGCTCCCCAGCGGGTTGAGCCCCCCCTCCGGTTCCCAGCGGGTCACCCCCCTCCCTCCCCCTTAGCTGTGGCTCCCCTCCTGTGGTCGAGCCACCACTGTGTACCCCCTCCACGGGTCGGGCTCCCTCCTCCCCTCCCTCACCGTAGCTCCTCGCCGCCCACCGGTGCTGCTAGGAGGCCCCGCCGCCACTACCCCCTCCCTCTCCGGCGTCCCCCGGGCTGGACCCCCGGGTCCCCCCCTATCGTCCTCCCGGCGGCGTGCCCCTGGCGAGTGAGCCCCGCACCTCCTCTCGGCGGCTCCCTTCCCCTGCCTCCGTTGCTCTCCTAGCCCCCGTCACCGTTGCTCCGGCGCCTCCCCTCCCCTCGCTTGGTGGCGCAGCCGCGACCACCTCCGGCTTCGATCGGTGCCCCATCCTCTGCCCTTCTCCGGCATCGAGGCCCCCCCCCGGCGGTCGCCTTCCCCGGCGGCGTGATCCTGGCCCGCCCCCGCGGGAGTTCCTTCCCTCCGGGAACCGTGCCCCCTCGGGCCCCGACCCCCGCTCGGGTTGCGTGCCTGCGCGCTTCGGGTCCCGCGCGTGCGCTGGCCTCTCGGGCCCCGCGCGGTTGACCACGTGCCCCCCCTCGTGGGCTCCTACCGCTGGGTTTTTTTGAATTTCGAATTTCTTGTTTGTGGGTTTTCTGGGTGGCCCGGGTTGTGTAGGCCGGGTTTTGTTTTGTTGGGTCGTTTCCTGGTTTTCAATATATTTCCTTTAAAATATATATATATATATATATATATATATATATATATATATATATATATATATATATATATATATATATATATATGTTTATGTGAATGTATATAATATAAATATATATAGGTGTATACATTTTTTTTTTCATGTATATGTATATAAATATATTTATATATGTGTACATGTGTACGTATATATTAATATATATATATATATATATATATATATATATATATATATATATATATATATATATATATATATATATATATATATTTTATATATATAGATGTATATGTGCATATGGGCGTATATGTGTATGTATATACGAATATACATATATATTTTTTATTGTGTGTGTGTATATATATATATATATATATATATATATATATATATATATATACAAATGCATTAATATGTAAATACAAATAAACAAGCGAGCCCAGCCCGTTCTCAGCTAGGCCAGCCCACAGGCCAAGCTACCAGCCCACAGCTGAGAAAAAAAACATGTATGAACGAACTGTTCCCCTAAGAGAACCCGACCCAATTGTGTAAGCAACACCTATTTATAACTGAACCCGATCGAAACAGCAGGATATCGAGAGAGATGGAGGGGATTATACGAAATATCATCGAAACCCTAACCCCACGCCGCATCGACCCATCACCCTGGCGACCCTGTCCGGCCTTTGCGTGCCGCCGAGAGGCCAACGGCCGGCCGACAGAGCCGCGCGCGGCCTAGAAGAGGAACAGAACAGCAGCAATGGCGAGTTGAGGGAGAAACTTTGCAGCAATTTTTCTCCCTCGACAACCGATCCCTTCGCGAGCTGTTTGTTGAGGTATGATCACAACCTAACCCTCTTCAAACCTATTCTTTTAGTTGTAAGTAGACATCTGATAGATCGAAAAATCGACTCAAAGTCGATGAAAATCCCATCCCGAGTCAAGACACGGATCAGTCCAAACTCCCAAGTTGGGAGGCGAATTACTGTTAATCCATTAACTTTTTCAGAAATCTATTTGAACAACTTTTTAGATAACATATAGGGCTTTAGGATCTAGTTTGTTGTGTTGAATTTCATTAACCGTAGGCAGAGAAATTCGTTCCTAGAAATCATGAAAAACCTATTTTCAAAACTTAGAAAACCCATCGACACGACGTACGTCCCGCCATTCCGGGCAACGTGGTCGCACACCGAAGGCATCGAAAGCTGTATAACAGCTTCGTGGTCGTGTGGGCTTTGACGAAATTCAAATTGGTCGCGTGTGCGCGACGAATTTGATGCGTATCCGTCGAAATACACCGTATCGGCCTCTGTACAAATTTGCCAATTACTTCGTGCACGTTTGTCAGATCGAGACGAAACTTGCGCCAACAGGACCGTATCGTTTTTCTGGTCCTGTATGCCAAGTTTGGTCCGATTCTGAGACAGTTGATAAAATCACCGTTTTGTGGGTCCCACGGTCCGACTTAACGGATGATTTTGTGCACGGCCCGCCGGAATCCAACTTTGGACATACAGTTGGGTTCATATCGGAAAACCGGATCCGTAGACATGTAGTTTGACTACTTTAGAAACCATTGACTCTGGCACGCTTTTCGGTGCAAAGCGGGTCCAACGGCGGACTTTGTTTTTGCCCAAAATTACCGTTTTGCCCCTGTGTCCAGAATTGGAATTAAGGATAGACAATCCTAGCTAATTTGACTATTCTGAGACTGTTGGCATTGTCTGTTTCAGCTTTCGGAGACAGTTGTGATGACTTGGACTTCGTGGTTTATCGGTTGACTATATATTTGTTGGATCTGCGTGCAACCTCCTGGCAAGTATACCTTGCCTTCCTCTACAGTTTTATTTACATGCATTTCCTTTTATTTTTTAGTCATTTGATTGTTTATTGACATGTGCTTTTCGTGTTATTTTTTGTGGAGTTGTTTTTATTGTTTATAGCCATGTTCATGTTTTGGCCTTGTGTTTCACATTTGGAGTTCTCGTCAGTACCTTGCTTGAGTCGTGTCATAGAACGAGTACGTGTAAGTGAACTGCTAAATCCTTGACATTGTTTCCTTGGCACCAGAGAGTCCACACTCGGGACGAGGGTGTTTTCCTTGATCTGTTTACATCCGTGAGTCCACGCTAGGGACTAGGATGTCGATTATTTGCACCAGAGAGTCCACGCTCGGGACGAGGATGTAGACTTGACTTGACTTAACTTGCACCAGAGAGTCCACGCTTGGGACGAGGGTGTTTACATCAGAGAGTCCACACACGGGACGAGGATGTAGTACTTGTACCAGAGAGTCCACGCTCGGGACGAGGGTGTTTACATCAGAGAGTCCACACACGGGACGAGGATGTAGTATTTGCACCAGAGAGTCCACACTTGGGACGAGGGTGCCTTGCCGTGAACTAACCAGAGAGTCCACACTCGGGACGAGGGTTAGTGTTTAGTTCAAACCCGTGAGTCCACACTCGGGATGAGGGTTTGGTTTCTTCCATTGATCTCGTAATTATCGTTCATCCGGCAGTTCATTTATACGTAGTTGTTCTAGTGTTCGTATTCGTGTTCGTATTTGTGTTCGTGTTTGTGTTCGTAGTCATTTATTTTATCCTTGTTCTTTCTTGTTTATTTTCTTGCGCATGATAAAACCATTAGATAGACATGTATATTATGTATCTTGCTATGTCCTCTGAGGACCTGATGATCTCTTCAGGTTTAGCGGTTGCATGGAGTTAGCTAGTAGTTCTAGATGGCAGACGTGATGATACATTACGGGATTCAAGTATTGTTATTGAGTTTATCATCCGCTCGTGCTTTTCATTCCTTATCATGAGATATCATGTTCCTTGTTTCAGTTGTAGACTCTTGTTATATTCCTTCGAGTCTTATCGGACATTTATGCTAGTGGGTTGCAGACCACGACCCATAGTGTTCATTCATGTTTCATATTCTTATTGTGGATTGAGATATAGATTGTATTGCCATGATTTGGCAGTAAACCATAGCCTTGACAGCGTTTACGTATTCGAGATGGGCTGGAGTCCGCTCGATGCGTAGCTGGGCTTGGACATGCTTCGTATCCGAAAAGCGGGTGCGGGTCGTGACAGCAAACCATGGGCCATTCAGTTGACATGGGGAAAGTTGATGGAAATCCATGTGCCTGAGTTAAGTCTGTGTATAGTTGTATATAGTACTTTTGTGAGAATGTTTCTTGAGAACAGTCTAGTAATAGGGAAGCTTAGTGTAGAGGATATTTGGTCAAGTTTTTGGTAAGCTAGAGTGCCTCATCTTATGCAACTTTCTCTAAGTCTGAGTGTTTATTTTTGCATTCGACTGAATATTTTGGGGTCAGTATTCAGAGTTACATGAGGCAAAGGGTTGGCTGCATGGCTAATATCTATGTTAAATCTAGTAATGAAGGTTGTGTGAGTAAGCATGATTTGAGGTATCTATTTAAAAAAAAAGTTAGAGTTCACTCTTGTTTACAGCCTGTTTACAATCTGCTACTAGAGTGAACCTTATGACTTTAAGGTATCACTCATAGAACAGTTTGTAAGTTACTACTGTTAGAAATTGAGGTTGGCAGTGTATAATATTGTTGACCCAAAGTTAGCATATAGTTGTTTTTGTAAAGTTATATAAAAAACTGATTATGGTATAGATTATGGTTAAAATCTAAAAAATACTAGCTTATTCTAAATTAGCCATAAGTAGAAATAATAGGTTTAACAAAAAGGAACTTGTTTAGTCTTTAACCAACTTGTACTTAATATAACAGGTGGACATCCAGCTCCATCTAGTACACTTGATTTCCCGGAGCAAGACAAGTACTGTTCTATGGTTTTTGTGCAATTACATATCTTGTACTTTTCTTGTGACACGTCATGACACGATATCTTATACCCTTGTACTTTTCTGTTCTTGTACTTAC
Source organism: Iris pallida (assembly GCA_029216955.1). NCBI lineage: Eukaryota > Viridiplantae > Streptophyta > Magnoliopsida > Asparagales > Iridaceae > Iris > Iris pallida. The sequence continues at coordinate 3,639,516 of JANAVB010030019.1, read as the reverse complement.
TTGTGTCGGGGAGAGAAAATACACTAGCTATGTGACCAAATCCCGGTTACAATATTCATGTAGATAGCTTAGGTCTCGCATCGTGCACGCGGGTCCTAAGCCGTACCGATATTCATGTACTCCTGTACATATTCCTGTACTCACCCCAGCCGGTTACATAGGCTAGTTGTATTTCAAATTTGGTGCACATGTCATGTCTTGTACTTCAGGTTCATTGTTACATTTCTGTACTTTATTTCCTGTACTTACATTCTTGTACTTTTATTTCTTGTATCTCATATTTCATGTTCTCCTGTACTCATTTCTATATCATGATGTTCTTGTTCATTACCTAGAACTGTACTTTGCTCCGCTCCTGACTAGGATATATTGCAGATGAGATGGAGGCTTTGTGTGACACATACTATGGCCGAGAGCCTATAGATGCAGTAGAGCCAGCTGGAGTTGCTCTGGACTTAGAGGCTGAGGAAGCCTAGTACCTACCATTTTAGTTTCATTTGGACTTTGTATTAGAGACATCAGTTTACATTTTTTTGCTGGAAATTGTAATAACTCTTAGACATGTACTTTGATTCTAGGATTCGATATTAGATATTGTGTTTTATATTCATTCTTATCTGGACTTATAGTTTCCCTAGAGATTGGTGTCACGCCCCAGAACCAGAATACTAGAGAGCGGGGGCAGACATAGCCAGCTACGTATATTGAAATGGATTCCATCTCGCTATACGGTCACGGCTGTCTAGGATACATGAGGGTTTATCTACAAGCCAACAGTCTCTTAAGGTCAAGAACAAGCCTATTGTCTCAATCACAAGTAAGTAAATAGATGTTACAAGATGTATGATCATTAAATATACAATAATAAGGCGTCCCAAATATTACATATTCAGCTGATCATGAAGCTAGTCGTTACAAAATGTTAGGACTAGCAAGAGTTTAGTCATACATGATCAACCCTAGGATTTGTTAATCATGTTACAGCCCGTAGGCAGACAGTAAGTAAGTACAATCGAGCTAAACAGGTGCTCGTCGGCTAAACGCCTCAAAAGAATATTTTTATAATAGAGCGGGAGAGCCAAAATAACCCACTCGTTGCCAGGATTCCTTCTAGTGTTCACCATCTGGCTGGAAGGTCGGTAGATCATCTGGAGCTGCTCCGAAATCTGGCCATACAAAACCAGCTAGGTCAGACCCCAGAAAGAGCAAGTGCCACAAAGGAGCTTCACTTAAGAACTAAAATCAGCAATCAGCACAGGAATATAAATATAATTAAAATAAGGACAGGAATGAAAGGAAATATATCAGGATGATATACGACGAGATAACCATGGAACTATTCAGATAGCCAGGTTACAACCCATAAACCAAACAAGGACCGGGATTGTAACCCTTCGTCTGAACGGAGCTTGGTTTCTCACCATTTATCGAGAAAATAAATACAAGCATGCTAGTCATGTAACAGTCTGGAACAAGATCAGGGCAAGACTAGACTGGTTAGACTCCATCCAATCACTTCACGACCAAGCAAGAATTACGGCTTGATACTTTAACTAACTAGGGTTGTCACAAGCCTAATTACTAACAAGATGCAGTGAGATTATTCCACAGCCACAAGCCCTGCAGACCATCCAGGCTACCCAGGTCGAAAGATTTAGGGTTGAATTCAGGTGGGTACATCGTCCAGGAAACGCATGTACCCTTAAGTAGCTTAAAGGGTGCAACACATGACAGTGTGCTGGAAATGTGCCCTACTCGACGGCAGGCTACAGATCCCAGGCGCGCCCAGGTAACGGGATTGCCTGTAGCTGGAAAATCTCTTCATGACTAATGTAATTAATCTAGTTATTAGTCCTTAGTTCATTTCAATAGGTACTCCTGACCGTGGTACTCAGGAGTCCCATCCTAGACATGATGCAAGACAGGACTGGTTTATTTATACAAGTACAAGCGCCCACGGTGTCCAGGTAATGTATTCTTGCCAGGTCATATCATGTCAAGTAGCCGTCGCAACAGCTTATCAAGATATAACATGTCAGGTTATCAGGTCAAGTATACTAGTCAGGAGTGCGCCACGATGGGCCACTATCAGGTCATGTCAGGTTACCCATGTCAGGAGTGCACCACTACGGGTCACTGTCGTGTCATGCTCAGGGATCATTTCCAAACATATTAAACAAATCCATGATTATCAAGTTCATGACAAAAGGCGTAAGGATATAAAATGGACGCTAAATATCTAATAAAATATCAATATACAGGGCTATAGAAGATCAAGGGTAATCAGGCTACGCTCAAGCCAGGCTACGCTCAGGCTAGCGTACGCTCAGGTCTGCGTACCAAAGGATCCATACACTTCCAATAGGAAGCGTACGCAAGGGTCAGCGTACACAAGAGCACGCTCAAGCTACAGGTAAGCGTACGCTCAAGCTAGCGTACGCTCAAGACTGCGTACGCTCGAGCTAGCGTACGAAAGGGGCCAGCATACGCCTAGCGTACCAAGGCACGCGTACGCTCAAGCTAGCGTATGCTCAAGACACGCTGCCAACAGGCAGCGTATCAAGGTGAGCGTACGCTCACTAAAGAGCAGCGTACGAAGGCTAGCGTACGCTCGCTAAAGAGCAGCGTACGAAGGCTAGCGTACGCTCGCTAAAGAGCAGCGTACGAAGGCTAGCGTACGCTCGCTAAAGAGCAGCGTACGACTCAGCAGCATAAGCTAAAAAGCTAGCCACAATCTTCTGGTGCTCCCTGAGAGTCTAAAGAACTATACGGAGATGCTGCTCATGCTCCGCCTCACTCTTGCTGTAGACCAGAATGTCATCCAAGAACACGATCACAAACTGATCCAAGTAAGGCATGAAGATGCGATTCATGAGGTCCATGAATACTGCCGGCGCGTTGGTTGCTCCAAAAGACATAACAAGGAACTCCCAATGCCCATATCTCGATCTAAAAGCTGTCTTCGGGATGTCCTGCTCTCTGACTCTGATCTGGTGATATCCTGAGCGTAAATCAATATTCGAGAATACTGATGCCCCTTTGAGTTGATCAAACAAGTCATCTATCCTCGGAAGAGGGTATCTGTTCTTGATTGTCACTGAGTTCAAGGTACGATAATCAACACATAACCTGGACGTACCATCCTTCTTTTTCACAAGAAGCATCGGGGCTCCCCAAGGCGATCCACTAGCATGAATGAATCCCTTGGTTCTAAGATCTTCAATCATCTTATACAAGATCTCCAACTCTGATGGCACCATCCTGTAGACTCTCTCTGACACTGGGGCTGTCCCGGAAATCAAGTCTATAGTGAACTCGATCTCCCGCTCCGGAGGCATACCTGGAAGCTCCTCTGGAAAAACATCTGGGAACTCATCCACTATCCTGGGCAACTGAACTGCTGCTACTGCCATCCGCAATACTGGAGGAGATGACTCAACCTCACCTCGAGAGAAAGAAAACTCCAGCTCTCCTGGAATGCTAAAAACAACCCTACCAATATGGCAGCCTATCCTAGCATACTGGTTCCTCAACCAATCCATCCCTAAGACTACATCATAATCGGCCATCGGGAACTCTATCAACCTAGCGGGGAATTCTCTACCGCTAACTACGATCCGACACGAGGAAAACACTCTATCTACTCCCACAAGTCCGTTACCAGTAAGTATATTGAGCCTTACCGATAATGACTCGGGCTCCAATCCTACCCGTGTCGCGAATCGTGCAGACATAAAAGAATGCGATGCACCAGAATCAAATAAAGCTGAAGCTGGAAAGGAGTTGACGAGAATAGTACCTGCCACTACCTCACCTGGTGCCAACTCTTCCTCCACGGTCATCACCATAGCCTGACCGTGCCCTCGGGGTGCTGGTCCCCTCTGCTGAAACCCTCGCTGCCTATTCTGACTCAAGGCCTGGGCTTGCGCATACTGCTGGGGGCTCTGCTGCTGAAACGCCTGGGACTGAGGCGGCAAGGGCCTCGGCAATGGATACTGCTGCTGTTGGACCGGAGCTGGTCCTCTCACCGAAGAGCTAGAAAAGTTGGACGATGATGAACCACCCCTGTTCGGGCAGGATCCAACCCTATGGTCTGGTGCTCCACAAGCCAGACACAATCCCTGTGCCCTGCGACATTCTGCCACCACATGGCCTGGCTTCCCACAATGAGAACAACCCACCGCGGAAGATTGCTTCTGCTTCTGCTACTGCTGAGGGTGCGTCGGAGTGGAATGCTGAACCGACGTTACTGAGGCCGCTCGCCTCGGAGCTCCAATAGTCAAAGCCCTGGCTGCCGGGGCCGGTGCTGAAGACTGATTCATCTGGCCGTGAGATCTCTTCCGACCCCCGGTCCTATCCACGATCCTCTGGGAGGTATACTCATGCCTCCTAGCTGCTCTCAAGACTGCATCGAAAGTCTGATGCTCAAACTACTCGACCGCCAACAAGATCTCCAGGTGAAGTCCCTGCTGGAACCGCTGGGCTCTATCATACTCGGTTGCCACCAAGGTGGGAGCAAACCGACTGAGTCTGGAAAACTCGGCCGCATATCCATCGACCGTCCTGCCTCCTTGCTTCAGATTGGTGAACCTGGTCTGCAGATCATACCGAGCCACGGCATCGAAATACTTGGTCTGGAATCTCTCTCTGAACACTGCCCAAGCAATGGGTACTGCTAATCCAACGGCCTGTGCTGCCTACCAGCTGCGGGCAAGATCTAACAACTGCAGGCGCACAACAGCCACCTTCTCGTTCTCTGGGGTCCTGGCTGCTTCTAGAATCACCTCGGTGTCCTGAAGCCATGCATCCGCCGCGATAGCATCTTCACTACCGTCGAAGAAGGGAGGGTTCAAGCGCTTGAAGCTGTTGGCAGTACTGTTACCCTGATGACCACCCCGGGTCAAAGCATCCGTCACTGCTTGGTGCAAGGCATCTCCACGCCGGTCTTAGGAAGCTATCAAGGTCCTGACGAGTCCTACCAAAGTGCCGTCATCATGTTCTACAGGTTGAACTGGCTGGACTGGTAGCTCTCCGCCAGAAGGCACGACTCTGGAGGCTACTCCGGAATGCTGGGCTTGGTCTCCAGGTTGCTGCTGGTCCGCGGGAGGTGCTCCGCCTTGCTGATCGACCGGTTCAGGTATTATGCCGCTGAAGAAGACGACATAGAAAATAATAAGGAAAGACCATGACAGACCAACGATGCAAGCAGATGATCAGGACAAGAATCCAGGGATTCAGAAGATACGAGCAGAGATCAAGGACGAATACTGATTGATACATCTATTCGGTAAACCCTCACATATCTTAATTTACAAGACCTGCATGGGCCACCACTTAAACCATGTCACGCCCCAGAACCAGAATACTGGAGAGCGGGGGCAGACATAGCCAGCTACGTATATTGAAATGGATTCCATTTCGCTATACGGTCACGACTGTCTAGGATACATGAGGGTTTATCTACAAGCCAACAGTCTCTTAAGGTCAAGAACAAGCCTATTGTCTCAATCACAAGCAAGTAAATAGATGTTACAAGATGTATGAGCATTAAATATACAATAATAAGGCATCCCAAATATTACATATTCAGCTGATCATGAAGCTAGTCGTTACAAAATGTTAGGACTAGCAAGAGTTTAGTCATACATGATCAACCCTAGGATTTGTTAATCATGTTACAGCCCGTAGGCAGACAGTAAGTAAGTGCAATCGAGCTAAACAGGTGCTCGTCGGCTAAACGCCTCAAAAGAATATTTTTACAATAGAGCGGGAGAGCCAAAAATAACCCACTCGTTGCCAGGATTCCTTCTAGTATTCACCATCTGGCTGGAAGGTCGGTAGATCCTCTGGAGCTGCTCCAAAATCTGGCCATACAAAACCAGCTGGGTCAGACCCCAGAAAGAGCAAGTGCCACAAAGGAGCTTCACTTAAGAACTAAAACCAGCAATCAGCACAGGAATATAAATATAATTAAAATAAGGACAGGAATGAAAGGAAACATATCAGGATGATATACGACGAGATAACCATGGAACTATTCAGATAGCCAGGTTACAACCCGTAAACCAAACAAGGACCGGGGTTGTAACCCTTCGTCTGAACAGAGCTTGGTTTCTCACCATTTATCAAGAAAATAAATACAAGCATGCTAGTCATGTAACAGTCTGGAACAAGATCAGGGCAAGACTAGACTGGTTAGACTCCATCCAATCACTTCACGGCCAAGCAAGAATTACGGCTTGATACATTAACTAACTAGGGTTGTCACAAGCCTAATTACTAACAAGATGCAGTGAGATTATTCCACAGCCACAAGTCCTGCAGACCATCCAGGCTACCCAGGTCGAAAGATTTAGGGTTGAATTCAGGTGGGTACATCGTCCAGGAAACGCATGTACCCTTAAGTAGCTTAAAGGGTGCAACACATGACAGTGTGCTGGAAATGTGCCCTACTCGACGGTAGGCTACAGATCCCAGGCGCGCCCAGGTAACGGGATTGCCTGTAGCTGGAAAATCTCTTCATGACTAATGTAATTAATCTAGTTATTAGTCCTTAGTTCATTTTAATAGGTACTCCTGACCGTGGTACTCAGGAGTCCCATCCTAGACATGATGCAAGACAGGACTGGTTTATTTATACAAGCACAAGCGCCCACGATGTCCAGGTAATGTATTCTTGCCAGGTCATATCATGTCAAGTAGCCGTCGCAACAACTTATCAAGATATAACATGTCAGGTTATCAGGTCAAGTATACTAGTCAGGAGTGTGCCACGATGGGCCACTATCAGGTCATGTCCGGTTACCCATGTCAGGAGTGCACCACTACAGGTCACTGTCGTGTCATGCTCAGGGATCATTTCCAAACATATTAAACAAATCCATGATTATCAAGTTCATGACAAAAGGCGTAAGGATATAAAATGGACGCTAAATATCTAATAAAATATCAATATACCGGGCTATAGAAGATCAAGGGTAATCAGGCTACGCTCAAGCCAGGCTACGCTCAGGCTAGCGTACGCTCAGGTCTGCGTACCAAAGGATCCATACACTTCCAATGGGAAGCGTACGCAAGGGTCAGCGTACACAAGAGCACGCTCAAGCTACAGGTAAGCGTACGCTCAAGCTAGCGTACGCTCAAGACTACGTACGCTCGAGCTAGCGTACGAAAGGGGCCAGCGTACGCCTAGCGTACCAAGGCACGCGTACGCTCAAGCTAGCGTATGCTCAAGACACGCTGCCAACAGGCAGTGTATCAAGGTGAGCGTACGCTCACTAAAGAGCAGCGTACGAAGGCTAGCGTACGCTCGCTAAAGAGCAGCGTACGAAGGCTAGCGTACGCTCGCTAAAGAGCAGTGTACGAAGGCTAGCGTACGCTCGCTAAAGAGCAGCGTACGAAGGCTAGCGTACGCTCGCTAAAGAGCAGCGTACGACTCAGCGGCATAAGCTAAAAAGCTAGCTCACTGTTCACTGTCTTCTCCAAATGGCAAGAACAGCAAGAACTTCTAAAGTTGAATCTAAGCTTCAATTGTCCAAATCTTGGTCAAAACAAGTCCGAATCCAACTTTCCAAAGGTCAAAATTCGGTAGAATAAAATTCTCTAAAACGTGGAACCATCAAAACTTAAAAACAAGCAAGTTTAATAGATCAAAACACCAAAAATCTGAAAATAGCAAAACTCTAGATCTACAAGAATTAAAGCCTCAAAATAGAAAATGACAAGTTCTAATGTGGTTTAGAATCATGAGGAGAAGCTAATGAAACCATCAAAAAGGAGTTCTCTTGTGGAAGCAAGTTGCACTTGCCTATGGTTGGAGAGTTGTGGAGAGGAAGGAAGAAGAAGAAGAAGAAATAAATGAGAGTTATGGAGGAGAGAGAAGGTTGGTGGGAAAATAAATATCATGGGTGGTGGTAGGTAGGGGGTTCACCTTGGTCCATGATGAACTAAGCATTGGACCGGCCGAACCAAGCCAACCCAAACCGAGAGTAAACAAGCCAAGCCAAACCAAGGAGATATGCAAATACAAGATAAAATACGTATACGTATTCCAAATACGCAATACGAACAACAGGCATTACAATTGGTACAATTTACTTCATTGTGTCCAACGATGAAGGCTGGGCGTGTCTGACTCGTGTCCGATTATTCGAGAGCGGATCGTGACATATTTTTAGTGGTGGCCCATGCAGGTCTGTCCTAATTATACCTAGGTATTAGTGTACTTTTGGGGGACTTGATTAAACTAGGGAAAACTTGATCATAGTATAGAAAATCGGGTACATCGGGTATATTAATATTCTATAAACACTTGTTATTTTTAGGTTTAGGACGTCTTAACAGTTTTCTATTTTTCAGATAGTTCAAAGCACATGACACCGGAACTGTTGATCCACCTAGACTTAAGGGTTTCGAGCTTCCACTACCTTCTATCGCCCCTGCTATCCTTATGGGTAGTACGCAGATGATGGAGATGTTCAAGAATTTCTTGCCACCCAAAGGGAGCAGGCCATCCTTTTCCAAGCTAGACTTATTGATACACTCTCCGAGCCAGGAAGGACCTCTGACTTCCAGATTCCCAGACCTTTATATTTCTCCGACATCGAGCGCATATCTTGCACCGAATAGCAGATCAAGAACCTGGAGCCGCTACTGAAAATCATCCAAGTCTTTGAGGACCCGACTTCTCTAAAGATTGGAACCACCAGCTAGGAGATCCATAATGTTGCGCAGACAATAGAACAAGACGAAAAACTAAATCCCAGGAGAGACAAGAAGACTTATGACGAGGATAGCAACTATTGTGGATCCACAAAGCATCGCCACACTCAGACATCGCTTCTTCAGCCCAGCGGGAGATCCAGATTCAGATCGCCGACGATCATTCGCTACAAGAAAAAACCCTTTTTACAACGTTGAAAAAATGTTGTAAAAGGTCTTTTACAACGTTAAATAGAAGGTCGTTATATCCAGGGTTGTAAAAGGGGAGATATCTTCCACAATGTTCATTTGAACATTGTAAAAATGTTGTAGATGTTCTTCTCATAACACTTTATAAACATTGTTAAAATTTCTAAAATCTGACCAAAACTTTTCTACGACATTTTTTAAATATTGTAAACAATACTTTTAAAACAAATTGCACATGTTGTAAATATAATTTCAACAACATTATGCAACTGTGGTAAAAATAATATCTACCACGTTTAGTAAACATTGTACATATATTTTATGGGGTAAAAATAATATCTATGATGCTTTTGTAGCCATCAGCCTAGAGTGGACAAAGCATTTTCTATGGGCAGAATATTAGTTTAACACCAATTGGCACACAAGCACAAAGACTACCCCATTTGAGGATCTCTATGGTAGAACTCCTCTGTATATATTGACCTATTGTCACGACCCGCACCCACTGTGAGGGTACGAGAACGTAACAACGCCCAGCCTACGCCGCAGTGTCGGCGGTAGAACGCTGTCCTAGGTCAATCATCTAACAATATAAAGGTACCTGTACAGTATATACACTCCGAATGGAGGTGACATAGCAATATACAGTCTCAATCACATCTAAATGCAGAAAGATAAAACAGGAAGATAGATAGATAAAACTGGAATAGAAGAATGTACATCACAGCAAGAGAGAGTCTAAGTGCCTAAAATAACATCCCAACAACCATCCAGAATACAAGTCCCACTACTGAATATGAAATAATATATACAATCAGATCTCAAGACAGAATAGGAAATCTAGTTTAGAGATTGAGACTCCCTAGTCTAGATTTCCTATTCTGTCTTGAGATCTGATTGTATATATTATTTCATATTCAGTAGTGGGACTTGTATTCTGGATGGTTGTTGGGATGTTATTTTAGGCACTTAGACTCTCTTTTGCTGTGATGTACATTCTTCCATTCCAGTTTTATCTATCTATCTTCCTGTTTTATCTTTCTGCATTTAGATGTGATTGAGACTGTATATTGCTATGTCACCTCCATTCGGAGTGTATATACTGTACAGGTACCTTTATATTGTTAGATGATTGACCTAGGACAGCGTTCTACCGCCGACACTGTATACCTATGTTCCAGAGTTGGTGTAGCACAGAGGAGTAGCTGAGGCTCTGGCTCTAAGAGATAATTCTCTCCAAATCCTTATGGACAATTTATTGTTGGCTCAAAATAGGATGAGTAAACTGACAGATCTGCATAGAACTGACAAGGAGTTCATGGTAGGTGATTGGGTATATCTCAAGTTACAGCCTTACAAGCAAATTTCTGTGTCCCAAATGAAGTCTTGAAAATTCTAGAGGCAATGAAATCATGTGCAATAAAATTATGCAGATCACAATTCCCAAAAAAAGCTGCAAAAAAGAAAGAATGGAATTCATCCTTGAGTATAGGTTACTAACTAAACAAAAGGAAAAGTCTGTACAGTAACCGACCAACGAAAAGTGGCTAATATAAAATGATCACCGTGAAACATACCTGAACAGTGGGCTTAAAAGTGAAAAGGTATATAGACAAAATCATTGTCAGCAGCATTGCCATTGATGTTGAATACACCTGGTGAATAATATTAGATAATATTAACTAACATATACAGAAGTTGAAGAATATAAACATCATATCTGGATTCATGTAAAGCTTCTCTAGCACAAGCATGCATGCAGAGGCAGACCAGGGGGCATGCCCAGCCCCCTACAAAGAACTCCATAGTCTTTCTTTGTAAACCGTTTCTTTACCGCCGTACATTGAGCATAACCTTTACTTCACTTCGCTCCTCCAACAAATTATTACTCGCATCATGGTTTTAACAAAATGAAAAGAAAACAAGAAGACATTAGACAAAGACATAAAAACAAAACTACAATTACAATTATATTATAACGCTAAAAATTTTACCTAGCAGGTTTCTTTTCCTTAGAGATGAGTAAGCTCCTTCTCCCTCCTCCTTTATCCGGGCTTGGGACCGGCAATGTAAAATTTACATTGGTGGAGTTAAAAAGGGTTGACAAAGGTATCCTGTCAAGATACTCAATAAAACATCCATACCATATAGCATCAAAATATTTAATAAAACTCAGTACAATAAAAATTCTGAAAAAGGAGTCTAAAATGTCGATAATAGTCAAATAAGGATTCTAAATATCAAAAGAGATAAACGCTTTGCTCCATGCAACTGTAGATCCTATAGCATCCCTAACCACCTTGAGTTCATCTGTACTTCGCCACAAATAAGCTTCTTCATCCACCGTAATATCAACAGAAACCTTCCAAGCATCGAGTCCTAGAGGTTTGAAGTGAACCAAATCAGTAGGATTTGTTGAAAAGATTTCACCTTCAGCCACAACTTTTCCTTTCCTATACCAACTCAACAACTTGCATTTAGCTCCAACCAATGGCTCATGCATGTTATTAGTACCTTCCATGATGTTGCTAGCACGATTTGACTATACCATAATAAACATATACAATTAGTTTGCATGTGGACACCAATGGTCGATTAATATACAACAAAAACCAACTTGGTGATTTACCATGGGAGTATCAACTTCGGGTGAACGTGCAATACCAAGTGAGCTATGATTTTCCTATCATAATTACAATAAGCATATGCAATTAGTTCACAAAATCTACTAAATTATGTTAATCATGAAAACCAAACACAAGTTCTTACCTCCAAAAACATATCTAGTCTAGCCTCCATTTTTCTCATTTTTTCTTCAAGTGAAAGCACCACCTAGTATGTGCTTGGGCTTTTAGCTTGGAAAGTGTAACTCCAAACCCTAGTCCTTTTACTCTACCAGGTCGATCTTCACCCAAAACATGTGAAAGAGCATCATGTTTCATTGATGTTTCTGTGGACTTAGTTCGTGATTCATTGAAATCTTTAATTTTTTTCTGGAAAATCAATATGAAAAATATTTAATATTAACTGAGGAAGATAGTAAGAATATACATATAATAATTATGTTTTTCTTACCATTGATGCTTCGACAGCTTTATTTGTCGGTTCTCGATCCTTGTTCAAATGTCCTTCGGTCCACAATAGGACTCTAGTTACTTCCTGATCCGGTTTTTCTTTCATCTGCAAATTATAATAAATTAGCATACTTCGAACAAATATGGCTATCCATATAACCTAATTGCAGAAATACTAGAATGAATTTTTACCAATTTAACCGCCAATCGTGCATAGCCTCTCCGACTCATCGTGTGTGGTTGTGTATGATGTTTCCTTACTTCCTTCATCAGGACGCTTTTTGTCTATGTCAAAGAGTAAATCAATAGCAGGTTGAAAAAAATAGAAACAAGAAGCATGAAATTAGTTGTATTATATTATTAATCATTAGACATTTTAACCTACTTGAAATTTTGGAGAAGTTCTTTTTTTAATGAATTCGCTCCATTGGTGATCAGATAAGTTCATAGGCTTTAACCCAACAAGACTTGCCGCCTTTTCTTCATCTTCTAGCGTAAGAGCTTCTATCACTCCATTGCCTATACGGGATCTATACTCTCTCAAGGAAGTTGCCATCTTTTGCAATACGTAATCCTTTTGTGTTTCATCCAAATTGTATCTCAATTGTAATGCATATCATTTATAATATATTTATATATAAAAATGCATTAACAACTAGTATTTGAATCAGATATATTTAATGGGTAACTTACCAGCACAAGTGTCCAGAGGTTGTCTTTATGATCCGTCGAAACTTTTCTCCAATCGTCAAAGAGTATCGGAACCTTATCACGGACTAAGGCACCTATGATAGAGGATAAGGTAACAGAATTGTCACAGATAGGTTGTCCCTTTTCATTGAATTCCACTGCTACAATTGTACGATGAGTATCTTGAACCCCAAGACCTTTCAGTTGTGTTTTGCCGCATTTAATCCTTTTAGGTTTAGGATTTTCGCCATTATTTTGAGTAGAATTTCCTTCAGGTTCATCATTGTTTTGAGTTGAATTTTCTTCATATTCGTGATTTTTCTGAGAACCATTTACTAAAGGGTCTGCATCAGGCAAAGTTGGATCATCTAAACCCACGTCTTGGATATTATCATCATCGTGTTGAGGATCTGCAATAGAAGGCATAAGCGATGGTGGTGATTGTCTTGTCTGTATTTTCGTCCTTTTATCCTTCTGAAATATAATTTAAGTTGAAAATCAGTATACAAAGTAAAAAAAAATTTAACTAAATTCTACATTCTTGATTTTGTGTCCAAATAATGCAATGAAGAAAGACCCATACAATCAGATTATCACACCCATTGACTCCAGTATTCATAGATTGCAATCTTTTTGAGGATCGCTTCGGCAACCTATTTGAATTCTGAAAATATAATACATTTTTGTACAAATCTTTAGACAAAGTAAAATCTAAACAAAGTAATTTTATGACAATGGAAATTGTAACTTTTATTACCTTCATTTGGCGTTGGCACTCCTAAATTTCAGTTACCGATTGTTCCAATTGCTGAAAGTGACAAAAAGGAACTAACATATACAATTAGATTCAATAAATATGAAATTAAATTAATATCCATAGTCGATTCATAGTCTGACACATAACAAGTATTAAAATACAAATAGAAAGATCAACTAAAACAACCAAAGGTCATACATCCAGAACAACTAAAACAACCAACGCAAAAAGAATTCCAAAGCAAACATAAGTAATCACTACTATAGTAAAATGCCTTCACAATCCCTTCTTTCAAAGCTATCATCTTCATCGTCCATATCTTCATTGATCTTCGATACATCCAATAGTTGAGAGCTTATTTCAGTATTCTCGTCAAATGATTCTAATTCATGGAAACCTCTAGGTGGTGCTTTCAACACAACATACCAGTTAGATGAATCAGACTCTCTTGAGTAGAACACTTGCTTAGCTTGAGAAGCTAGAATAAAAGGATCACTTTGAAATTGATTTTGATATTGGTGGAGATTAACTAATATAAAACCATCTTCAACCGTTACGCCACGATCAATACTAGCCCAATCACATTTAAACACCGGAATTTGGAGAATATTGTAGTCCAACACAATAATTTAACTTAGCACACCATAGTAAGCCTTAGAAGCTTGTATCCTATTACTGGAATCGTTCACACTGTTTGCTTCAATCGAAACACCACTATTTTGTGTTGCCCTTTGGACATCTTTGGTATGAAACCAACGCCCATTAATAACATAGTCCAGTATAAGTAACTGCTTGCTTTACAGGCCCATATGATAACCACTTTATCGTATCAGATATAGGCTTTCCTGTGCTAATTTTCCCTTGAACCTGTAAATTTGTTTGACATTAGTTATAATAATCAGGAAATGTAAGTGAGTGCTTATTCCAAAGCTTAAATTTTGTATATGTGTTGCAATTTTATATTGGACTAATAAAAAAATCATATAATCATTACCTTTTCTTGGAACCAATCAGTAAATGTAATCGAGTGTTTATTCCAAAGCTGGAGTTCATTTGTGACGAGACGACTATCTAAATGCTTCAGCTCATCCATATGCATTCTAGTAGAAAACAATATGGTAAAAAATGTAATTGTTACCCTAACTAAGCATATAATGTAGATTCTTTTCTTATTGAGTATGTAAATACTTACTTTTCATAAGGCTCCACTTCTGCAGTATTAAATAGCACATAGCGGTGTGCAACTTTTAACATTTCATCAAATATCATTTCATGCTTTCCTTTACTAATTGGACGACCTACACTCTGAAATCCTTCATTTCGACTATGTCGCTCACCTATTTCAGTAGCTCCTTTCATGTAACCACTACAATATCTCATACACTCCTCCGTAAGATAACTCTCTGCTATGCACCCTTCAGGACGTGCGGGGTTTTTAACATGCCCCTTTAGTGTTTACATATATCTACAAAAAAATGTTTCCAAATATGCATAAATATATAACATTTTTTATATGAATTCTACAAAGTAACTTTTGAGGAGTAAGAGGATATAGTGTTGCACCTTTCAAACGAATACATCCAACGATAATGTACAGGGCCACACAAACGCACTTCTTGCACTAAGTGGATGGTCAAGTGTATCATAATATCAAAAAATGAAGGAGGAAAAAATCCTTTCCAACATGCATAGTGTCTCGACAACTTGATTCTCGAGATTTTCCAGTCTTCTTCGATCGATTACCCTTTGGCATAGTTCGTTCAAAAATGAAGATAACCGAAATATTGCATTCCTTGGACCCTTTGGTAAGAGTCCTCTCAAAGCTACGGATAAAAGTTGTTGCATCAGAACATGGCAGTCATGGGACTTGAGACCTATGACGTTGTTATCCTTTGAGAAACATCTCCGAATATTAGAACTATATCCATCGGGTACCTTCAATTTCCTTAAACGATTATAAAAAATCTGTTTTTCTTGTTTCGATAATGTGTGTTGTGCTGCTGGAAGGTATGTCTTTCCATCCCTTTCTTGAGGATGCAACTCATTCCTAATTTTCATATGTTGCATATCTTTTTGAGAATTAAGATTGTCTTTAGATTTTCCTTTTATATCCAAAATAGTGCCAATTATACTCTCGCAGACATTTTTTCAGTATGCATTACATCCAAGTTGTGACGTAACAACAACTCCTGAAAAGAAAAAACACAAAAAAATTATTTTTCAGAATCCGTATTAACTCTAAATTAAGAAAAACATAATAGTACTAGATTAATTTAGGTAACTTACCTTCCAATAAGGCAACTCGAAGAATATCGATTTCTTCTTCCATATCTGAATATTAGCATCATCCGTATCTTTTACCTTTTGTGATTTTTTTCCTTTTCTCTTCTTTGATTTTTTCTCCTTTCCCCAATCATTTTCAATATTACTTGTAGCTTTAAACACGTCCATACTGCTCATTACAACTGGCTTACCCTCTCTTCATTTTTACCATTAAACCAACTCTTTTTTTTACGAAAAGGGTGGTTTGGAGGAAGGAATCTCCTATGATGCATGTATACGCATTTACTACTAAATGGTAACCAGTCATATAATGTATTAACACCACAAATAGGACAAGCTGCCCTTCCTTTTGTGGTACAACCAGCCAGATTACCGTAAGCAGGAAAATCGTTAATAGTCCACATCAAGATCGCATTAAGCTTGAACATGGACTTACTGAATGCATCATATACCTCCACTCCATTATTCCATAGCTCTTTTAAATCATCTACAAGTGGTTCCAAGTATACATCAATGTCATTACCTGGTTGCTTTGGACCTGGAACTAATAAAGATAACATTAGGTGCTCTTTTTTCATGCATAACCATGGAGGAAGGTTGTATGTAACAAGCATGACCGGCCAACAACTATACGTGGAGCTAAGATCAGAAAAAGGATTAAATCCATCGGCTGCAAGTCCAAATCTCAAATTTCTAGAATCGGAAGCAAAATTAGGCCTACTTTCTGTCAATTGTCTTCCAAGCTAAAGAATCAACTGGGTGTCTTAGTTTGCCGTCTGTGCTTTTATTCGTGTCATGCCATCTCAGTTGTCCTGCTATGTCTTGAGATCTAAACATCCTTTTAAGCCTAGGTATTATTGGAAAATATCTAAGCACCTTCACTGGCACCCTTTTCCTATTCTCATTGTCATCTTTTTTATACCTTGAAGAGCCACATTTTGGACAAGCATCCAGATCGGAGAATTCTTTTCTAAACAGACAACAATCATTCTCACAAGCATGTATTTTTTCGTAATTGAGATCAAAAGACTTCAACAACTTTTTTATTTCATAGTTGCTTTTTGGAAGCACATTCGCATCTGGTAGCATACCACTAATTGTGGTTAGAAGTTCGTTAAAACTACTAGTTGATAATCCATTAGTAGTTTTGATCTTGTATAAAGCTATTGTAGCAGAAATCTTTGTAGACTTAGTACAACCTGGATATAAAGGAGTTTCAGCATCTTCTAGGAACATTGACCTCTTGTGTTTCATTTCTATCATCTAGAATAATTTCATCATGTGCGTCTAGAAACATCCTATATGTATCAGAAAATAATTCTTCATCTCCATGAACAGTAGAACGTTCTCCATGCAAAACCCAAGTAGTGTAAGTAGGATCCATGCCGTTACACACTAAGTGCTCAAACACAATATGACCAGGTAGGTTAGCACATGTGTTCCGACACTTTGTACATGGACAACTAATATTCTCAAGTTGTTCCTTGTTTCTGAGATTATCTTTTGCAAGATTTGACTTTCTAAGAACTTTATTATATTTCATAGCATTTTTAACAAAATTTGATGCTCCTTCTTTGTACTCGTTAGTGACTCTGCATAAAGAAATATAATTTAAAAAAGTATAGCATAATATTGAAAAATTAGACAATAATATAATATAAAAATTATGATGTTAATGTCAAATTTAACCTTGGCAGATGAACCCAAGCCTTATCCATCACAAGAATGATGCGTTTCTTTTCCTATCAGTCTATTACTTCTGTAAAGGAAAAGAAAAAAAACAAAATTGTGAATTATGTTGCATTTTGAGTTAAAATCCATTCAACAGTAGGTGGATCAAAACTACCAAAGTTGTTGTCAAAGACTAATGTGCATAACCAACATCTACTAGGCTATTTCAACAAATAATTCAAGATAACTAGTATCTCACAAATCCAGAAAATTGTTGTCATGCACGTGCTCCATGGCTTAAGAAAAGGTTAGGTAGGGAAACTTTCAAAGGATCTAGTATGGACAACTAAGCTCTAGTGTAACATTGTAAATGGCAAGCCACAGTACTGCAATACCTGAAGTTGTACAAAAAGCAATTCAGTTGGAATATCATGCTGAATTAGAAATAATTTGTGATGAAGGGAAGAAAATTCTTGAATATGCAGCTGAGTTAGGAATCATTTCTGACGAGGGAAGAAAATGTCTATCCAGAAATTGCGCGAGTACCCGGAAGAAACAAATGAGTGAAAACAGTAATAAAGATGTAGAAGAGGTTAGAATTGTCAAAAAGTCAAAAAGGGGGCCCTGTGTGAACTTGAAGTAATATGAATGCAAGAAAACAACTGAATCTTGCATGCCAAAATACCAACAACTACTCTGTATGGAATAAAAAGAGAATAAACAGTCGGAGACTTTCCTCCTTGAACAAGTAGCAACCCGAACCATTTACAACATATAACATAAACATGTAGAGAAAAAAAACTCCTGCTTGAGGTTATATAGATTGTTACATAAACGTGAACCAAACAACTACCACTTATTGAATTTACATAAAGAGACCAACCTACCTAAAATCCTTCCAACAAATCAAATGTGGATGGGATAAGCCATATAACCCATATAACATTAGTAGTGATCCCAAAAAGCTTTCTACTTTCATAAAACTTGAGACTTAGCCAGTTGGTAGGTCAGCTTTGTAACATAAAAGCAATAGTTTCATGTGACATCCAGTCCTTATCAGATGTCTATATTTCTTACCTTACACCAAGATAAAACAATTAACAAACAGCATACCATCACTCTCCAATACCCCTTGACAAATGGTTATGACAAATGGTTACGGACAAACTTATATGGTTCGTCACGAGCCTTAAGATTATCTTATATAGAAAATACATAATAATGAATATTCACCTAAAATTTTGTCTACCTCACCCAAGAAGATCTGGATGTAGTATAATGTACAATTAGAAAATCTCAAACCATATTGGATTTAAGATGGAATCAAGTCAACCTACCACAGCTCAAGCTAAAACAATTCCAACAGCACAAACAAGCATATTCAGACCTAAATTTATGCTTCGCAGTCCTCAAAAGTGAAAATATATATAATAATATATACATTTTGAAGTATATACACAATTAAAATTTACAAAGTGAAAGTTAAGTATATAATTATTTATGTACTAGAAAGTACTTGCATAAATTTGACACCATCAAATATGATTTCTAAAATAGGATACCCTATCGAAACTTGTTGTAACCTGGGTTGGATAGAATCTAAAGATCCAATCCATGATCAGACTTGGCTGAGTATAGCCATTGTAGATGTTCACGTCAGAACCAGGAGTCTCAAAAGTCAAAAAGGGTTACTCTAACTAAAGATGTTATAATGCACAAACCGAGAATCGCATTAAGATCAATATGAGCTAAGGATAAATAAAGGCAAAAATAGCCACAGACATGTATACAAAAACAAGCTGCTAACCAACGCTCATCAAACTTCGAATATAGAACCAAAAGATCATCTAGGCACAATGATATATGCTAATGCCAAAAGTTCTATGGAGAACATATCCTCTTCAGATGATTAGAAAACACTCATAGATGGATACTGATCACAGCATTTTTATAATACAGCTCACCACTGAAGAATACAGAATAAAGGAACCACGATATAAAAGATGTCATGAGAAAATAAATACCAAAACCAACCTATAGGGTACCATTTCCAGAATCTATAAATTAGGCCACGCAGGGCTTCTCATAGAAGCTAATCAACTTGTGTATTCAAAAGTATGAGGGAAAAAACAACAAAACTACAGGTAAATTTCATGTTCCGTTGACCTTCATTGATTAGAATATTGATGCTAAGCAAAACAAGTACAAGGAAATAAAAAACCACAATACATATCTTCCAGAAGGAAGCCATCAGCACTCTAGCTTTTATCAAGGCAAGGTTTCACTCTCATGTTATTCATTCCACAACTAAACTACGTCAGACTAAATTCACTTTAAGGCCATATTTTGGTTCGCAGAATCAGGACCTTGGGAAAGTTATTCCTTTCCTGTGCTTGAATGCAAGGAGGAGGAGAGGTCAAAATAAATTTCCATCTCTGACTAAGATTCTTGAAGGTTTCATTTCATCTAAATAGAACCAGCAAGTAAACATAACATATGGCCCAACTTGGTTTATACTAATCATGATCTTGGAAGCTTGAATGTTTTGAAAGTGACATTTATACAAACACTTAGCATGTGTTGACGTACATAGAGGCAACATCACAACATCATATATACATAGCTGGACAAGAGGGTTGGGTTGTCTTAGCCGAAGCTAATTTTGGTTGCCCATGAACTTTATTAAAAAATAATAATATTTGGTATTATTGTGTTATGATAAGCAAGACAAGTTAGCTTTGCCGATGGAGTATCTATGCCAAAGCTTGCACTATACAAGTGTATGGCATTAAAAAAATTTAACTATGACATTGAAAAAACTAAAAGATTAGCATTTTGATAGCATTAAAAAATATTTGAGTATGGCATTAAACAAAAACTAACAAGATTAAATATATTAGCTACTTAATCCAATTTATTATATCAAAGTAATCAATATAGTGAGATCTGTCCTGAATATTTTCCTCATCTTTGATAAGGACTTCTAAACTTTGTTATAAAAATCAGCCACAAATTTTAAACTCTCGTTATAAAAAAACCCAAACAATATGGTGTATGGAAACTAATAAAATGTTGCAATAGCCTTCATGTTATTTTCTTGTTGCCAATTCCAAAGTTTATTCTTGCTTTATAAAAACCAAACAAGACCTTAACTTCCATAGAAGATAATTAAGAATCTCCAACTGTTATCACACATCCTAAACGACTCGACCATACCAACTAAAAGAAACATAAGAACTTGTATTGTAGCATATAACTCTGAATATTTCAACAACACAAACATATCACCTATTATAGCATATCACCATAAAAGAGAACACAAACGTCTTATCACCTCTCTTTCTTTAATGAAAGATTGCCCCTAGTCCGGTTGGCCCACCTTGAGAAACTTTCGACTTCGCTGGGGAGATTGCTACAACCACAGGAACTTTCGACTTCGTTGGGGAAGATTGCTGCAACCAAAGGATATAGGTTGAGAATAGAAGAGTTTCAGAGTTCAAGGCGATAGAAAAAAAAGTATAGAAGTAGTGAGAGAGAACCTATACCTCTTCTTTCAATTGATTTTTTGGGGGGAGGAGAGCTTCTGCGGGTGTTCGTCAATTAAAAAGAGAGGGAAGATCAGATGATCTGCTATTTTTACCATGGGAAAAGGAGGGAAAATTTGGTGATTAGGTTTTCATGAAAAAATGGAAGGAAAATTTGGGGGTCGTGGTTCTTTTGCGTGTGTGGGAAACATGAGGTGAGGAGAAAGTATATATGAATAGTCCCAGTTTCATATATAAAAATATGCAAATCCTAATCGGGTTAGGGGTCGGTGACTTAAATTTTTGGTAATATGCAAATACTAATCTGGTTAGGGCTAGGTGAGATGTATTTTTGGTCATACTCAAATATGGTTAGGATTTCAATATTGATATGAAAAGAATACTCAAATCCGATTACCTCTATGGACTCCGTGAATCTTTTGTATACTCAATAATTTAAATAAATATTAAAATTTTCATCTGTCAAATCCAGTCTAGAATTATTTTTGCCAAATTTTTTTGGTATACTCAATAGTACTACTTAGAAACGACTAAAAAATAAGCCATAATATATTATCAATTAGTAATATATATACAAATTAAAAAATTTAATTGTCGTATACATATACTATATTATAATATGACTTATAAACGACTCAAAAATAAGCTATAATATAGAATATATATATATATATATATATATATATATATATATATATATATATATATATATATATATATATATATATATATATATATATATATATATATATATTGGAACTGGTAAATTATTTTTGGAATGTCTCCCACTGGGATTCGAACTCCTGACCACTCGGGCCGCATGCATCTCTCTTAACCACTAGGCTAGAGGTCATTTGCATATATATATATATATATATATATATATATATATATATATTAAAAAAATTAATTATTGTATATGTTATCTTCTCGCTTAGTTGATGAAAAAATTAAAAATTAACTTGAACATATAACAAATTCTAAAAAAACATACGACTTATAAACGACTCAAAAATAAGTTGAATTATAGAATTAATATATATAAATTCAAATTTTTAATTACTGTATATGTTATCTTCTCGCTTAGTTGATGAAAACAATAAAAAATAACTTGAACATATAACAAATTTTAAAAATATATTCAATTTTTAAGTTATATTTAAGCTAACTCTATGATAGTAGGGCGATGATGAGCCTAGCCTGCACGGTGTGAGGCACCAGCAACGTCTGAGTACTCATGACAAATGGCCGTGATCTGAACTTGCGTGGGCCACGAATGGGAAGTCCGTTCATGATAACTCAACTAATAGGGTGTCGCGCAGGCTATTAGGAACCGACACCATTCTACCACAGGTATAAACGACGGCCGACCACGCGGTCCGTTGTGCGGTGTCGTAAGGGCGTCGAGAAGACGTCGTGCGCATAGAACGGTTGCCTGGACGGCATCGGCTGTCGTAGGCGTCTGAAGATGTCGGAGGGCGCCTTCGGCGAGGCGTTGAGTTGCGGGCGTCGAAAGACGTTATGGCCGTCTCGTTGAGCTCTAGAGCGCACGGAGTACGTGAGGTGTGCGTTCGGGGTGATGATCGATACCGATATATTTTGTTTTTTCCTAATCTGATTTCATCGCTATTGATACTAACTGATACCGATGTTTGGATTCTCTTTCCAGTAAAGTCATAAAAGATAATTGAACAAAAAAGGGGCCATTCATCAAGGGAGTAAAAGCATATAAATGAAGAAAACTTATTTATCTCAATGATTAAGTTTTAGAAATTCGGATAGTTTGCTAGATATTTTTAATAGTTCATTAATTGAATATATGACATAATCTAAGCTAAAAAACACTTTAAAGAGTAAAATAGAGGTTTAGGAGTCATGACTTTTACACGAATGACGATAGAATGAGCAAGAAGATATTATGTTAGGCTTGTCTTTCGAAGCTGTGGAGGGGATGGGTTTCAACACATGACAAATCCATTTAATCACGAGATGCTACCAAGTGAGGCATCGACCTAATAAGACCAACATTTCAAATAATATCATCCTATAAATATTTTATATAAATTTACAATATTGTCTAAACATTGTGAAATACACATCTTTTAGAATATTTTATAAAGTTTGTTCAATATAACCATTTTATAATGTTTCTTAAACATTGTCATGATATGACATACACAACGTTTATATATAGTGGTAAAATAAAATTAATTTTATAACATCAAACAATCATTATAAAATATAAAAACTTGTAACATTTTATAAACATTGTTGAACATGACATTTTTACAATATTTTAATACGTTGTCAAAATAAACAACTTTGACAACTTTAAATAAATGTTATCGAAATTAATAAGTATTACAATGTTAATAAAATGTTGTTAAAGAAAGTAATATACAACTTTTTTGAATGACCAAAATATTCCTTTAATAAATCGGAGTTTGCTTTTCCAACTTTACAATTTTATATTATGCAAAAAGTTGATATTTATATATTTAGTAAATCGAGAACAAAAAGTTATAAGGAATGGAGGGTTCACGATGAGTATTGCTCTTTTGTATTCCAATTCTCAATGTCCTCTTATATATATTATTTATTTTAGGAGGGCCCTACCAAAAATAATTATCAATTATTATATTTTTGTCATATTTAGTGCTTGTATGCTCCCTATTGTGCAACTGTTTGGTCGGTGCCACACAATATGTACATGTTGTTGCTAGCAACAAAGTGACTTTACTTTGGTCCATTACAATTCTTTATCAACTCAAGCTAATTTAAAGAATATAATGACACCATATAAAATAATAACTAATTTAAAGAATAGAAGAACACTTCTTTTTGGGAGGAATGAAAAATTTGGGGAGAAATTCAACACCACACTGACACATGTAAGAAACGTGTAACTTATGATGGACGAGGTGTGTCTCTTTTTTGGCCAAACACATGGATATACAATTTAAAATATTTAAAAGATAGATACATTAACGACATTTATTTATAGTAGCAAAATATAAATAAATTTATAACACTGTATAAACATCGTAAAATACACACCTTTTATAACATTTAATAAACGTTGGTGAATATAATCCTTTTACAATGTTTCTTAAACATTGTAAAATAACAATACATACACAATGTTTATATAAAGTGGTACAATAAAATTACTTTTACAACATCGTACAAATATTGTGAAAGATAGAAAACTTACTACATTTGATGAACGTTGTTGAACATGATATTTTTACAATATTTTAAAAACATTGTCAAAATTAATAACTTTGACAACATTAAATAAATGTTGTCAAAATTAATAAATTTTACATTGTTAATAAAATGTTGTTGAAGATAGTAATACACAACTTTTGTGAATGACTATTGTAGAAGCATTAACGTTTGAATATTAAACGTTGTTTGTACTGGTATTTTACAACATTTTTATAATAAAGGTTGTAGAAGACCCCCTATTTTTATAATGTTTTCAGGATGTGTTGTAGATGAAACGTTGTAAAAAGGATTTTTTCTGGTAGTGATTTGTAATTTCTGCTACCTCTCAGGACGTCACTATGAAGAGTGCCGCAAAAGACGGAGGCTATGCTTGTACTATGGATCGCATGTCCATCAAGTCAAGGATTGCCCGGAAACCGTTGATCACACTGCCCAAGGACAAGCACGAGGATCATCAGGACTATAGCAAAGGGACCCACCTCTCCAGATTCAGCAATCACATAGAGCACTACCGCATGGACCAGTCTACGTCAGGACAGTTAAAGAAGATTGAAGAGATTCCAGTCCCCGAGGAATACTGAAGATAGACTGAAAGCAGAAGGTTTCTTTTGCATGGTTGGAGAAAACCATGTATCTTGATTCGCAATCCAGTCTTCCTTTAAATTTCTCTTAGCATTTAGATCATTTTTTGAACCTTCTTGTTTTCTATTTTGGAACCTTGGTTGATATTCAAAACTTATTTCGAGATATTGTTTCCTATTCGTTGATTGATACTCCTCCATCCACTCTTCGTAACCTAGCTTCCTTTTGCGATTCTGCTCAGAATTCTGTTTCCTATTTAGAACTTGTTACAATTCGTAAATTTTGTTTTCTCTTCGTGGTCCAGTTTTCTATTAGGGGCTTGTTGGAATTTGATTCTTATTCGATATTTGCTTCTATTCGCCATTCATGATATCTTTTGAAAACTTCCTTTCAAATATGAGGTCTTGACCTGTTCCCTATATGATATTTCGTTTCCTATTCATGGCTTATTTTCTATTTGAGAAATTGTTCTGCTCACAACTTTGTTTCGATCTTGTCCCCTATTTGAGGTATCGCTTGTTTCATGGATACTTGTTTCCTATTCACCCATTGATTCACTTTTTCTATTCGTAACTTGATTCCATTTAAGATTTTAAGATCCTATTTCCTATTTTGAGACTTTGTTTTGTTCGTGATTTTGTCTCATATTCAAGATTTTCCAGACTTTGAAACTTCAGTTCCTACTCGTGACTCGTTAAGACCGTGTTTCCTATTCAATACCTTGTTTCCTCGTCAAGATTTCCTATTCGAGATTTTATTTCCTAATCACAACTTTATTGATATTGGTTCTCCATTTGAGACCTTGTATCCTATTGGAGGTTTGTTTTTCGTTCGAGATTTTGTCTGAGACTTCGCGGTT
The DNA here is from genome assembly GCA_029216955.1 of Iris pallida. NCBI lineage: Eukaryota > Viridiplantae > Streptophyta > Magnoliopsida > Asparagales > Iridaceae > Iris > Iris pallida. Next base: position 3,613,914 of record JANAVB010030019.1, on the reverse strand, counting down.
ATTTGAGATATTATTGAAACATGTTTCCGATACGAGATTTTATTCCTTATTTTGAGACCTTGTCCTCTATCTGATACTTTGCTTCTATGCTACTTTTGAGACTTCGTTACCTATTCAAGACTACGTTCCAAATACGGGATCTTGTTACCATCCTGGTCTTCATTTGAGATTTTGGTTACTATTTGAAGCTTTGTTTCCTGTTCGAGATTTAAAAATCTTCTTATTTGTTCCTTTTAGTACCCGCTACTCCTTGTTGGATCTTCTGTTGCTTCTCAGTACCTAGTGAAACTTCTTATTTTGTAAATGACATATAATATCATTTTCTATCATAATTTAGAACTCGTATTGGATTACCATAAATCCTTTGGAAATTCCATGGACAAGGTTGAGAGAATATTCGACTATCTATTATGATGTGGCAGTTGTGCACTACAACCATTATCTGGATTATGGAGACTGAGGATTCATTTCAGCCAGCTGCGCACTGACGAGGCATGAACTCCAAGTTGAAGTGATTTCAGACATTCATAGGTTTTTGGGTATTATTGAGACTTTGTCCTAAACTCTTCATATTTAGATCTCTTGAGTTGTTTCGTTAATAAATGTTTAAAAATGGATAAAGTTGATGTGTTATTTGGAAACATATTGTTATTTAAGTCATGGAACCGAAAGTTCACTGTAGCCAGACATACACTGGCGGGACATGGATTCTAAGTAAAGTGACTTCAAATATCTATATGTTCTTATATATCATGGAAACTATATTCTCTTTTTATATGATTATTGGTTTTCGAGAAACACAAATCCTTGCACGTTTATCCTGATTTGATACTGTACCTCCTGAGTATTTTGTACGTTTTCTCAATCAACCCTTGCTAATTTCCCTCATAGCATTTTATTGTTAGATCATTGATTTCCTCAAAATTATACATTGCCAGATTTTGATTCCATACTTTGTTTGTGTCTTGTCTAAACTTCGATCTTAAATTATGTCTATCTGACCATGATTTTTCTATCTTGTCCTAGTCCACTTGTGTTAAACTATTGATTTTTTATCGTACATAATAGTTTGTGTCTTCATGATTTTGCTCCTCTAAGTTGTAATTGAAACATCATTCCATCTCGTGTCTATTTGATTATTGATCATTGTTAGATCGTGTTATTTCAACTTCTTGTGTGTAATTATCGTACTTGGTCTCAAGGCTCAGGGCATCACAGAGTTGCACAGGATCGACAAAAGCACTGGGCAGACAGTAGCAGACGACCGTTAGAGTTCGCAATTGGAGACATGGTGTTCCTGAAGATCCTACCAACCAGAAGCACCATTCATTTTGGCAGAGACGGGAAGCTCAGCCCAAATACATTGGGCCCTTCAATGTGACGGCGCTCATTGGCGAGGTGGCATACTGACTTGCACTTCCTGCTAGCTTGGAGGGAGTACATGACGTCTTTCACATGTCCGAGCTTCGATGCTACATTCCGGATCCGAGTTATGTGGTGGACTACTCAGAGCTAGAGGTGGGTCCGAGCTTGACCTATGAGGAGCAGCGAGTAGAGATCCTCGATCGGAGGGGAAGCAACTGCAGAATCAGACTATACCGCTGGTCCGAGTCATGTGGAGACACCACTCTCCGGGAGAGTCCACATGGGAGCGCGAGAACGAGATGCGGGAGCGCTATCCTAGTTTGTTTGCTTGATTGTATTTTGGTTTTTTTCGAGAAAATTTTTAAATTCAATAAATGACATGTGTTTAAACAATTAATTGTGATTTTTGGAATTTATTTTGTTGTCTTTCGAATTTTGAGGACGAAATTTTCTAAGGGAGAGAGATTTGTAACTCCACTTTCCCGATTATTGAGAATTTTGTAAGTTTTCAATAATAGATTTTTGTTTAAACCAATAATTTAAATTATCATCTTTATTACTAGTTTTGGAGGAAAAGTTGAATTGTTGACTTTGGAGGGAATTCCTAGTTTGTTACAACAAATTGAGTGGTCTCCATTTTTTTTAAAATCTTATAACAAATTTCTAACTGAAATTTGGATATATTGCAATATTGGAAAATGGGGAGGACCTATCTACTAAAAGGCCTTTAGTAGAAGGATTTTTTTTTTGAATAAGGCAGTCTTGTTTGTTTTCTTCCCAAAGAGAGAGAACTCATATTTTTATTTCATTTTCCCCTTTCTTCCACCGAGCCATAACCCTAATTTCTTTGATTCCTCCGACGGGTGGCAAGGCTGATGGTGATGGCGACGACACTCGCGTTTCCTATCCGGTGACTGAAGTCTGGTGGCAGAGCAACACTCCTACAAACGTTCAACCTTCGCTCCTCCTGATCGACGATGATCTTCCTCCTTGATGGCGACGGTGGCGAGCTTCCATCGTGACTCTTGGGAACCGATCGATCTACTCCTTCCGGCATCCTCTTCGACGAGCTCAACTCTGGCAACGGTGTAGAGGTGAGTTCGTCGGAATTTTTCAAGAATCAGTTCATTTTCTATTTATTTTCAGATATGTGCTCAGTTTGAGTTCTCCATTCAGAGATCGATCGGTCTCATCGATCGATTGATTCACTGTACGTTTATACGAGTAGAACGTTGGATTGAACTCTTCCTAAAATTGTCGGATAGATGATTTCGTTCGACTCAGACAATTCTTGGTGATTTGATCTCAATTTTGAAGTTCAGATCTGAAGAATTTCTAGGATTGATGAGTCAAACTGTGTTTTCTTCCTTGTTAGAATACGAGTGGCGTCGATCGGTCGATTGCTTGAGTTGCATAGGAATCGAGATTTAATCACTGAGGATTTGAGGGATTCGTGTCCGATTCTGATGTGGCCTTGTCATCGATCAACCCCTCAGGTAAATTGTACTTTCCCTACTTGATTTAGACCGTTTTATGCTTGATCGTAATACCATGTTGTGCATTCATTTCCTGTGTTAGGAGCGTGCATTCGTGTCGACTTTTTAATCGGCGTTGGATCGTGTCTGAGGTTCTGCTCTCATTCGCGTTGTGTCTATGTTCGTGTCCTGCTATATAGTTCGTGTCCTGCCGTAATCCTTTTCAAATTGGGCGTGTGTGTTTTCAATTGACGAATCGATTCAGAAGATTTCTGGAATTGAAGTGCAGTGGCTATTTTCTCTATTCTTAGATTTGATTGGATTGTATATTCTTTATTTAATTTGGATATTCTTCTCTTATCTGTATTAACTTATAGTTCTGTATTATCCATATATTTTTTGGGGTTTATTTGAATGTCGATTGAGTACTGTTGGATTCAAGTCCCTTTCCTAGCAGTAGTCAATTGCAGGTTGGCTATGACGGGTTAGTTTGAGACTTGGTGTGCAATTTTGAGTATTGTGTATTCATATTGCTGATGGGAATGTGGAGGATGCTGCAGTATGAGCAAACCATGGGCCATTCAGTTAACATGGGGAAAGTTGATGGAAATCCATGTGCCTGAGTTAAGTATGTGTATAGTTGTATAGTACTTTTGTGAGAATGTTTCTTGAGAACAGTCTAGTAATAGGGAAGCTTAGTGTAGAGGATATTTGGTCAAGTTTTTGGTAAGCTAGAGTGCCTAATCTTATGCAACTTTCTCTAAGTCTAAGTATTTACTTTTGCATTCGACTGGATATTTTGGAGTCAGTATTCAGAGTTACATGAGGCAAAGGGTTGGCTGCATGGCTAATATCTATGTTAAATCTAGTAGTGAAGGTTGTGTGAGTAAGAAGGATGTGAGGTATCTATTTAAAAAAAAGTTAGAGTTCACTCTTGTTTACAGCCTGTTTACAATCTGCTACTAGAGTGAACCTTGTGACTTTAAGGTATCACTCATAGAACAGTTTGCAAGTTACTACTGTTAGAAATTGAGGTTGGCAGTGTATAATATTGTTGACCTAAAGTTAGCATATAGTTGTTTTTGTAAAGTTATATAAAAACCTGATTATGGTATAGATTATGGTTAAAATCTAAAAAACACTAGTATATTCTAAATTAGCCATAAGTAGAAATAATAGGTTTAACAAAAAGGAACTTGTTTAGTCTTTAACCAACTTGTACTTAATATAATAGGAGGACATCCAACTCCATCTAGTACACTTGATTTCCCGGAGCAAGGCAAGTATTGTTCTATGGTTTTTGTGCATTTACAAATCTTGTACTTTTCTTGTGACACGTCATGACACGATATCTTGTACCCTTGTAATTTTATGTTCTTGTACTTACTTGTATCGGGGAGGGGAAATACACTACCTATGTGACCAAGCCCCGGTTACTATATTCATGTAGATAGCTTAGACCTCGCATCGTGCATGCGGGTCCTAAGCCGTACTGATATTCATGTACTCCTGTAAATATTCTTGTACTCACCCCATCCGGTCATATAGGCTAGTTGTATTTCAAATATGGTGCACATGTCATGTCTTGTACTTCAGGTTCATAGTTACATTCCTGTACTTACATTCCTATACTTTTATTTCCTGTATCTCATATTTTATGTTCTCCTATACTCATTTCCATATCATGATGTTCTTGTTCATTACCTAGAACTGTACTTTGCTTCGCTCCTGACTAGGATATGTTGCAGGTGAGATGGAGGCTTTGTGTGACACATACTATGGCCGAGAGCCTATAGATACAGTAGAGCCAGCTGGAGTTGTTCTTGACTTAGAGGCTGAGGAAGCCTAGTACCTACCATTTTAGTTTCATTTGGACTTTGTATTAGAGACATCAGTTTACATTTCTTTTGCTGGAAATTGTAATAACTCTTAGACATGTACTTTGATTCTGGGATTCGATATTAGATGCCGTGGTTTATATTCATTCTTATCTGGACTTATAGTTTCCCTAGAGATTGGTACAGCTTAATTCATCGTGTCCAACGATGAAGGCTGGGCGTGTCCGACTCGTATCCGATTATTCGGGAGCGGGTCGTGACATAAGGAGTCGGAGAAGTGTGAGGTCTGTGACTTCAAACAGTTCTCCACAAAAGTCGGGATGAAGTATTTTATTATTTCATCGACGATTTCTCAAAGTACGCATTCGTTTATCCGCTCAAGTCTAAAGATGAAGCATTTACGAAATTTAAGGACTTCAAGGCTGAAGCCAAGCATCAAACTAGACAACAGCTCAAGAGACTCAAAAGTGATTGAGGTAGAGAGTATAGGTCTCATAAATTTGCATCATTCTGCAGAGAACATAAAATTGTCAACGAGACGACTGCTCCGTACTCATCTCAATCAAATGGTGTTACAGAAAGAAAGAACAAAATGTTAATAGAGATGATGAATTCAATGTTGTTGACTGCGGGTCTTCCAAATTGCTTCTGGGTTAAAGCTGTGCTTACGGCTTTATTCTGAATAGAGTACCGCATGCAACTTCTAATATCACTCCTTATGAACTCTGGTTCAAGGTCAGACCTAACTTGAATGCCATTTGAGTGTGGGGATCCTGGCATATGTGAAGCTTTCAGATTTAAAGATTCAAAAGTTGGGAACGAGGACTATGAAGACAATCTTTCTGGGTTATGCTGAGAAGAGTAATGCTCAAATATTTTTTGATATTGTGTCAAATCATATCATTGAATATCGCGATGCATTTGTAAGGCATAAGAACATTGTTCTCGCAGACATTACAGAGAATAGTGTGGTACACAGATAGCTAAAGCTCATAATAAAGAAGTAGTTCAAGAAGAGGTTGTTGCTGCAGAAACAACTATTAAACTAAAACTCGAAGAACCTGTGTCTAAGCGAGTGAGAAGTTATAAGGACTTTGGAGATGATTTTGTCACCTATTATGTGGAAGAAGATTCGCTTACCTATGATGTGACGATAAAGACCAAAGATGCTGTCTTCTCAGATGAGGCTATTAATGATGAGTATGACTCAATAACCTCCAACAATACGTGGGTGTTGGTCGATCTGCCTGAAGGAGCAAAATCAATCAGATGTAATTGGATCTTCAAGAAGAAGATGAAGGCCGATGGAACTGTTGACAAATTTAAGGTTAGGCTGGTAACCAAGGGGTTTCCTCAGAAGTAGGGGATCGATTATTTTGACACATATGCTCCAGTAGCGCGGATGACGACCATCAAGATGTTGATTGCTCTAAGTGCAATTCAAAAACTGGTTATTCATCAGATGGATGTTAAAACCGTATTCCTGAATGGTGAGTTGATCGAAGAGATTTACATACAATAACCACAAAGATTTGTCCTTAAAGGCCTTGAAGACAAAGTCTACAAGTTGGTAAAATCGTTATATGGTCTCAAGCAAGCTCCCAAGATATGGCATAAAAAGTTTGATAAAGTCATAAGATCAAATGGCTATAGGGTCAGCGAGACGGAGAAGTGTGTGTATACAAAGTTTGCTGACGGGAGAGGAATTGTCGTTCATCTATACGTGGATGACATGCTTATCTTGGGTATAGATCTAGCAAGTGTCACAAAGACAAGAAGTTTCTCTCGTCTAAGTTCAACATGAAGGACTTAGGGGAAGCTGATGTTATCATAGGGATAAAGATCATCCGGACAGAAAGTGTAGTGGCATTATCATAGTCTCATTACATTGAGAATATGCTCACACACTATGGATATCAGGATCTTCCAGGGATCGATACGCTATATAGATGTGACAAAAAATTGAAGCCAAATCTAAAAGAAAGTGTCAGACAGCTGGAGTATTCAAGCATCATCGGAAGTTTGATGTATGCGACTATTGTCACAAAGCATGACATAGCTTTTTCCTTGGGGATGTTGAGTCAGTTTAGGAGCAATCCAGGAGTGGAGCACTAGAAAACTGTGAGGAGGGTAATGAGATACCTTAAGAGAACTCAGAAGTATGCACTACACTTCCGTAAAGATCCAATAATAATGGAAGGCTTCTGTAATGCAAGCTGGTGCTCAAAAGTAGAGAGTGAAAGGTCCACATAAGGATATATCTTCTCCATGGGTGGAGCTGATATATCATAAAAGTCAAAGAAGCAAACTATGCTCTCATACTCTTCTATGGAATCTGAGTTCTATGCACTAGCGGCTGCAACAGATGAAGCAGAATGGTTTCGGAAGCTCATGTATGATCTTCCAATTGTTGGCATGCAGATTTCGACGATACCGATATACTGCGACAACCAGAAGAATGCAGCGATTGCATCGAATGACCTCTTCAATGAAAAGAAAAGGACTATACGGTTAAGACACAAGATAGTAAATGAACTTATTAAAAGAGGAGTCATTATCGTGGTTGATGTTTGGAGCCAGTAGAATCTGGCAGATCCATTTACCAAAGGTCTCAAGCGCCAGCTGGTCGAAGACACATCATGTAAAATGGGTTTGAAGGCATTCTGATATTGTGTCTTTGTAATTCTATCATAAAATTTTATGCTATTAGTTTAAAGAGAAATCTACTAGGCATCTAGCTTTTGGTTCAAGAAGAACCAATGACTGGAAAAATATCAGGAATAATAGGTAATCCTTTGGGAGATTCCGGGGTTATAAACCCAGAACCACTGTTGTCTACTGTTTATTTTTTTGTATAGAAAAAAGTCCTGTGAGAGGATGGCTTGGAAGCCTTAATGAGTTCATGGGCATTTGGAATGTCTGACGTGCATTGCAAGAAGCACATGTTGCACAATACAACAAAGGAGCGTAGTACTCAATGCTATAGTAGGGTGACATCAGCTTCCCCTAAGTCCTTCTAGGTACCTAGTGAGGGTAAAGCCTCGGCTTCCGGCCAAGTCATAGCGGCATAACACCGTACATAGGCAAGTGGGCCTAATACTGTAGAATGAAGAGTGGTAGACAGTACTACAAAGAGGCTGGACCTTATGTTACAGTGGTATAACACCACATAAGGTACCTAGAAAGGGTAAGGCCTCGGCTTTGCGAGCCATGTCACGGCAGCATAACACCGCAAGAAAGTGAAAGGCTTCATGCTGGGTAGTTTGGCACTACAAAGAGGCTGGACCTCATGCTACAATAGTATGACACCACATGAGGTATAGCCTCGGCTTTGGACCATGCCATAGCAACGTAGCACCGTAAGAAAACGAAAGGCTTCATGCCAAGACTCTTTAAAAAAACTCACCTAGAGTGTATGGATAGAGATATGTAACACCTAGTTTTTCAGATGAGAGTAATTTTGAAATTTTGTAATTTTAATTATAAATTATTGATATTTAATTCACATTATGATTTTGGTGATTTTTATTAATTTTTAAACTATTTAAGAACTGGTTTAAGTCATGACTTGTGTTTTTGATGTACTGCTAGTAAAACCTGAGAGACTGCATGACCTAGAGCCTAACCATGTCATTAGCATGATTAATTATCATTTTTAGCCTAGGGGTATTTTGGTCATTTTGACTTATTTGAATTATTTGGTGATTTGTTGAATTGGTGAAGTCTAGTTTGACTTTGACTTGTTGAGACCTAGTGGACTAGCCTAGAAGCTAACCCTAGCCATGGTGACCCTAGTCTAGGTTGAGTTAACCTATTTTAGTCATTAGAGAATAGTTTTAGAATGAGGGGATGTGGTTTGGTGAATTTAAGTCATGGTTTGAGGTTTCATGAAATGACTTATGGCTTAACTATTTAATTGATCATGACTTAAGTCCATAGGCCATTTAGTGAACCCTAACCCTAATTAATGAACCTATGAGCAGCCACATAGGGATCCCCACCCTATTTAAACACTTATTCATTAGGGTTGCCTCTTTTTTATTATTCCTACACTTGGAGAAAAGAGAGGTAAGTTTCTCCTTTCCAAAAAATCCCATTTTATTCATTTAATCTCCTTTTTCATCATAGTCTTTTGCATTGGGTTCTAAATTGAGTTTATGGACTGTTGGTGGAGAGTCATTTCAGTTTGGGATCAATTTGGAGCTATTGGCCATCAAGAAGAACACCCCCCATTTGGAGCTTTCTAGCAATTTTGTACCTATAGGTAAAACTCCTCAAATTGATCTAAATTTCTGTTTTCTTTGCATTTAGGGCTAGAACTAGGAGTCACCTAGGTGTTCCTGAAATTTGGGTGAATTTCGTGTCCGTTTGGTGTCCGTATCGGACACGTGTCGTATGGTATGATAGGTGTTCGACGAAATGCCTCAATGGATTGGATGTTTTTGTTTTTCAAAACAAATTATATAATTGGATAGCTCTTGATGTGTACATTAATTTTGTTGAGCACTGAGTTGGGTTTTGTGCACTCTTCGTGTCCAAATCGGACACGCACCGCACGCACGACACTGTGCACTGGCCTCGTACGGCTGTCCTGCTGCACGAGTGTCCTAGCGGACACGATACAGCACCCCGACACATGAAATTTGGTGTGTGGGTGCGGGCATTGACTGACAAGGGGCTGACCAAGTTTCGTGGGATTGTGTCGAGTAAATCTCCAGAAAACCCTCGCGCACTGGTCACTCACTGTCACTGTGACACTGGGTTTTCTCCTCTGACACGTTTCGTTTAACACAACACGATGACACTTGGACACGGGGCAGGGTGTTCAGTCCCTAGCCCTATGTTCCCTCGACACTAGTGCAAGAGCACGTGGTTCCTCGAGCAATGTGTCGAGCCCACGAAGGCTTGACATGGCTGCACGAGGGATAGATTTTCTGTTTTTCTGAGGCTTTTCGAAATTGGGTTTTTGGACACTTCGTGTCCCAATTTCTAGACACATTGGGACACATGGATGTGCACGACATGTCCCAATGTCTGTGCACCCTCTGACACGTGTTGTAAGTTGAATTGAATGCTTTGATTCGAATTTGTATCTCCCCATTATATTTTTTCTGATACACAAGTTCAGTGTATCAGTTCTGAATTTAATTTGTAATCTCAACCTTTTCTACATGTTTTAATTATTAGAAATAGTTAAGTACATACTTACTAGATTGTTTACATGTTGAGTTTATGGTTGTGGCCTATTAGCCATAGCAGGTGTGTGAGGTCTTGTTCAGCAGTGGCTTGGGTCAGTTAGAATACACAGGAGATGAGAGTATAGGAGTATGTATCAGAGGGTGTGGGTTGAGTGCTCAGAATGATTGGGCAGTTATATTGTATATATTTGTGTACATGAGTAGATGACTTGGGTTATATAATTATAGATTGGGTTATGTATGTATGTGTGTGTGTTTGATTTTGATTTCGAAATTGTGATAGGAATGTGTACAGTAGCACTTGGCCTGGTTGTACAGTTCACCAAGAGCAGTAGCAGCTGGCATTGGCCCTGCCTATAGCAGGGCAGTGACACACTAGGCTGCCTGTGTATCTAATACCATGTGTATTACTGAGTTTCTGAATTGATTCGAATTTCAGGTTCCTGTTTGCCTGTATGTAATGTTAGTTCACCCACTCTCTGATTTTTAGACTGTCACACCAATATCCATGTAACACAAAACTGATTTTTAAACACTGTTTAACTGTCATTTAACTTCCTGAAATTGATATGGAGTTTCAAATTTGTTTTGGGATGATGGGTTTTGATTTGGTTTTGAATGATAGTTTATTTTTAAACATGAAAACTGAGATTGGCTGCACACATGGACACCCCTTGCACCTTGTTCCTAATCTGAGTTGTTGGGCTTTTAAATGTAGTTCAAGGGGTATTTCGAAGCAGGATTTCATTGGTAATTCAATTTGAAGTTCTTTTAGTCCATATATGTACTTATGTAGATATTCATGGTGGTTCCTGTCATTTCACAAATTCCTGAGAATTGTGAACTGATTTCCCTTCCTTGCTTATACACTGACATACACACAAACACATGCCTATGTATCACTCACTAATTTGAACTGACACACACATATCACCTATACACCACACATGGCCTACTCTACCCACATCTCAGTTTTCCAATTCATATCACACTTGGTCACACCACTCATCCACACACACACACAACCTAAACTAGACTGTCACAGGACATACACAGTAATATTCCCTTCACGGTTGTAAGGAATATTTAGGATTTGATATAAATTCCTGAATTGTTGTTGAGTTATGATTGTGTTTGAGAACTGAATTCGAATGGGTATGGACTGAATTCGTTCACTGTTACATTACTGCCAGTGGACCTCGATTTTTCCTGAGATAGATCCCCTATTCACTGATTCTTAATGTCATCCACACCCTTCACTTGACACTTAGCTCACTCACATCATGCACTCTTCACATTATGTGTTATTTTATTCATTGTGTGAGTTTAGCCTTGTTTCTGGGATTTGATGAGTGGGTAAGGGCTTAGCAAGCAGCAGGCAACATGCTTGCCCTGCCTTAGCCTTGCAATTGCAGTAGCTAGCAGCAGCAGGCAGTGACCTTAGGCCATTGGCATATGGCTGAATGTTAGTCCTACATGTTTATATAAGTTGTCCTGCCTCTCCTTGATTAGAGATTTCAGTCTTTAGCTATAGGGTATGTCCAGTCTAGATGAGGGTATTGAGTCCTAGATCAGCTGGGTGTCGAGTTCAAGACACTCCCTTATGAGTCATTTGTGATGCATAGGCTTTTAGATATTTGTGTATAGGTATGATTGTATATGGGTTATAGAGAGTGAGTTATCTGTGATGTTTAAGTAGCAGTTGCATTAGAGGAGTCAGAGGGATTAGAGTGAACTGGAAAAAGGTTCCCAGGCCATGGCATGACATTGACAGCTAGGTATGGGTGAAATATGAGGGTACACCTATGTGAGTATGATATATAAATATAGGTTATTGATACTTTAGTATAGATATAGGTTGAGTGTCCTTGGGTGAGTGTTAGAATTGAGGGTTAATGCATACACCTTAAGGATATGTGGTATGGGTATTGGATAATAGGCTAAGGTCATGGATGTAGGTAAGTTAGATTGGCCTTGACATGTAGCATGAGTAGGAAATATGGGTAGTCTTAAGTATAGGTCATGGGATCACCTATGTGATATATGACAGGGTATTAGGTATTAAGGTATTGGCTTACATTGTGTTAAGGTATAGGTTGATATTTGGGATGTTGATCTGGTATGACCTAGAAATAGCCTAGTTAACCTTGGGTTGACTCAACAGTCGACCAAACCCTAGAATTGACCAAGGGTTGACCCAATAGTTCAGGGTTGACTAGATGTTGACTTGGGTTGACCCAGAGTTGACCAAGTTTGACTTGGACCTAGTTTGACCTAGATAGTTGACCAGGATTGACTTAGAGTTGACTTTGACCTAGATTGGCCTATAAATCATGTAGATTGCATCATAGACTTCATTTGTCTTATTTTAAGCATATTATAACCTGTACTATTCTTTTTAGGACACTGTGACTCCGGTGCAGACATCTGACATTACACTACTCTTTTCAGAGTATCAGGCGAGTACATTCTCTGATAGTTCTTTCATTTATTTGCCAGTTACTGTATTTCAGTTCTATTTAGTTTTATGTGATTCTCTGATACCACACGTATGGATATTTCTGGATTCATGTATACGACACACTCACCATGTTATCTGGCCTCTATTACTGGAATCACTGGAATCATTCTGGAATCTATTTCTGGAATCATTATATTTTGGCTGGACTCATCTCGATTCTCGTGTCGAATCCTGGATTCATTTGTTTACGGGGCGGGGAAATATTGAGTAAGACATGTAGATATACCCCAAATCTGGAATCTCCCTACTGGAATCTACTGGAAGCATAGCCATCTCTCGCCTGATCAGTGAGAGGTGTGCCTGATTACCCACAGCCGTCTACATATCGATCTCGGTATTTTAAAACACACTATTAGATTAGCTGGACTCACCTGGATTCTTGATCACTACCTAGAATCATCTGGTACTGGATTCATCTTGTATTAGATTCATCCCGTACTGGATTTATAGCAGTTTACACTTGTTTTACATTTACTGCCTGGACTTATCATGTTACCTTAGTTCAGCTAGATTTATTTACAGTCGTCATTGCCATCATTCTTCTCTTGTTTAGTTACTTTACTTTCCTTGTATCTTACTGTTTCTCTGTACCATCACCTATATATAAACTGCTATATTCATCAATAAAACTGTCTATAACTGCTTTATAGTTCCCTGTCATTTACTTGGATTTTCTTGATGAGTTGTACTCGTTTCTGTCCTGACTGGACCTGTTGAAAATTTTACAGATGACTGCCCTGAGGACTCATGTCCTACATATTACTGAGGAGATGGCTTAGCTACCTATGGCCCCGACACTCAGGAGTGATCGGGAGTTTAGTTAGTCTGTCTTGATTTAGTTTTCCTATTTAGAACTGGAGTTGTATAGAGATTTGAGACTTGAGATGTATTTGAGATTTTGAGTTGGTTGTTATATTATCAGTAGTTTTGTTGTCTTCAATTTCTTAGTTATACTTCTGTGATATCTTATCGTGCTTAGACTGTGATTGAGTTACACCGTATCTTATACTTGTCCTCCGTTTGGAGTTGATCATGATGAGTACATTATATACTGCATGAGTTGATGGTTAGTTAGAGACTTAGAACAGCGTTCTACCGACGACACTGCGGCGTAGGCTGGGCGCTGTTACGTACTCGTACCCTCACAGTGGGTGCGGGTCGTGACACGTTTTTAGTGGTGGCCCATGCAGGTCGAGAGTCGCATTAGTACGATATCGTGGTAGTACGACGACTTAGTTGTACTGCTGCGAGCCTGCGATAGGATTGAGAGATAGGCTTTAACGGGGAGGTACTCAATCACAGTTAGGAAAAATTCTGCTTCAATTCATGCCATCTACATATCTTACTGATTGTCTTCTCTGAAATAAACTGTCCTCCTTTGATTTTATCGATTCCTGCTCAGTATTGACTTCGTTTTCGATCTGTCTTCAGGATGGTGGAAACACGATCACATTGCTCTGGTACAGTAGCCGCTGCAGAGGGGTCTGCCACCTCTCACCTTCAGCAGCCAGCCTCTGGTACCGCAGCCCCAGTCATGCCAGCTGGGGTGGGTGTTTCAACAGTTTTTGGAGATCCACCAGCTGGGGTGGATGTTCCATTAGCTGGAAGGCAGAGTCCGGTGCTTCCCGAGATCCTTCCACCGCAGCAGTCTCCACCTGCGGGGATGGTAGATGCTGCTCATCTATTTTCTTTCGTGGAGAGGATTCTGGCGTCTCACCAGCAGCAGCAGCAGCAGCTGACTACCGATTATCGTCAGGGGATTGACGAGGCACATCAGCTGGTTCGTACTACAGTAGAGATGGTGACTGCTCAGGGGGAGCAGCAGCAGCCTCGTCGGAAGGAGAAGGATATACAGGACTTCCAGAAGATGCACCCCAGAGAGTTCCTGGGCACGGAGGGCATTCATTACGCAGACGATTGGATAGAGCATATTGAGGAGATATTCAGGCTAGCAGAGATACCAGATCGACTCCATATCGAGGCGGCGGGCAGCCAGATGCAGGACTTAGCCCGTGCGTGGTACCAGACAGATCCCAGAGTGGAAGTTGAGGGCCAGACTTGGGCCCAGTTCAAGGAACTGTTCAGGAAGCAGTTCTTTCCTGATGTGGCCTTGGGAGGCATAGAGGCACAGTTTGAGGGTCTGGTTCAGGGAAACCAGACAGTAGCTGAGTACGCCGGGGAGTTTTGTCGATTGGCCCGGTTCATAGACGACTTGACTGAGAAGACGAAGGCGAGGAAGTTCCGCCGAGGCTTGATTCGAGAGGTTCAATCGCTGACTAAGAGCGACCGAAATGCTACCTTTGTAGAGATATTTTCTGGGGCTATGGCAGCAGAGGACGACCTAGGGTTGAAGTTGAAGAGAGGTCGTGACTTCCAGAGTGGTAGCAGTAGCGGAGGCCAGGCCAAGAGGCCTCATGTTCAGATTCAGCAGACCCGGGCACCAGTGATGGTTCAGCAGGTGCAGCATCAGTATCAGGGTCAGGACCCGAAGACTATCAGTTGTTCCTACTGCAGGAAGTTGGGGCACACCAGGGAGCAGTGTAGGAAAAGGCTGAAGGTTTGCTATTCCTGTGGGTCTGAAGCCCACCAGAAGATAGACTGTCCCTTTGCACCTCCTCTTGAGGGAGCTAGGCCACCTGTAGCTCAGCACCAGAGGGGTGGAGCTTTTACGATGGCGGTCGAGGAGACCGACGCTGCAGGTGATGGGTTAGCAGGTTTGTCCTTCTCATTCTTCTTTCCACTTTCCTGTGTGATTCCATTAGTGCCTGCCAGGATATTGTTTTGATTGCTAGATAGTGTAGCTACCCCGTACGAGACTGTGAAATCACGACCAGTAGGATTGTGTTGCTTCGACCTTGATTGCTGGGGGTTTGACCTAGTAGGGATGCGATCATTTTAATTTCGAGGACGAAATTTTTCTAAGGTGGGTAGGATTGTAACACCTAGTTTTCCAAATGAGAGTAATTTTGAAATTTTGTAATTTTAATTATAAATTATTGATATTTAATTCATATTATGATTTTGGTGATTTTTATTAATTTTTAAACTATTTAAGAACTGGTTTAAGTCATGACTTTGTGTTTTTGATGTACTGCTAGTAAAACCTGAGAGACTGCATGACCTAGAGCCTAACCATGTCATTAGCATGATTAATTATCATTTTTAGCCTAGGGGTATTTTGGTCATTTTGACTTATTTGAATTATTTGGTGATTTGTTGAATTGGTGAAGTCTAGTTTGACTTTGACTTGTTGAGACCTAGTGGACTAGCCTAGAAGCTAACCCTAGCCATGGTGACCCTAGTCTAGGTTGAGTTAACCTATTTTAGTCATTAGAGAATAGTTTTAGAATGAGGGGATGTGGTTTGGTGAATTTAAGTCATGGTTTGAGGTTTCATGAAATGACTTATGGCTTAACTATTTAATTGATCATGACTTAAGCCCATGGGCCATTTAGTGAACCCTAACCCTAATTAATGAACCTATGAGCAGCCACATAGGGATCCCCACCCTATTTAAACACTTATTCATTAGGGTTGCCTCTTTTTTATCATTCCTACACTTGGAGAAAAGAGAGGTAAGTTTCCCCTTTCCAAAAAATCCTATTTTATTCATTTGATCTCCTTTTTCATCATAGTCTTTTGCATTGGGTTCTAAATTGAGTTTATGGACTGTTGGTGGAGAGTCATTTCAGTTTGGGATCAATTTGGAGCTATTGGCCATCAAGAAGAACACCCCCCATTTGGAGCTTTCTAGCAATTTTGCACCTATAGGTAAAACTACTCAAATTGATCTAAATTTCTGTTTTCTTTGCATTTAGGGCTAGATCTAGGAGTCACCTAGGTGTTCCTGAAATTTGGGTGAATTTCGTGTCCGTTTGGTGTCCGTATCGGACACGTGTCGTATGGTATGATAGGTGTTCGACGAAATGCCTCAATGGATTGGATGTTTTTGTTTTTCAAAACAAATTATATAATTGGATAGCTCTTGATGTGTACATTAATTTTGTTGAGCACTGAGTTGGGTTTTGTGCACTCTTCGTGTCCAAATCGGACACGCACCGCACGTACGACACTGTGCACTGGCCTCGTGCGGCTGTCCTGCTGCACGAGTGTCCTAGCGGACACGATACAGCACCCCGACACATGAAATTTGGTGTGTGGGTGCGGGCATTGACTGACAAGGGGCTGACCAAGTTTCGTGGGATTGTGTCGAGTAAATCTCGAAAAAACCCTCGCGCACTGGTCACTCACTGTCACTGTGACACTGGGTTTTCTCCTCTGACACGTTTCGTTTAACACAACACGATGACACTTGGACACGGGGCAGGGTGTTCAGTCCCTAGCCCTATGTTCCCTCGACACTAGTGCAAGAGCACGTGGTTCCTCGAGCAATGTGTCGAGCCCACGAAGGCTTGACATGGCTGCACGAGGGATAGATTTTCTGTTTTTCTGAGGCTTTTCGAAATTGGGTTTTTGGACACTTCGTGTCCCAATTTCTAGACACATTGGGACACATGGATGTGCACGACATGTCCCAATGTCTGTGCACCCTCTGACACGTGTTGTAAGTTGAATTGAATGCTTTGATTCGAATTTGTATGTCCCCATTATATTTTTTCTGATACACAAGTTCAGTGTATCAGTTCTGAATTTAATTTGTAATCTCAACCTTTTCTACATGTTTTAATTATTAGAAATAGTTAAGTACATACTTACGAGATTGTTTACATGTTGAGTTTATGGTTGTGGCCTATTAGCCATAGCAGGTGTGTGAGGTCTTGTTCAGCAGTAGCTTGGGTCAGTTAGAATACACAGGAGATGAGAGTATATGAGTATGTATCAGAGGGTGTGGGTTGAGTGCTCAGAATGATTGGGCAGTTATATTGTATGTATTTGTGTACATGAGTAGATGACTTGGGTTATACAATTATAGATTGGGTTATGTATGTATGTGTGTGTGTTTGATTTTGATTTCGAAATTGTGATAGGAATGTGTACAGTAGCACTTGGCCTGGTTGTACAGTTCACCAAGAGCAGTAGCAGCTGGCATAGGCCCTGCCTATAGTAGGGCAGTGACACACTAGGCTGCCTGTGTATCTAATACCATGTGTATTACTGAGTTTCTGAATTGATTCGAATTTCAGGTTCCTGTTTGCCTGTATGTAATGTTAGTTCACCCACTCTCTGATTTTTAGACTGTCACACCAATATCCATGTAACACAAAACTGATTTTTAAACACTGTTTAACTGTCATTTAACTTCCTGAAATTGATATGGAGTTTCAAATTTGTTTTGGGATGATGGGTTTTGATTTGGTTTTGAATGATAGTTTATTTTTAAACATGAAAACTGAGATTGGCTGCACACATGGACACCCCTTGCACCTTGTTCCTAATCTGAGTTGTTGGGCTTTTAAATATAGTTCAAGGGGTATTTCGAAGCAGGAT
The DNA here is from genome assembly GCA_029216955.1 of Iris pallida. Classification (NCBI taxonomy): domain Eukaryota; kingdom Viridiplantae; phylum Streptophyta; class Magnoliopsida; order Asparagales; family Iridaceae; genus Iris; species Iris pallida. The sequence continues at coordinate 3,596,069 of JANAVB010030019.1, read as the reverse complement.
TTCATTGGTAATTCAATTTGAAGTTCTTTTAGTCCATATATGTACTTATGTAGATATTCATGGTGGTTCCTGTCATTTCACAAATTCCTGAGAATTGTGAACTGATTTCCCTTCCTTGCTTATACACTGACATACACACAAACACATGCCTATGTATCACTCACTAATTTGAACTGACACACACATATCACCTATACACCACACATGGCCTACTCTACCCACATCTCAGTTTTCCAATTCATATCACACTTGGTCACACCACTCATCCACACACACACACACAACCTAAACTAGACTGTCACAGGACATACACAGTAATATTCCCTTCACGGTTGTAAAGAATATTTAGGATTTGATATAAATTCCTGAATTGTTGTTGAGTTATGATTGTGTTTGAGAACTGAATTCGAATGGGTATGGACTGAATTCGTTCACTGTTACATTACTGCTAGTGGACCTTGATTTTTCCTGAGATAGATCCCCTATTCACTGATTCTTAATGTCATCCACACCCTTCACTTGACACTTAGCTCACTCACATCATGCACTCTTCACATTATGTGTTATTTTATTCATTGTGTGAGTTTAGCCTTGTTTCTGGGATTTGATGAGTGGGTAAGGGCTTAGCAAGCAGCAGGCAACATGCTTGCCCTGCCTTAGCCTTACAATTGCAGTAGCTAGCAGCAGCAGGCAGTGACCTTAGGCCATTGGCATATGGCTGAATGTTAGTCCTACATGTTTATATAAGTTGTCCTGCCTCTCCTTGATTAGAGATTTCAGTCTTTAGCTATAGGGTATGTCCAGTCTAGATGAGGGTATTGAGTCCTAGATCAGCTGGGTGTCGAGTTCAAGACACTCCCTTATGAGTCATTTGTGATGCATAGGCTTTTAGCTATTTGTGTATAGGTATGATTGTATATGGGTTATAGAGAGTGAGTTATCTGTGATGTTTAAGTAGCAGTTGCATTAGAGGAGTCAGAGGGATTAGAGTGAACTGGAAAAAGGTTCCCAGGCCATGGCATGACATTGACAGCTAGGTATGGGTGAAATATGAGGGTACACCTATGTGAGTATGATATATAAATATAGGTTATTGATACTTTAGTATAGATATAGGTTGAGTGTCCTTGGGTGAGTGTTAGAATTGAGGGTTAATGCATACACCTTAAGGATATGTGGTATGGGTATTGGATAATAGGCTAAGGTCATGGATGTAGGTAAGTTAGATTGGCCTTGACATGTAGCATGAGTAGGAAATGTGGGTAGTCTTAAGTATAGGTCATGGGATCACCTATGTGATATATGACAGGGTATTAGGTATTAAGGTATTGGCTTACATTGTGTTAAGGTATAGGTTGATATTTGGGATGTTGATCTGGTATGACCTAGAAATAGCCTAGTTAACCTTGGGTTGACTCAACAGTCGACCAAACCCTAGAATTGACCAAGGGTTGACCCAATAGTTCAGGGTTGACTAGATGTTGACTTGGGTTGACCCAGAGTTGACCAAGTTTGACTTGGACCTAGTTTGACCTAGATAGTTGACCAGGGTTGACTTAGAGTTGACTTTGACCTAGATTGGCCTATAAATCATGTAGATTGCATCATAGACTTCATTTGTCTTATTTTAAGCATATTATAACCTGTACTGTTCTTTTTAGGACACTGTGACTCCGGTGCAGACATCTGACATTACACTACTCTTTTCAGAGTATCAGGCGAGTACATTCTTTGATAGTTCTCTCATTTATTTGCCAGTTACTGTATTTCAGTTCTATTTAGTTTTATGTGATTCTCTGATACCACACGTATGGATATTTCTGGATTCATGTATGCGACACACTCACCATGTTATCTGGCCTCTATTACTGGAATCACTGGAATCATTCTGGAATCTATTTCTGGAATCATTATATTTTGGCTGGACTCATCTCGATTCTCGTGTCGAATCCTGGATTCATTTGTTTACGGGGCGGGGAAATATTGAGTAAGACATGTAGATATACCCCAAATCTGGAATCTCCCTACTGGAATCTACTGGAAGCATAGCCATCTCTCGCCTGATCAGTGAGAGGTGTGCCTGATTACCCACAGCCGTCTACATGTCGATCTCGGTATTTTAAAACACACTATTAGATTAGCTGGACTCACCTGGATTCTTGATCACTACCTAGAATCATCTGGTACTGGATTCATCTTGTATTAGATTCATCCCGTACTGGATTTATAGCAGTTTACACTTGTTTTACATTTACTGCCTGGACTTATCATGTTACCTTAGTTCAGCTAGATTTATTTACAGTCGTCATTGCCATCATTCTTCTCTTGTTTAGTTACTTTACTTTCCTTGTATCTTACTGTTTCTCTGTACCATCACCTATATATAAACTGCCATATTCATCAATAAAACTGTCTATAACTGCTTTATAGTTCCCTGTCATTTACTTGGGTTTTCTTGATGAGTTGTACTCGTTTCTGTCCTGACTGGACCTGTTGAAAATTTTACAGATGACTGCCCTGAGGACTCATGTCCTACATATTACTGAGGAGATGGCTTAGCTACCTATGGCCCCGACACTCAGGAGTGATCGGGAGTTTAGTTAGTCTGTCTTGATTTAGTTTTCCTATTTAGAACTGGAGTTGTATAGAGATTTGAGACTTGAGATGTATTTGAGATTTTGAGTTGGTTGTTATATTATCAGTAGTTTTGTTGTCTTCAATTTCTTAGTTATACTTCTGTGATATCTTATCGTGCTTAGACTGTGATTGAGTTACACCGTATCTTATACTTGTCCTCCGTTTGGAGTTGATCATGATGAGTACATTATATACTGCATGAGTTGATGGTTAGTTAGAGACTTAGAACAACGTTCTACCGACGACACTGCGGCGTAGGCTGGGCGCTGTTACGTACTCGTACCCTCACAGTGGGTGCGGGTCGTGACAAGATATACACTACAACAAAAAACCCTTTTAATGACGCTCGACAAGGAGTTTTAATGACAGCTGATACATAAGCGTTATTAAGTTGAAAAATACCTTTTTCCTATGACGGTTTGGGCTAATTCTGGGCTTTTTATAACGTTTATAAAATAAAGCGTTATTAATAGTTTAGAGCGGTGGCAAACTTGTAATTCTTTCACCGTATAAAAGCTAAGTGGGAGAGAGAAAATTCATTTCTCATCCATTTTCTAAGGGAGCAGCATCTCTCCTCCTCAAACCTCTTCTCCCCCAATTTTTCACTTTTCATTTTCCCTTCTTTTCGGTTTGACTCCAATTTCTCTCCCAAACTCCAGATCTACGCAAAGGTTCGATTTTTCTTCCAATTTCTCTTCGGTTAGGGCTTATATTTTGTTTATACTTCGTCGATTTCTAGGATTTCTGATGGATTTCTTCTTCGATTTCTAGGGCTTATATTTTTTCTTCTTTGATTTCAATTTCGCTTCGCGATCGGGATCCTCGGGAAGAGCCGGCGCCTCTACGTAAGTTTATGCGTGCATTTCTTCGTATCAGCAAGTTTTGTGGCACGCATGCTTAAAATACTTGCATCTATTATAGCTCTTAATGTCACTGGGTTATACTTACTTGTAGATGGATGTTTATAGATGACATTTTTATGACACGGTTAAAAGAAAAAGTTTAATGACTGATATTTTCAATGTTAGTCTCTTAATTCTACTTTGCTGTAGATTGTTATTTATGTTCTTCGTTCTAATCTAGCATCGATATCCCTGGGCATCATGTGAGTTAGTTCTTCCCTGGTGCGTGCACATATGAGTTCCAGATTTGGAGCCCCATTTTCTTCTTAAATTTGACAAAAGTTCCAATCTTGCAAAATTATGTGGCTTTTGAATATATATTCTCAGTTGCAACCTTTTGTTTGGATGTTGTTAGACTGTAGAGCTATTTTCTGCTGTTGATTGATTGTTATTCAATTCTACTATTTTAATGGAAATAAGAGTAGAGAAATTAATACATGGAAGAGAAGAAAATTTTATTAACATAGAAGAAGTGAATTTTTCTAATTCTTAAATGAGCAGTGCTAAGTTGTCCGCAGATTTGGACCGCAGTTCTAGACTTTTTCGTTCAATGCATTTATACCCTTGTTGATTGGACTTTTTCGTTCAATTCTTTTTTTACCGGAATGACTTGGTATCGGTCAGTATTGGTAGCGGCTAGTATCGAATAGGGACATGTCGAAATGAAAATTCAAAGAAAAAGTTGTAAAGAGTCAAGTCTGGAGTATTTTATGAGCTTTCTTGGTGAATGAAAAACTATACGATTAGTTGAACATATTATTTCTTGTAATCTTTCAGTAATATATAAGAGCAAAAAAAGATGAGAAGAGAACTTATAATTACACCAGAATTGATCTTATAGTTCAATATGAATTTGCCAATGAGTTATAACCTATAAAAGCGCCCAAAATTAGGCAAGAAAGTGCTTGAATGGAGCTGTCTTGCTCAATAGTTCAAAAGAACCATTGGAGTACTTCTTCTGAAGGAGCCAATTGACTATAAAAAAGAAAAAAGAAGTGGGTGGCAATGTATATTCCATGCAGCCATTTGTCAACCATCATGTAGATCAGTACTTAATCTGAGTCTCTTGTTCTCCCTGCAATTTTCTTTAGAAATAATATTTCATATAGCGCCAATGGAACTTTTTGCATACAAGTCTCCAAACAACATATTTTTACATGTCCTCGGATATTCTTATTTGCTAGTATATGAATCTCAATGTCTAGCAATGTCAAGGCAGATCCTTGCATCCATGCATCGATCAATATAAGGGTTAAAATCAAATCTACGTCCCTCTGTATGTGTGTATGTGTAAAGCATATGGATTCACGATTTAAGTAGGTATTTCCGTTCTATATTAGCTTATGCCTATTTTATTCCATTCAATTAATTTTGTCTAGAATCTGTAACACTTTGTTTCTAACGGTAGTACAGTGCTTTTACAAAGAAAATTTATAGACCAGGGACTAATTATCTTTGTCTTTGCAGGTATTCTTTGTGGCATAATATGATTTGCCAACATTAACCGATATTTACCTACACGCTGATTTCAAAATTTTTGCTGATATACGGAATATAAAGGTTTAGTTGGTTGAACATTTTGATCTTGTATTAATATTGGATATATGCTGTCAATATTAGCAGGTTTATCCAGTTTGTTATTTAGCAATTTTCTTTATTAGCTATTTGGGGTTTCATTTTTTGTTTCTACCAATTTACTATGAGCTTTCTGCACTCGTTCCCTTATATCTACCCTATTTTTATGTAAGTCTCCTAGTTGCATCTAGCAGTGGCAAGGCAGATCCCCTACAGCCACTCATGATTCCAGGCAAAGAACAACATGTTGATTTTTAGTTGGATTCAGATTCTCTCCTCTGTTCAGCTGGGGTGGTTTGGATTTGATTATGTTTTCGGTTGTCAATGTGTGGCCGGGTTCTCTTCTACCAAATCAGGAGAGAGGAACCAATTCTTTTAGCTGCTGGGAGACTCACTACGGTATGTCCTCCTATCTCTATGTGGCCTAACCCTTTATCTTAAAGAGAAGCTTCTGCTCTCTCTCTCTCTTCTCTCTCTCTCTTTCTCTGTTTTAAAAGAGGCAATGGTGATGATCTCCATCAGTAGGCTAATGTGCATTTAAATTCCTTCCACTCTTACGATTTTGTAGGTTGATATCTTGTACGAGGGATCTCCATCAGTAGGCTCATGAACCTAAAGGTACTTTTCCTTAGCAGATACTCGTAGCATTCAATAAGGTTGTGCCAAGGTTACAATCTAAAGGTACTTCTCAAAACAAAGCACAAAGAAATCCAAAAGATGGTAAGAGGAGCTGCTTCATTTGCACTGGGTCAATTTGCTGAACACCTGCAACCTGAGATCATTTCTAGTCCTCGAAATCTGCAAGAAACTTGCATGGTACTTTTGCTTCTTTTGTCTTTCTCTGTAGAAATCTATAGCAGAATTATTTTCTTCTTTATTACAACCCTTCTTTTCGACTTGATGCAGTCTGCAATAGGCTCGGTAGCAGCTGCTGCGGAGCAGGCTTTTCTTCCTTATGCTGAGAAGGTACTTGAGATGATGAAAATCTTTTTGGTGCTTACAAATGATGAGGACCTGGTCTCCGTGTTTTTATCTTTTTCAGGGATTTGCTACACGTGATGTTGACAGTTTTGATGTGCTCAAGTTGAAGCCAAAATAATTACTTGTTTTGAGGATCCATTTAAGTAGTAGTTGTAAATATATGTATTTGGATACCCTATTTTGAGATAATGTAATGAAGATGGTGATATAATATTTCGATGTTTTCTTGTGAATATAGTTCAATGTGGTTGTTTTAAAATTGAATTGAGAAGTTTTTGGAAAGTAATATATAATGTGCAGTATTAAGCATTATAAATGTGATGAGTTCAGTAATATTGAGTGTTATAAATGTTCTCCATTGAGCTTATACAGATTATATATTCATAACGCTTTCAAAATGTCCTGAATTGTGCACTATATATTAACTATTCATAACGCTTTTACAGAAACTATTAATGACGGTTATTTTATGACGCTTTTAAAAAACATTTATACCACCCATTTTCATAACTGTTGCTGTGGAAAAAAAAGCGTCATTGTTCGTCATTAATGACGCTTTTTAGCCGTCATTAAAAGGGTTTTTTGTTGTAGTGATAGGTCGTCTCTTGAGGGAAACCTTGTAGACACCCAATATACATAACTTAACCAATATACCTTGCACATGCCTCTCCTAAATCTGCTCATAAATAACCCCAACAACTTTTTAATAAGCAGCCCCCAATAATGGGTTGCTATTTGAATATCAACCCAAAACTGGGCCCAAGAAGCAGGCACAAATATGACACCCATAATTCCATGGCCCAAACACACAGTCCCTCTAATAATCTGACCTTCACCCCAAAATTTAGCTTATTCCTTAAATACTGTTACAGCCCAAGGAATTTACATAACCATATTACTATCACACGATTCATATTTTAGGCCTGGCCTAAACCCTCAAAGTGTACTTCTACTGCTCTTGGACTTAATATAACTGTTGGCTCAACCAACTACTAAAACCCAAATGACAACAAAACCCCAATGATTCAAGCTCAAGAATAAAACAAGTTCAGTAATTAACCTAATGCCTCCAACGGCTAGACAACAGTAACTATTCAAATTTCTGTAAACCCAAGCCAACCCGCCAAGTCTCTTCTGTGGATACACAAAAAGAAGAAGAAGAAGCACTGTCTTTTTTTATTGGCATAAGGCACCACAAATCGAGTACACCTGAGAGATCTTGTACTGAGAATCCCCGAGTACAAAAAGAATTCTGGGAAATAAGATGATGTAGATCGAGCGGTAGTTACTCCTTTACTCCGTTGACACTCTAATTTACAAAAGTGGGAGAAAACCTAAGAAAATTGCTATCTCTCAGCTCACTGGCAAGAAGGGCAGCAATTTGGCTCTAAAATGCTCTCAATTCTGAAATGCTCTCCATGTGACCTCTATTTATAGTCGTTTTGCACTGAAACGACTAGTATGCGTACACAGGGGGAAAATATACTGATTTCCCTGTGGGCACATAGTTTTCTTTTGGGCGCATAGGGTGTAGGTGCATAAAGACTGCATGATTATGGGTAGATCGCGGCCGCATGCTTCGATACACGACTGCTCGTGGAGACTGACGTGGTCGCATGCCTCGGCCCATGACTGATCGTAGATATTGACCGGGTCATAGGGTTGTTTCTGCCTCGAACGCATAGTGCTGGGAGCAAACTATGCACCCACACTTCGGCACATGTTTTTACTGCATGAAGAAAATATTGTGGACACATAGCCCCTTTGGCCATGTGGGCACATAGCCCCTTTATCATGGGGGCACATAACCTCATCTTCATGTGGGCTCATAATCCTGTATTTTTATGCTTCTACAAGACCCCCTTTAAAGTTTTTGATACTCAAACGAGTTTGAAATACTTTGAAAGAAGCATGGAAGACTGTCTCTTATGGCTCTGTGGGCGCATCGTAAAACTCTCTCTTTGGGTGCATAGATGCTGCCAGGCTGTCTGTGAGACTCGTCTCACAGTATTGGTATTTATAAATGGATACGTATTTTGTATTATATTTCGTATTTTCTTGGTTTTCGGAATGCTTTAAAATTTTCCCAAATTATAGATTTTCTCCTTGGCCGGTATACCGACGGTGTACCGGAGTATACCGATGGCATACCGCTCGGACAGATTTTCCATATTTTAGATATTTTTGATTTTAGATATCTTCGTGAATAGTGTTTCCGATATTTTCATGAATAGTATTATAGATATTTTGATGATAGTGTTTAGATATTTTCATAAATAGTGTAGATGCATTCTATTATCCAACGGACAATTGGTTTTCTTTCAATGGCTAGGATTGATCTAGAATATGACATGGATCACGATCCAACGGTCACGATTAATTCATCCCTTCTATATATATCCTATAAGTTTCTCTCTCCTCTCTCTTTTCTTTCCTTCACCATTTCCCCTTCACTCTCTTCTCTCTTCCTCAAGCTTAGGAAGGCTTGGCCTTGAGGCCTAGAGTGTGGTTTCGGAACCCCTCTTGGTGGTGGAGTAGAAGATTAGGCTCGATTGCTAAAACCTAGGCAAGTACATCTTGCTCAAAAGTGACATGACCATACTTTATTTTTGTTTTCCATAGAAACAAAAGTTTTATTAGCCTATAATATGCTTCTTTAAATTGTTAACATGTTTAGTATATAGCACTTTTGGTTTTGATCGACAATATTGCGTAGATATGAGTTTCTAGATATAATTTTTGAGTATTTTGAGGTATTGATCTATCAAATATTTTAATTTATGAAAACCAATACTTCCATGTTGTAGGAAATTCAATTCTATTCAATTTTGACTTTTGAAAATCCGAATTTCGATTTAAAATGAAGTTTTTATGGCCGAAACAAGTTTTGACAAAAATTTAGATTTTGTTGCTGTTTGAAAAAATGGTATACCGACGGTATGCCGTAGTATACCGATAGTATGTCAATTTTTGCACCAGAAAATTTCTGTCTTTAGGCCGAAATACCGCCGGTATGCCGCCGTATGCCGCCGGTATGCCGTTTTAGGCTTTTTTTACCCATTTTTGTCCGTTTTTGTCCGTTTTTGATATATTCTCAATTGTAATGGACTCTTAACATGATTAGATAACCTTGGATAGTTAGAGAATGATTGTACATCCTATATACATGACACATGCTTATGTTCATGTATTGTTCTATGTCCAGATTATAGATAGTGGCCTGTTATGATGCACTCCAGATTACTGTATATGTCTAGCTCGATTTAGTGGTTCGTAATAGCGCACTCATGTACTAATTTTCTCGATTGAATTCTAGATTGAGATTTGATTTCTGATTGACTTTTAGATTGAGACTGAATGCATGTTCTTTATTGACATCGTAGATTTAACTTGTTATATGTCTAATCTATTTGCATCTTGGCAATGGACAATCGAGTGTAAGTATTGTCTATTGTATCGCACGTAATGTGTATTGAGAACATTTGCCAGAGATATCTCATAAATGAGTTGTACCTATGGCTCGTCATTATAGGACGATTCTTGAGTGTCCACGACTTGAAAATTGAAAATGAATGTTATAGGTAATTGACTAGTAAACTCATATAGATCATTGGAAGGGGAGGATACTTTATGCTACCGCGTACTCGGATCGCTATGGGCCCCCCACAGTGGCAGGGATAACCCCGATTGGCGTGGGCCCCTGTCCACTATTGATTGAGTAGATGTTTATCTACTATTGATATATTATTGAGTAGATGTTGTTTATCTACTATTGATATATTTCATTTTTGGAGTAGATGTCTATCTACTATTGATTGATATTGTTTGGTTGATTGTATTTCTTTTCTTCTACCGTCGTCGCCCCCTTGGCCATCCGAGTTACTGCAGCGTAGGTGGTAGTGAAGTTTCTCAACTTGCATACTAGTAATTAGGATTGTGATAACCCTAGCTAGTTAATGATATCAAGCCGTAGTTAATGATTGGCCGTGCACTTTTGATTGTGTGTTACCTTATATGCTCTTGTGTCGGTGAGTGGCCAGAGGCTAAGTTCTGCTAGGAAAAAGATCTGTAATCCCGGTCCTTGTTTGGTTTAAGGATTGTAGCTCCGATTTCTACTAGTTCCTAAATCCCTTGTTGCTCATTGGATTATTCTGTTCCATAGCTATATTGTTCAGTATTTCTATTCAGTCATTTATATTCTTGAGATATGTGCATTGGTACCACACTACTCCCGACCAGCATTTATTTACTTCTGTCATTATGTTATTGTGTTATTTTTGGGTTTTGTCGTGCACCTCGAGCTTCCTTGTGGTACTTGCTATTTGGGGCCTGACCCCATTGGTTTTGTTTGGCCAGATTTACCGCTGGAGCCCGAGGATTCTCCCTACCTTTCTCTGGATGACCCGCCGCCGGCTTAGATCTGCGGTTGTTCCTCCTCACAAGTGGGTTCCCTCTTCTTACCACTTGCAGTTCATTTCATTTTGGTGGTGTTAGCTAGGGCATGTGTTAGCCCTATTATTTCGAGACTGTCTCAGGCTTCGGTCAACATGATATATTATATTAGATCTAGACTGATATAGTGATCATATATATTGGTACTTTGCTAGTATAGCATTTTGTATTCACTAGCTTCATGATCATATATGATATAGTATTTTGGGACGCCTCTTTACTTTCATGTGTGATATACTCTTGATATTTTATTGTTGATGGATTGAGATAGGATTTGTTCGACCATAGGAGTCGTCAGTGGCATGCTAGAGTCCACCCACTAGTCTTCTAGATAGCTTTGATCGTATATTGGGGTACTGGCATACTCTAATACACCTAGCTGGCTTTGTTTCGTCCCCGTTCTCCAGTATTCTGGTTCTGGGACGTGACAGGGTTTTTTGGTGGCCCATGCAGGCCTGTCTTCAGACTTGTGGGGGATTCATCTTGTTAGAATCTCAATCCTATAATTGTCTACAATTGATCTCCCTTTGCTTATCGTATTCTCGTTTTCCTTGAACTGTAAACATGATTGACATATCCTTGTTCTTTTCCTGTCCATTATTGATACCTCGTGTCCTTATCTTTCAGGGACACACTACCTGCTTCTTCTTTCGAGGGTTCAGTTGCTCCGCCGTCTTATGCAGATCAGATGGATGGTCATGATCATACCCCTCCTTCGCAGAATCAGAATCCCGTACCATCTCAGTATCCATCGGCAGCTCAGTTTACTCATGTCCCATCAGCTCAGCCAGCTCCGTCATTCCCTTCAGTACAACCAGCCCAGATAGACCAGCGTGCCCTACTCGAGATGATGAGGGGTATGATGGAGGCACAACAACAACAACATCAAAATCAGCATCAGATCTAACATCAAGTGGTTCAGTTGTACCAGCAGTTACATCAGGGCTAGGACCATACCAATAACACCCTCTGCCAGGGTATTACAGTAGCCTTGGAGGCGAGTGGTCGTCGTGGTCACAATTCAGCATCCGACTTTCGTCGCCTGCGTCCAGCTCAGTTCTTCGGCACCGAGGATGCAGTATCCGTCGATTCTTGGCTTTAGGACACCGAAGCCATTTTGGAGGCAGCTAGGACTCTAGCAGAGGATAGGATAGCAGTGGTGAAGCTGCAGTTATCAGATATTGCCCGCGACTGGTGGGTAGCACAGGAGATGGGTCTTCCTAGGCCTATTAGTTGGAAGACATTTCGGGAGCGCTTCCAGGAAAAGTTCTTCCACACCTCAGCCAAGTTCCAGCTTCAGCAACAGTCATCAACCTTCGTCAGCAGACGAGGACTGTGGATCAGTATGCGGCAGAGTTCAGTAGGCTCAGTCGATTTGTATCACACATGGTAGCTTTCGATGGTGATAGAGCTCGGAGGTTTGAGCAGGGCTTGTACTTGGAGCTTCAACAGCTCATGGTGGGCCATTTTTACGACACCTTTGATACAGTACTGAGAGCAACCAGATCCTTGGAGATGACTAGTTAGAGGATAGCAGAGAGGAACGGAGGTCAAAAGAGGTTACACTCGGCTGTGAGGAGCATTACCATTCAGTCCTCAGCCCCCGCACCAGCAGTCAGAGCTCCCGATCACCGACCTCCTCGTCAGACATTATCATCAGCCCCAACGGTGACATCAGTACAGCAGTCTAGGCAGTCAGGTCAGCCAGGATGTAATTATTGTGGAAAGCCAGGGCATACCAGGGCCCAGTACAGGAGGGCCAACGGTCAGTGTCTCGGATGCGGGGCATCTGATCATATGGTTGGGTCTTGTCTTCGTAGATGTCCAGAGGCTTCATCAGTTACCCCAGTGCCATTGGTGATTGAGTGTCAGAAGGGACAAGTGGAGTCAACATGATCCTATATTCAGTGCCCGCTTTCGACGCAGTCCCAGCAAATTTAGCACCAGCATCCAGCACAGTATGCCCAAGCCCAGCAGGCAGGGTCGAGCCAGCAGCAGACTATACGAGTACCCCTGAAGCGTGGGCAGGCTTTTAACATGAGCTTGCAGGAGCTGTTGGCCGAGGGCGGTCAAATTGTAGGTGAGATTTTGAGCATTTTCTTCAGTTTATCTTACTCTTGGGTTTTGTTGACGATCTTGTATTCCACCTATATTCGGAGTAAAATGGTCGACTCGACATGTTCGGTGAGTGAAGGCGAGTTTCTCGTTCCACTCTTCCACCTTCGTATCTCGTGATACACGATATCTATTATGTATTCCGACTACGTAGGTGTGTCCTGGATTAGAGTCATGTCTTCGACTAAGTCATTGGTACCGACTTACTTCGAGACTTGACTCTTGTCCACTTTGTGAGTCAGCGTAGGCAAGCGAGGACGAATCCCTACTCAACTGTCTCAGGGGTGTATTATTCCATATGCCTCCTCTTCTTGTATTATATATGTATGTATTTATTATTTTTTGCATTTATTTAAATTCTGTATCTCAAATATCACTTGTACACGGGATATTTTCTTTCGATGAGTTATGATTTATACATTGTTTTAGCATGTGTATTTTTGCTCGACTGGCTTTAAAAAATTTTGAGGACAAAATTTTTGTAAGTTGTGGAGAGTTGTGAGACTCGTCTCACAGTATCGGTATTTATATACGGATACGCATTTTGTATTTTCTCTATTTTTGGAACGCTTTAATTTTTTTCTAAATTATAGATTTTCTCCTTAGCCGGTATACCGACGCTTTATCGGAGTATACCGACGACATACCGCTCGGACAGATTTTCTATATTTTAGATATTTTCAATTTCAGATATTTTCGTAAATAGTGTTTAGATATTTTTGTGAATAGTGTAGATGCATTCTATTATCCAATGGACAATTGGTTTTCTTTCAATGGCTAGGATTGATCTAGAATGTGACATGGATCACGATCCAACAATCACGATTAATTCACCCCTTCTATATATATCCTACGAGTTTCTCTCTCCACTCTTTTTTCTTTCCTTCACCATTTCCCCTTCACTCTCTTCTCTCTTCCCCAAGCTTAGGAAGGCTCGGCCTTGAGGCCTAGAGTGTGGCTTTGGAACCCCTCTTGGTGGTGGAGTAGAAGATTAGGCTCGGTTGCTAAAACCTAGACAAGTACATCTTGCTCAAAAGTGACATGACCATACTTTATTTTTATTTTCCATAGAAACTAAAGTTTCATTGGCCTATAATATGCTTCTTTAAATTGTTAACATGTTTAGTATATAGCACTTTTGGTTTTGATCGACAGTATTGCGTAGATTTGAGTTTCAAGATATAATTTTTGAGTATTTTGAGGTATTGATCTATCAAATGTTTTAATTTGTGAAAAACAATACTTCCATGTTGTAGAAAATTCAATTCTATTCAATTTTGATTTTTAAAAATCCGAATTTCGATTTAAAATGAAATTTTTATGGCCAAAACAAGTTTTGGCAAAAATCTAGATTTTGTTGCTGTTTGGAAAAAATGGTATACCGACGGTATGCCGTAGTATACCGATGGTATGTCGATTTTTGCACCAGAAACTTTCTGTCTTTAGGCCGGTATGCCGCCGTATACCGCCGGTATGCCGTTTTATGCCGTTTAGACTGTTTTTGCCCGTTTTTGCCCCTTTTTGTCCGTTTTTGATATATTCTCAATTGTAATGGACCCTTAACATGATTAGATGACCTTGGATAGTTAGAGAATGATGGTACATCCTATATACATGACACATGCTTATTTTCATGTATTGTTCTATGTCCAGATTATAGATAGTGGCCTATTATGGTGCAATCCAGATTACTGTATATGTCTAGCTCGATTTAGTGGCTCGTAGTAGCGCACTCATGTACTGATTTTCTCGATTGAATTCCAGATTGAGATTTAATTTCTGATTGACTTCTAGATTGAGACTGAATGCATGTTCTTTATTGACACCGTGGATTTAACTTGTTATATGTCTAATCTATTTGCATCTTGGCAATGGACAATCGAGTGTGAGTATTGTCTATTGTATCGTGCGTAATGTGTATTGAGAACATTTGCCAGAGATATCTCACAAATGACCTGTACCCATGGCTCGTCATTATAGGACGATTCTTGAGTGTCCACGACTTGAAAATTGAAAATGAATGTTATAGGTAATTGACTAGTAAACTCATATAGATCATTGGAAGGGGAGGATACTTTATGCTACCGCGTACTCGGATCGCTATGGGCCCCCCACAGTGGCAGGGATAACCCCGATTCGCGTGGGCCCCTGTCCACTATTGATTGAGTAGATGTTTATCTACTATTGATATATTATTGAGTAGATGTTGTTTATCTACTATTGATATATTTCATTTTTGGAGTAGATGTCTATCTACTATTGATTGATATTGTTTGGTTGATTGTATTTCTTTTCTTCTACCGTCGTTGTCCCCTTGGCCATCCGAGTTACTGCAGCGTAGGTGGTAGGGAAGTTTCTCAACTTGCATACTAGTAATTAGGATTGTGATAACCCTAGCTAGTTAATGATATCAAGCCGTAGTCAATAATTGGCCGTGCACTTTTGATTGTGTGTTACCTTATATGCTCTTGTGTCGGTGAGTGGCCAAAGGCTAAGTTCTGCTAGGGAAAAGATCTGCAACCCCGGTCCTTGTTTGGTTTAAGGGTTGTAGCTCCGATTTCTACTAGTTCCTAAGTCCCTTGTTGCTTATTGGATTATTCTGTTCCATAGCTATATTGTTTAGTATTTCCATTCAGTCATTTATATTCTTGAGATACGTGTATTGGTACCGCACTACTCTCGACCCGCATTTATTTACTTCTGTCATTATGTTATTGTGTTATTGTTGGGTTTTATCGTACACCTCGAGCTTCCTTGTGGTACTTGCTATTTGGGGACTGACCCCACTGGTTTTGTTTGGCCAGATTTACTGCTGGAGCCCGAGGATTCTCCCTACCTTTCTCTGGATGATCCGCCGTCGGCTTAGATCTGCGGTTGTTCCTTCTCGCGAGTGGGTTCCCTCTTCTTACCACTTGCGGTTCAATTCATTTTGGTGGTGTTAGCTAGGGCATGTGTTAGCCCTATTATTTCGAGACTTTCTCAAACTTTGGTCAATATGATGTATTATATTAGATCTAGACTGATATAGTGATCATGTATATTGGTACTTTGCAAGTATAGCATTTTGTATTCACTAGCTTCATGATCATATATGATATAGTATTTTGGGATGCCTCTTTACTTTCATGTGTGATATACTCTTGATATTTTATTGTTGATGGATTGAGATAGGATTTGTTCGACCATAGGAGCCGTCAGTGGCATGCTAGAGTCCACCCACTAGTCTTCTAGACAGCTTTGATAGTATATTGGGGTACTGGCGTACTCTAATACACATAGCAGGCTTTGTTTCGTCCCCGTTCTCCAGTATTCTGGTTATGGGGCGTAACACTGTCAAAAGATGGCTGTTGAGATCTTCCTCGAAAATCTGAACCGACAGATTCATCGGAGTAGAATTTGAAGAGGTCCATCCTTCGTACAATGTCTATGCATTCTCCACATCAGTAAGTAGCAAGCGCATAATGTACAAAAGACCAAGTCTCTGCATGGGCACATAGACCGTTTGGGCGCATAGGTCCTGTGGGCGCATAGTACCATGTTTTGCCTATAAATAGGCTCGAGGAGAGAGAAAATTCATTCTCACCTTTTTTCAGAAATTTTCCGAAGTTTTATCGTTTTCTCTTTTTTGTGAGATCATGTCTCCCAAGGCTGCTTCGACTCCCAAGAGGTCCACGAAGGTTAAAGAGGCTGCAACGAGCAGTTCTCCTCCTTCAGCAACGACTTCACTGGTCCAAGACCCCATTCTGGGTGAGGTGATATCCTTAAATCAACGTCCAAAGCATTAATTTGCGACGCTCAGACTTTTCTCTGCTTGGGCGCATAACCGTTGATATGCGCCCAAAGCAACACACTTCTGTGAGCATTCTTGTGTGCCCACAGAAGTATGCGCCCACACACTTTATTGTATGTTATGCGCCCACGCAGAATGCTCTGTGTTCAAGAAGAACTCCTATGCGCCCAAAGGCCATGTGGGCGCATAGAATTTAGGTGCATATAATGCTTTTCCAAGACTTAGTCTTTTTTTTCCTGACTTTTTGTTCTATTTTTGCAGTTAACATGGTTGTCCCAGCTCTTGGTGGGATTCCTCCCAGCTCTGCCCGCCATGCTCTAGATTCAAGCCTCGTCACCGCCATGATCAAGAACGTTCAAGCTAAGATCAGCCAAAGCCAGCCTTCGGTATGGATGATCGCTATGCTTGAACAGGACAAGACGTTCCTGAAGCAGATGATGAACAATAAGAAGTTCGTGCTCGGAGGGGCACGGAGCTTCAAGAGATTATACTTTCTGTTCGATGACAGCCTGGGGTTTGAGGATGACGAGCCTATACGTCTAAAGGACCCTCTAGTCGTCAGATTGAACGACCTGAGGATATGGTTGTCGGCTATGGATCGCCAATACCCTCTGTCGGCGTTTGCCGATTTAGTTGTCAGGAGACAGATAAAATAGGATCTGACCCCCGAACTTCATGGAGTCATCTTTGGCAAGATCCTATTTAACTCCGGTGACAGGAAGAAAGAAACCTTCAAGTGTGTCAAGGGCTCCACATCTTATTCCACGAGGGGGCTGCACCCTGGGGCCATAATAAATGACGTTCCGACTGATCTTCATCCTTATGCTGCCGAGACCCTCTCCAATCTGATGATGTCAAAGAAGGAGTCGTATCCGAAAGGGAAGCTGCGAATGGAAGGTTGGAGATACCCCATATCATTATGGAGTGACCTCACGGGATGGGTGCTCTCGACCTACGAGGACACCCTAAAAGCTGTCGGCCTGTTTTATGCTGTTAGAGCCACCTAATTTGGCATAAAAGTAAATTGGCTTATGTTTATCGCGTTGGTGGAGTTGTACAATTATTACACCTGCACTTTCTTCACTCCGGGTGGGGAGATGGGTTTGGCTCTACATGAGATGCAGGCAATATCAAAGCTGTCCTGGGGAACGGAGCCGTATGAGGAATACGTTCCTTGTGATAAAGAGCTTTTGGACCTGGAGAAGGAAAACCCCGAGATGGTAGAAGTGTACAAAGAGTTACTCTGTCACTTCCTCATCTGTCACAGGATCACGAAGAAGGGTAAGACCGAGGGGGCCATTCCCCATACGAGGTCTTGGACTAACTATATCTGCATCAAAAAAGAAGAAGAAGAAGACGACTCAGTCTTCTTCTCAACTTGCAAGCCCTCAACGAAATCTGATATAGAGCAACTAATGACAGATCACGGGACAGCACATACCGACAACATCGATGATCTCGAGGGAAAGTCCCCGATTTATCACTTCTTCCGGCAAGCTGAGTTCAAGTTGTCGGAGAAGGCTGTGCTGGCCGCTTTTTTGATGATGTGGCTCCACGACTGTATAGTCCCTGGTAGTTCAGGGTCTACGAGAGGATGAGCCGGGGTATGATTCATCCGACTGTAAAGCTGGTGCTCGGATACCGGCTCGTCCTGCTTCCTGTAATGGTCTGTGCCATCCAACGAGGTTTGCGGGACTTTACTGCAAGCGCGGTGACGCCTGATAGTAGAAGGGACTTTGCCAGGACTGAATTTTCCTTTTATTACTTTATGGGATGGTTGGTGCTACACTGTCCTAGATTAATGAATGCCGGGATGATGGCAGACTCTTTGGCAGGAGATGCCTTTCTTCGGAGGTTCAATGACGCAGACTAGGCCGTCACCGGGGTGCCTGCTTGTAGGAAGGCTTTGAGTTTCTTACATAATTATGAGTTCTTCAGAGTGTCCCCTCCATCTGGCAGTGGCCGTACAGGCGATACTTTAGTAGATGAGGGTGCACTCACTACGAGCTTGACTCCTGGAGCATTCCGTTGGCTCCAGTCTATTAGGCCTTCTCATCTGGTGCTTAGGGATAGCAACCATACTTTCCTAGAACCTTATCTGCCAAGTCATTTTGTACGGTAGTTTGGGTATAGCCAGCTTCTTCTGGGCAACCCTAGCCCTCATCTTCAGTCGATAGGAAGCCTGATTGACGGGGCACGTGCATGTGGCTATTACAATGCCGAATGCACATGGACAATTTTTACTTTGCCAGAAGATAAACAAGAAACTCACATGCTCTTTGCTGCTGCGAAGTTTTATACTCATGTCAATACCCTTAATCCTTGGTATGACCGCGAGCATAGTTTAGTATCGGGGACTAGGCTTGCCCCCACTCTTATCGATATAGGATGAGCCTGAGTAATAAGAGGACATAGAAGGGAAGGTGTCGCATCTGTAGAAGAGTCAGCTGCAGCACTACCACGGAGGGTAGCTCTTGAAGATCCGGCTACTCCAGCACCGCAAATGGAAGATATTGAAGAGGATACTTCTCTCCCGATCTTCCTCAAAAATGAAAAGCTTCGACTGAACTGGCACAATAGTCGACTTTTAAAAGGAAGAAGAAACTTGCTGTCAGAGGTGTAAATAAGGTCAAGGATGTGGGTGCCGGCTCGCCTCCTTCCAGAAGATCTTTTCGGCAAACTCAAAGGAGTGAAACGACGTCACGGGCCATTACTATCCCGGAAGTAGATCCCTTTCTTGATTCCATAGCCGTTTTGGTAAAACCAATACATGCTGTCTTCAAATAACGCTCTCTTACCCTTGCGTTTGTCCTTTGCACAGGACGTTAAAGTCGTGCCCGAGGCAGGTGCCTCTTCGTCTGAAGAGGTGGACGTGATGACGATGTCCTTCATTCATCCTCAACCGAAGGATAAAGCCAGTCCCTCTTATAATATCTCTTTAGGAGTGTAGAAGCATGGAAAAGAATAAAGAAAGACCTATGCGGCTCCAACAGAAGGATCCCCATACGGCGCATGATCCTCATGCGGCTTAGGAGTCCATGCGGCTCAGGGGTCCATGCGGCTCGGATAGATCCATGCGGCTCAGAAAGAAGCTATGTGGCCTTCAAACATACGGCTGCATTTAATGCCCTGACGACTGCTCTGACAAAAACAACAGCCATGACAGCTCTGACATAAAGACGCAATAATGACTGACATGATGGCGTGTTTATGGGAAAGAGGAGAAAATCTCCTTATGCCTGGCAAAATCTACTAAGTTCCGAGGCCACTCCATACGGTCGCCCCTCTGTATGCGGCTGCCTGTCCGTGTCCCCATGCGGTTGCCCCTCTATATGCGGCTGCCTATCCCCATACGGTTGCCAATCTGCATGCGGCTGCCTATCACCATACGGTTGCCCACCTGCATGCGGCTGCCCATCTGCATGCGGTTACCTATCTCCATGCGGCTGCCCCTCTGCATGCGGCTGCCCATTCCCATACGGCTGTCCATCCACAGGCGGTTGCATGTTTAATGCGGCTGAGAGGACCCCCTATATGCGGCTCGGCCAGGATAATCCAGTTGAGACACGTGCCACTCTTTGCTACAATTGAGACACGTGACAGTCTTATCTTCCCTGAAATTATGGGTGCTAACAAATCCTGACAAAATCAGATTTGTTGCAATCGTCATAATTGACCTGATCAAATCAAATAAATTGGACACGTGGTAGGCTATCACAAATCACGAAGATTCATGGCAATTAATATTTATTGCCCACAGAGATTTAATGCAATCCACATTATTTGCCTAGATTTGCTACAATCAGAATTAATGGCCCAGATTAATTGATCTTTAACCGCCGACTTCTCAAAGATGCAATCATTTGCAAACCCTAATGATCACACCCCGCTCCTATAAATAGCAAGGTGCCATTCCCTTGCAGGCAGGGAGAGCAGAGAGGGACAGAGAGAGAAAAGGCTGGCAAAAAAAAGCGAGCACTACAGAGATATCGAGAGATCTAACAACAGAGGACGCAAGGAGTCTCCCCACAAGTCCAAGAGTATCTCTTCATCAGAGCCAAGGCTACGTCTGATCGTCCAAGGAGTAAGGCAGAGCGGCCGTCTCTTTCCCGAGCCTCTACCGTCACCCCCTAGAATCTAAAATAAACAATTGTATCTAGATTACTGTACCTAGGTTTTTGTCCCTAGGCTTTCTTTGTACAAACGAGTTTGTATTGTGAAGTAAAAGTCCAGTCCTCCGATATAATTGTTCTGTTCTTTTATAATTCATGGCAAACACGATGACGACTCTGCTGGGGACAAACTTCTCCACGGCTGAGGAGTTGGTGATGCAATCGGATGCAGCCAAACTTGGATCCACACAACAGAAGATGGTCGTCCGCTTCGACCAACAGGCGTTTGAAGAAATGCTCTCCGACGGAAGCGCTGGCCCGGTCCAGAAGCGAACCCGCATGAAAAAAGCTCGCAGGGAGTGGAGGCCAAAGTCATTTGCTCCTTCCCAAGCTCTGGGCGGAGTACTCTCTGCTGCCCAAGACGGCGAAGGCAAGTCTCACGCAGCTCTACTTTAAACCATAGAGGACTCTGCTGTCCCCAAGTCCGACAGAGGAAAGTACTACGATGCTGGACTTGCAGGGGCAAAGCATGATTCTATGTGCTCTAAGAAGAAGCCGAACAAAGACACTAGCCACAGGCTGAAGACTCATGCGGCCGAGATTTCCAGCCGTATGCATGATGTCCATGCGGTCGAAACTGTCAGCCGAATGCATAACACTCATGCGGCTAAGATTTCCAGCCGCATGGAGAAGACTTATGCGGCTAAGACTTCCAGCCGCATGAAGAAAGCCCATGCGGCTACGATTGCCAGCCGCATGAAGACTGTTGATTCCAGCCGTATACCGTCTGCTCCACGCGGCTCAGTCTTCGATCGCCTCTCCTATAGTCCTGATCTCTTATGCTTCCGAGAAAACATGTCTGACTCTCTCCAGCACCACTTAGACTCTTCCTATTATGTGCCCTCACGCAGTAGAGTGAAGAAGTCTAGGGCAGCGCGAGCTTGGCGAGCTCAGTCCGCTGTCCCGACCTCTGACCATCCGAGCATTCCACATACTGTTATGCAGGCCTCTGATGGGAAGTTGTACAGAATGACTCGAGTCCAGCCCCCGGCGGCAAACGGACAAAGTGGTTCCCAAAAGTCTTCTAAAATCCAGGAAGCAAACATGGTCGTTCTAGACCCATCTGACTTGCGTGAGGCCATCCTCCACAAGCGCAAGGAAAGACAAGAGGACTTGGGGTGCAAAGAGTCCTCTTACGGATGTCACTGCACCTAGGTCATCGTCAACTGCTGTTGCAACAACGCGAGGGTACGAGAAGACCGGCAGTCCGTCTTCCAAAGACTGCAACAACCATGTTCAGAGGATGAGGCACTTCCCATCGTCTCCTGCAACTCTGCTCAGAAAATCTTCACCGATGGGAGAGGGAAGAAGATAAACGTTTCCAACCCGAAGATTTCAACCACTGTGACTAAGAGACTGTCATCTAAACGATTGCCCACCACCGGAGTTTTCCAAGGCACCCGTTCAAAGACGAAATTTGCTACAGGGGGAAATTTATCATCCACATCACTGGAGGTTGTCGGAACTGGGGATAGCACTCCTCCGAACATTCACGACAATCTAATGTTCAAAGGGGACGAGCTGGGGGAAACAACTCTCCCATTAGATGCAGCAAATCTCGACGTCCCCGAGGACGTCCACAATTCCCAAGATGAGGCAAACTCGGAAGCTGGGGGTACTGTTCCTTCTGAGTCCGAATCAGAGAAGAATATTCCTACATCCTCCGATGACTTCTCGGTACAGGGGTATGTTTCGGAGGGTACGTCATCCACCGTCCCTTCTACTTCTACTCATGTCAGGACGACATTCATGACAAACGATGAACAAGATGGTCCCAGTGATCGCTAACGCATCGACACTCTGGAGGCCATACTGCACACTTTGGTCAAATTGGTGGACGAAATCAAAGTAGCCCTTCCTACTCTGCAAGGAGGGACGCCTGGCCAAACAAACTTGGGTCCCGCGGTCAATGCAGACTCGAACTCAGGGGCACCAAACCCGAACAATATTCCTCCTGAAATGTCGGCTCCTACCGCTGCAGACGAAGCCAGAGAGACAAGAAGAGAGGTCCAGGAGCTCCGAGCCATGTTCCACGCCCGAGAAAACTGCTAAGACCTCAGGATACGACAACCGTATCCCGCTGCGTGGAGAGATGTTCCCTTCCCACCAAAGTATAAACCATTCCACATCAATCCATATGATGGGAAGACCTTCGCAAGTCGGTACATCACTTACTTCGAGGTCACCACCGACCATCTGCCCCATGACGACGCCATCTTTACACGATTATTCATCGGAACATTGGAAGGGGTCACCTTCGACTGGTACCGTAACCTGCCAGACAACTGCATCCACTCCTTCACCAGCTTCAAGCGCATGTTCTTGGAGAGATTCTACGAAGTAGGACAGGACATCACAATGTCCACCCTCATGGACGTCGTTCAAGGGGAGAAAGACCTGACAAGGAACTATATTGAGCGGTTCCGCCAAACCGCCATGAAGTTGCCATCCGGTAATCCGGATTCCTCCTTAATTGAAATTTGCCAAAAGAGACTGCTTCCAACAATCAGCCTCTGGATGGGTGAAAGTCAATTTAAGGACTGGAAGACGTTTATCATCAGTGCCGCTAGCGCCGAGGACATGTTGAAGAAGGTTCACCAACTGGGATTGCACATCTCGGAGGAAGAGGACAAGGGCAAGCACCCTAATACCAACAACAACAATGGGGGTAGCTCCTCCAACAATCGGGACAACAAGGGCAAGCACGCTATGGTGGCCGACACAGCCCAGAAACCTGAGTCAAAACCGACAGACAAGCAATGGCTACAAATGACCTACTCCTTCGAAGACGGTCATTCAAGCCCATCTTGGACATGCTTATTGTCACTACCACATTTCTAGTGTGAGGGTATTTTTGTTATTTTTGGGGTATTTTTAAATTTATTGGAATTAATTAGAATTTATGGGAATTTTTAGGAATTTATTTGGAATTGTTTGACTAGGTTGACTTTTGGCTAGTGTTGACTTTGTAGACCTACTTAGAAGCTAACCCTAGTTAGTGGGCCATGGTTAGGTCAAATGACTCTAGTCTAACCTAGCCTAGCACTTGGTTTAAGTCATTTTAGTAAATAGGAATAGAAGTCATAAGTCATGACTTGTGGTTTTAGAACCTTGTTTATATCTAATCTACATTTAGCTTGGTAGCTTGGCCCAAGGCCCAACCATTGGACTAGACCCTAAACCCAAGCCTAGTGGCCGGCCACAATATCCACATGGGGATTCCCACCATATAAAACCCCTCCCAAATCTAGGGTTGCCTCTTTTCTTTAGGAAGAGCCCTATTTTCAAGGAGGTGAGTTCTTGTCTTCATTAATTCATTTTAATTCCATAATAGGTCCTAAAATCCCCAAATTAGTTGCATTAGTTTCTAAATCTGTCATTCTTGCTGTTGTAATTGTTTTGGTTCAGTTTGGCATTGATTGGAAGTGATTTGGACACCAAGCAAATAGCTAGGAAGAGGCCTTTCCCATTGGAAGTTCACATTGAGGTATCTCCTTCATTTCTCCATGAAACTTTAGTTAGTTTTTATGTATAGGAACCCCTAAGTGTCCCCCTAAGGTTTGGATAACTTTTGTGTCGAGTGTCATTGGATTCGTGTCCGTTCTGGACACGTATCAGTGACCATGGCTTAGTGTTCGACGAAATGCCTCAAAGGGCATTTCGATCGATTTATTTCATTATTTTTGAATAGGAATAGTAGATCTGATGTTGTCTTTTGATCCTTGTGCTTACATATTAGTGTCGTGTCGTTTTTGTGTCGTTTTGATAGCCTGGACTCGCGCGTGCACATGGCCACGCGCTGCTGCAGGGATCCCCTGCTACTTGGGGCCCACAACTTGCTGGACATGTCGACTCAGGCCATGCCACTTGGCGTTGGGCTATGGGGTGATGACTGACACGAGGCCCTCCAAGTTGGAGATGCTTTCGTGTCGTGTCGGATGCGTTCTCCAGCCCGCATTGGGTTTGCACTGTCAGTACAGTCGATTTTTGTGCACTGATACGGGTTGTTTGACACGACACAGGGACACGTCGACCCAAAACAGGGTAACACGTGGGTAGCCCTATGAGTGGCGAACCTAGGTTTGTGGACACGTGTCTTGGTTTGGTCTATGTTGTGTACACGAGACTCGTGCACACGTGCACGAGGACACAGCACATGTTCACTGTCTTGTGCACTGTTTGTGTGGACACGATTGTGTCCAATTTCAGGGACACAAACAACTTGTGTAGCATGCAATAAATGTATATTTATATTACCAACCATTTGATTTACATTTTAGGATGTTTTAAACCATTAATTCCTAATTTTCCTAAAAATCCTGATACTTGGTATCCTGAAATTTCCAGTTTCAATATTTGACTTTTGGAAGTCTATTACACCTAATTAAATGCTGTTAAATACTGGTTTTATACTCTAATATAGTCCTCCTACTTATAATCTAGCTATGGTTTAACTTTGGGTCGAATTGGTTGTGTTTTGAATAAGAAATGGGTGTTTAGAACTGTCAAAAACTGAACTATGTTGTGATTGCAAATAATGGTTTCCTTTCTTCTCCTTCCTGTTACTGTTTTCAGTCACTCATCCTGAACACTATTTCCCAGCTCACATGTTTACTATTTTTACAGTCCATTATTGGATTGCACACACACTTTTATTTCCTGCTGTACACAAGAATATGTTCCCTGTTTCACTGTTTTCACAGTCCATATTTGGACTTCACTGATTCATTTTATTTCCTGCATACTTTGGCAATGTTGCACTTCTCACTATTTCACCTGCACACCCTTCCACATTGGTATTTTTCTGCACAGTAGCCTACACCCTTCACTGTTTAGAATTTTCTTGAACACACTATATTCTCTTCACTGAGATTCCTGCACACTGTCACCTTGTAATTCCTGCCATGTTGTATCACATATACCTTACACTTGCACTGTCATTCCTGAACACTTGACACATCCTTCACTGGTTGTTAGTCCCTGCATACATTCTTCACTGATATAGAATTCCTGCACACACAGGGCACACACACATTCCTTTTCTTCACTATTTTTCCTGTCATATTTCCTGCTGTGCAGTCCACACATTGACACACACCTTACACTTGTCAATTCCTGTACACAGACACCACTGTACACTTTACACTGTTGAGTATTTTCCTGCATATTGCCTTGAATGTAATCACTCTTGGACACACTCTTCACCTATCATTCCTGCACACACACATGGTTACTTCTTCACTGTTTTCCTGATAATCACATTATCAAGACACCCTACACTCCACTGTTCTCTTGTTGACACAAGTACATACACTTATTATCAGGTTATACAAATTCTAGTTGCCTACCTAGTTGTGTATACATGGGTGCTTGTGTGGTGTATGTCTCTATGAATACATATAGTATCTAGCCTATAATGCTTAGTGTTAGTTCAATATATTGTATCTATATATATAATGTGTATATACTTAGGTATAATGAGTACTTGAATGTGTGTGTTGCCTAGTATAGCCTTATTAGACCTAGCTAGTTGAGTTTAGCCTAGTTTAGACTAAATTAGACTTGGTTGACCTAGTTTGACTTCTAGAGTTGACCAGAGTTGACCAAGAGTTGACTTTGGTCTAGATTGACCTAGAATCATGTAGAATGCATAGTAGGACTCCATTATACTATTCTGGACTTGTTGTGACTTGTGCTGTTCTGATTAGGAGCCAGACACCACTCCTTGGACAGTACGATTCTTATCGGACACTCAGATACAGGCGAGTACATTCTCTGATCATTTCATATCCTGCTTAGAATTATTACCTGCAGTAGATTACTTTACTTGTACTGTCACGTTGGTCACACGGATTGGTACTATATGGATCTCTACATGCGATGTTATACCCCTCGAGAGCATCGGGTACATTGTGCTTGTGCGTTTCACTTACATCGTGTACTCCTCTGCTTTCATTTACATGTGCACTCCGGTAAACTTTGTACTCTCAGGTTCACGGAGCCCCCATGTATACTATCACGTGCACCCTATATGGGCCTCCATGTGATATCTCGTACAATAACATAACCTGTATAGATCCTTGTGTATTGATTGGGGTACGGGAGAGTAGAATTGGGCATGTGAATAATACACCAGTAGTTTCTTATCAGAATCTCATCCTTAGTGTCTTATCAGAATCTCCTATGCCATTTATATGTCCATATTGTACTCTGACTCACTAGTCACTGCTAGTTCTCTATGTATAGTAGATATTTACATTACAGTTCTTTTCCTGTTTTACATACCGTATTTCTTCAGTACTCGTATCTTACTTTACTGCATGTTTTTACTTTCTAACCTGCTATGATCTGTTGAGATGTACTGTGCTCGCTCCTGTCCTGACTGGACCTGTTAAAAATATTACAGAGGACGAGGAGGAGGCCTGCCTGGACACCTACTACGGGGCAGCCCTTGATGACACCTGTGAGCTGGACCCTCAGGAGGATCCAGCAGTAGCTGAGGACCTTCCCCCGACTGTCTAGACTAGATAGTTAGGCTACTATCTTTATGTAGTTGGATCATGTTCTAGTTAGACTCTTATTCGGAGATCAGTTGTATATATTCTTTTATCTGAGACCCTGTACTGCTGGGATTATCTTAGACTACTGTTTTATCTATTTCATTTCCTTGAGTTCTATTCATATCGTGCTATATCTTCCTTAGTTGTGATTGAGTTTCTATTGCTATGTCATCCCCATTCGGGGAGTATAAACTGTTTAGATATTTACATTGCTAGATGTTGTGACCTAGGACAGCGTTCTACCGCCGACACTGCGGCGTAGGCTGGACGTATTCACGTCTCGTGCCCTTACTCTAGGGTGCGGGTCGTGACACTCATACAAGGAGATAGAATTCAGCTCCCTCCACCAAGACGGGAACCTCGGCCGACAGAAATGGAGAACCCAAAGTACTGCCATTACCACCGCTACGTCCACCATGCTACACACGACTGCTACCAACTAAAGCGATACATCCAACATCTCATCGATTCGAAGGCTCTGGCCATTGATTTCGAGGAGGTAATCGTGGCAGCCAACATGGTGTCCGTACAGTTTGGCAGCTTCCCTCCGACAGAGACTCAAGACGGCGTGATACCCATCCCTCGGGCGACAATGGAGATTGCTAATCTTCCTCGAGATCAGGCTACTGGTCTAGTACCCCTTACCACGTCACGAGGGAAAGTCATGTAGGTCCATCCAAACTTGGTACCTGAGGTGACTCAGTCCGCACCACTCCCCATTGGCAGGAAGAAGGGTGGAAAGGTCAGAGCCTGCCGTACAATCTCGACAGATGTCAAAGAAGCCACAGCTGTCATCACTCGGTCTAGTGCTCAATCCCAACCTACGCCAGATAACTCGACTGAAGAGCATCAGTCGGCCACTGCTGACACTCCGGGACCTTCCCAACCTCCGACGACTGACAAGCCTAGGCCGAAGGAGACTCGCTTTGACAAATCCCTCCGAAAAGAGGCACCTCATGGGCTGGAACGGCCCTACAACTTTGACATCTTGGCGCAATTGGCCAACACACTGGCCAAATTGTCATTATACGAGCTCTTGAGACTCTCCAAGGATGTTCGTGCAGCTTTGAGCGACGCACTCCAGAACGCCGAAGCATATCTAGCTCAGGTCAACCTCACGGGAGAGAGCCCGCTTGCAGATCTCCAAGATAGCGCTTGCATAGGAGCGATGCCCAACATTGTCTTCACTCCACAAGATATGCTCATCAAAACCAACCTGCACGATCGTCCATTATATTACACTAGATACATCGGCGACGTAAAGGTGGACCGGATGCACATTGATCCTGGTTCTTCTATAAGCATCATCCCGAAGGGTCTGTTACATCATCTCTGCATTTTATTGCATCGCCTGACGCCAACAAGCACCGCCATCAGCGGTTTCAATTCGGGTAGGAGCTACCCGATTGGGAAGATTCGCTTGAAGTGCCAAATTGGCGATCTTCAGTCAGAAGTAACCTGTTACGTCAGAGATACGGACACTTCCTACAATATCCTCTTGGGGTGCCCTTGGATACACAATTACATGATCGTGCCTTCCACGCTGCACCAGTGCTTCAAGTATGTCGACAAACACGACTTCGTGAGGACAGAATTTGCCGACATCTATCCCTTCAAAGGGGTTGAATCCTACTACTCAGACTCCTGCCTATACGAAAAGTCGAAGAGGCACCTTGGTGAAGAAGATGTGCAAACTCGTACTGAGACGGCCACAGGATCAGAAGGACCTCTGACGATCCACCTCCAAGCTCGCAAACCTGGCAAGTCCGTACCCCTTATGGCCACTCTGCGTAAGGACGCAATCAGCCTCTCGGCACAAGAAGGGCAAATGATAATCCGGCTGCCAAGGTCCGGCCAAGCGCCAAGACACACAACGGAGCCACTGACAATCAGACTGCCTGGGGTCAGCCAGCCACAAACGGAGAAGCTCAATCCCTCCGACAAGCCAATGACGATACGTCTTTCCAAGAAGAATCGTCACCCCGATGTAAAGTCGAGGGCTTACAGCGAGCCAACCACTCCCCGTCCAGCATCGAGTACCAAATTAGGGGCCGCTAGTCTGCCAACAACTCTACGTTCTGCTCCACCAGCAGAACCCCTGATGATCAAGTTGCCTAAGTCATCCTCTCAGTCTTCATTTATACAGGGGGTGGCCGAAGAAGAACCAGAACTGGCCAAGTATGTGGCCGCTCACACTGATGTTCCATCCGCAGATGATGTAATCCCGCTAGAAAAGATACCTTGCTTCATCAATAAAGGGCTATCTTTGAACTACACCGAGCTTAATAAGCTTTGTACAATGTATGCTATGGAACACGGTATAGGCGCTCACCTACACACACAGGTGACAAATGTTTACACCGCAAATCAGCTCACTCCTACGGAAGACGCTTACTGCATAATCGATGGAGGGGATCATCCAATCATCTTCGGTCGAAAGAATGATCCACAACCCTTCACCATAGAAGAATTCGAGCTCGAATCAGACGTCGGGAGGCTGCCTCTCTATCTATATAGCCCCTAATCCAAATATCTTATGCAAGAATAGGGGTATGATCTGGAGACTACGTCAGGTTTGAAGTATCGACGATTACCTTTAAAGTCGCCAGTCCCGGCTGGCAAACCACAGGACTACTACAACAAGACCCGATACGGACTGGGATATGCTACGCCTACAACGACCCCTGAAAGCTCAGATGAAGAATGCGACTGGCAGTCACACTCAACCGGATCACCAACTTCTGATTCGGATATCAGCATCAAGGATATATTCAGGCAGGTCTTGTTTGTCAATATGGCATTCGCTGATGCTTACGAAGAAGGTGAAGACTTTCCTGAACTCCTCGAATTAGAGCCGTGGGCCCAACAGCTGGATGCACAATGGGAGAAGCGGTTTGAACAAAGAGAGCCTCCTACTGAAGATGAGGTCATGCAAGTGGATCTAGGCAGCGACTCTTCTCCAAAACCAATCTTCGTTAGTAAAAGCCTGACAGACGAAGAGCGAGAATCGCTACTGAAACTCGTCAAAGAATATATTGATGTATTCGCCTGGAACTATGAAGACATGCCAGGGTTAAATCCCGATATTGCTCTTCACAAACTCAACATTCGGCCAGATGCAAAGCCAGTCAAACAACAACAACGACGCTTCTGCCCAGGCATCATGGATGCGATCGAAGTCGAAGTCAACAAACTGATAGCCAGCGGCTTCATTCGTAAGGAGCAACATCTGGACTGGGTCGCCAACATAGTACCGGTCCTCAAGAAGAATGGGAAGATTCGAATCTGCATCAACTTTCGCAATCTGAACGAGGCGTGTCCCAAAGATGAGTTCCCCCTCCCTATCATAGACATCATGATTGACAACACCTGCGGCTTTGAACGTATGTCGTTCATGGATGGCTTCTCAGGGTTCAACCAAATTAAGATGTCTACCGACGACGAAAAGCATACATCGTTCCGAACACCAATAGGCACGTTCTGCTACACAGTCATGCCTTTCGGTTTGAGGAACGCTGGCGCCACCTATCAGAGAGCCATGAGTATCATCTTCAGGGATCACTTGCGCAAGACCGTGGAGTGCTATGTTGACGATATCGTCGTCAAAAGCCGCTCTAAGGAAGATCATCTGCATGATCTAAGGACAGTGTTCGACCTAATGTGAGCGCATAATTTGAAAATAAACCCTACGAAATCCTTTCTGGGCATATCCAGTGGGAAGTTCTTGGGTTTCATCATCACCTCCCAGGGCATCCACGTAGACCCTGAGAAGACAAAGGCAATCATGGAGATGGGTCCCCCGAAAAGTCTTCGAGAACTCTGAGGCCTCCAAGGGAGGTTAGTTACATCAGGAGGTTCATTTCCAACCTCTCCGGGCGATGTCAGCCATTCACCCATCTCATGAAGAAGGGCATCTCATTCGTATGGGATGAAGAATGCCAGCGTGCCTTCGACAGCATCAAAGAATATTTGTCAAACCCTCCAGTCCTGGTGGCCCCGGTTGTTGGAAAACCATTCCTGCTTTATGTACGAGCAATGGAGCATTCCCTCGGTGCTCTGCTAGCACAAAACAATGATGCAGGCCATGAGCAAGCTATATATTACCTCAGTCGAATGATGATCGGGCCAGAGCACCGATATACCGTCGTAGAGAAGGAATGTCTCGCCCTGGTGTTCGCCATTCAAAAGACGCGACACTATGTCACGGGGCAAACCATACATGTGATATCATGAGTCAACCTCCTCAGGGTCCTCAAGACTAAACCAGGGGCACTCAGCTCTCGCCTCGCTACATGGGCAATATTACTGTCCCCTACCGTATGATCTTCGTCCCGCAAAAGGCTGTTAAAGATCAAGCTCTGGCAGACTTTTTAGCAGCCCACCCCGGCTCGGAATCAGCCAGAATATACGAAGACATCCCAGATGAGGTCGCCAACTCGCATGCGACCTCTCACGATGATATATGGCAAATGTTCTTCGACGGTGCTTCGAGGACCGGACCTAAAGGCAACATCGTAGTCGGAGTCGGGGTGGTACTGATTTCTCCTTCCGGACTGGTGATCAATCGTGCTTACTCCCTCACGGAACCTTTCTCTAACAATGTGGCCGAGTACAACGCATTAGTCATTGGCCTCTAACTTGCAAGAGAGCTGGGGGTAGAATATCTTGAAGCATATGGCGATTCGCAGCTAATCGTCAATCAGATTCGTGGTTCATACAAGGTTCGCCATGAAGACATGATCCCCTATCACCAAATAGTGATCAACATCATCTCGTCATTTGAAGGGTTCTTCATCGAACATGTTCCCAGACTACAAAATATCGAAGCCGATGCCTTAGCAGGCCTTGCCGCTTCCCTAGCAGTTCTAAACTATGCTCATCAATCGGTGGATGTGATAGGCCATAAACTGGTCTGTCCCAGAAACAATGTTCAATTCGTGGCGAGTTATTCCGCTCAGACGATCGACGAAGCACAAGACTGGAGACAACCATTCATTGACTTCGCAGTCTACGATATTCTGCCGGAGGACCCAAAGGAAGCCACCTCCATCAGAAGGCGTTCTCTCAGATTCTTCTACGATACAGAGACGAAAATGCTGTGTCGTCGATCCTACGATGGATTATTGCTTCGATGTCTGTCAAACGCGGAAGCCAAAGAAGTCGTACGAGAAGCTCATGACGGTGTCTGTGGGCCCATCAGCCTGGCCCAAAATTGCAAGACCGTCTTTGCCGAATGGGCTACTACTGGCCCACGATGGTAGCAGATGCGATAGACTATGCAAGAAAGTGCAAAGCCTGCCAAGTCCATGCGAACTTCATCCATCCGAATTTCTACATCCGACAGTGGCGTCCTGGCCATTCGAAGCATGGGGAATGGATATCATCGGTCCGATCACTCCACATTCTTCTCGAGGACATCGCTTCATACTCGCCATCACAGATTACTTCTCCAAATAGGCGGAAGCTATTCCGCTTGCAGAAGTGAAGACTTTAAACATGATCAGCTTCCTCAAGCATCACGTCATCTATCGCTTTGGGCTGCCCCGAAGGATCATCCACGATAATGGTCCGCAGTTCGCAAGCCAAGCCTTCTATCGATTCTACAACAAGCATCGAATTCAGAATGTTGCTTCGACACCATACAATCCGGCAGCAAATGGGTTGGCAGAAGCATTTAACAAAACCATCATCAAGTTCCTCAAGAAGTTCGTATCATCTAACAAACGCGACTGGAACGAGAAGCTTGGTGAATGCTTATGGGCGTACCGTACTACAGTTCGAACAGCCACAGGGAACACACCATTCTCCCTGGTGTACGAGAGTGAGGCAGTTCTCCCTTTGGAGACTCAAATACCCTCGCTCCGCGTCGCTCTTACTTACCAATTGACGACGGACAATAACTACCATCGCCGGCTATAAGAGTTGGATGCCTTAGATGAAAAGCGCCTCTTAGCTCAGCAACGAATCGAGCTATACCAAGCATGCATCTCCGGAGCCTTCAACAAGAAGGTTAAAATCAGAACATTCCAAGTGGGCGATCTCGTTCTGGCAGTTCGGAGGCCGATAGTTATGACTCATAAAATCGCCGGTAAATTCCAGCCAAAATGGGAAGGTCCATTTATCATTGAGGCTGTATTCTCCAACGATGCTTACCGCCTCGCAAAACAAAATGGAGACTTGCTCATGTTGCCCGTCAATGGCAAGTTCCTGAAGAAATAATATGTCTAAACGACATTCTCCAAATATCCCTGAATGTTGAGTTATGTACCTGCTGGTGCCGCTGAACTCACATTCTCCAAATCCTAGATTATTGAGTTATGTACCCGCCGGTACCACTGAACTCACACTCACAAAACCCCAGATTATTGAGTTATGTACCCGCTGGTGCCGCTGAACTCAGATTCTCCAAATTCCAGATTATTGAGTTATATACCCGCCGGTACCTCTGAACTCGCATTCACATTATTCCTCCAAATATCCCAGATTATTGAGTCATGTACCCGCCGGTACCGCTGAACTCACATTCTCCAAGTTCAAGATCGCCGAGTCATGTACTCTTTCGTACCACTGAACTTACATGTCGACTTCAACTCTTCCAAGATCATCGAGTTATGTACCCGCAGGTGCCTCTGAACTCACATTTCGGTCACTCTTTCAGGAGGTGAGTCATGTATGATCATACCTCTGAACTTATTCTTCTGAAAGAGCTCCTCCTTCATGATCTACTACCCGCACTCTCAGTGCACAAAAAGGGTAACAGATCCACAAAATTTCAAAACGACCACGTCGATGTTACCTCTGAGTCGTTTCACTTTCGCCAAAAATAAATCACCCCTCTACATAGAATTTTTATGTCCTCATTACCTCCGAGTCGTCCTATGTACCCCTTCATGGAGCCCACTCATGCCATGTCCTCATTACCTCTGAGTGGGAAGGCTCCATCGAAGAAACCCTCGTATTTGCCATGTCCTCATTACCTCTGAGTAAATATGTTGGTTCTCTCTCGACTTATTATCTGTACCAAAAAAAAACCCAGGGTACGCAGAAGATAATAGGTCCACGAATGTCCTATGTTGACCACGAATATCCTCCGTTGAGTCCACTCCTGCCATGTCCTCATTACCTCTGAGTAGGAAGACTCCGCGGTAAAACCCCCATACTTGCCATGTCCTCATTACCTCTGAGTAAATGTGTTGGTTTCCTCTCTCGTCTTCTTATCCGTATCCTGAACTAGGGTACGCCAAGGATAATAGGCCCACAAATTCCTCTGCTGACTACAAATGTTGTACTAAGTTTCCTAGTACATGTACACCTTTCCTCATCATGCCCGAGCCCAGCTGCTCCATGGCATTCTTTTTTCCAATACCAGGAACGTCCACGACCGCCTTACCGTGGAATTGTTCCAGGTATCCCCATCAAACTTGTTATCCATACCTAAAACCCAGGTATGCCAAGGGTAATGTGTCACGACCCGTACCCTAGAGTAAGGGCACGAGACGTGGGTACGTCCAGCCTACGCCGCAGTGTCGGCGGTAGAACGCTGTCCTAGGTCACAACATCTAACAGTTGAAGGTAATAACAGTTATACTCCCCGAATGGGGGGTGACATAACAGAAATATAACTCAACCACAGCTAAGGTAGAAAAGGAAAGATAGAATGGTAATAAAAGATAATATATCCAGAATAGATGAAACACAGAGATACAATCCAGAATTCTAAGTGTCTAAAATAATACGTATCTCAGAATATCTCAAAATCTAATACAGTGATCCAGAAAAGTAAGTCAATCCTAAATTAATGGAGTGTCGTCTACTGCTAATGGATCCTGCTGCTGGTCCAAGTCCATGCACTCATCTAGTGTGGCACCGTAGTAAGTAGGGCAGAACGCCTCAGCCTCGTCCTCTGTAATATTTTCAACAGGTCCAGTCAGGACGGGAATGAGCACATATCTCTCAAACAGTTCATAGCAGGTTAGGAGTATAAATCATGCAATAGAGTAAAATACAGGAAGTGCTGAATGGAAGTACAGGTAAAACAGGAGATATTTTGTAACTGAAAGTAAATACATGATAGTAGAGACTGTAAGTGACTACGTGATTTAGAGTACAATATGGTTATGTAAACGGCTTGGGGGCACATGAATACAAATAAGGAGGCACATGAATACAGCTACTGGGGATAGTGTTCACATAACCAATTCTACTCACCCCGCCCCAATCAATACACAAGGATCCATTCAAGTTACGTTATAAGCACATGAATACAACTAAGATACGTGAACTCATGTAATGAGTAGTACATGAGGCACGTGATAAAGCACATGATAGCACATGAGAACATGTAATAACATGAACTAGTACGAGTACAAGGAGTACCTGATGCACATGAACATAAAATACCCGATGCACCCGTAGAGGGATAACATCTCAGGAAAGGATCTATATAGTACTAATCCGTGAAGATACGTGTCAGCATCATGTAGAGTAATCTAGAGCAAGAATATAGTCCAGACAGGTATGAAAAGATCAGAGAATGTACTCTCCTGCTAACTGAAAGTCCGAGATGAAAGTACTGTCTGAGGAGTGGTGTCTGGCTCCTATTTAGAACAGTACAAGTCACAACAAGTCCAGAATAGTAATAAAATACACTACAATGCGTTCTACATGAATCTATGTCAATCTAGACCAAAGTCAACTCTTGGTCAACTCTGGTCAACCCTAGAAGTCAAACTAGGTCAACCAAGTCAAACCTAAGTCAACTAGTCTAATCTAGGTCTAACAAGCCATTCTAGGTCTAATAAGACTAAACAGTCTATCTAGACCCCAACTAGGCATACCATGCCTAACCATACCAGAATCACATAACCACATGACATGACTATGTCTAATAATACACAAAATACTATATTAATATAATCTATTAAGAATACATATAACCTATAGCCACTAAACAATTTCACCCATACCCTATATCATATATATAATACATTATAACATATGGTATCACCCGTACACTATATATATCTAATATATATATATATATATATATATATATATATATATATATATATATATATATAAACACATACTCAGATATAGGAAGCCTATATATATCACAATGCATATATATCTATGTACATAGGAAGGGAGAGATGGGGCACATGAATATTCAAGTGTGTGTGTGAAAGAGGGTGATAGGGTGTGTGGGTGTGTGACTGTTCAGAATTTGAGAAACAGTGAGGAAATGAAGACAATGGCTATTACAGGAATTCCGTTTTAAACAAAAGGAAAATGCCAACATTTCAGTTGAAAAAATATATATAAACACACATACTCAGATATAGGAAGCCTATATATATCACAATGCATATATATCTATGTACATAGGAAGGGAGAGATGGGGCACATGAATATTCAAGTGTGTGTGTGAAAGAGGGTGATAGGGTGTGTGGGTGTGTGACTGTTCAGAATTTGAGAAACAGTGAGGAAATGAAGACAGTGGCTATTACAGGAACTCCGTTTTAAACAGAAGGAAAATGCCAACATTTCAGTTGACAGTTACAATGGAATACTATTCATGAAAACAGTTATGGAAAACGGGAAATCAACCCTCAGTTAAAATAGGAAGTAATCTCAGATTAAGGACAACCATTCTCAGTTTACAACTGAAACCCAACTCAGTTACCATTTTGAAAGGAATGAACAAATCAGTGAGTTAATCCTATATCTCAGATAATGGAAAAACTGGGAACATAATCTCAGGTTTGCATAGGAAAACCAATTCAGTTTAATACATAACAATCAACATTCCTACTCAGTTTTAGAAGAGAGGGAAAAATAGGAATCAGTTCAGGAGTTAAGAAATTAACTAATATTCATTCACAGGTTATTAGAAAACTGAAATAATGGAAAGCAAAATAAAAGTGAATCAACTCAGTTAAAAGTCTCAGGTTATAAAGCCAATTCGAAGCCAAACCAAATGTTAATATCCCATTCCCAATCTCAGGTTTTATGAATAAATACTTAGGTATAGTAAAAGGAAAGGAAACCAATATCAGTTATTTGACAACAGGCAAATCTTAGATTTTCGAAAATGAAAGGGGATCAATTCAAGATAATTAAGAACTATTCTCATGTTCATAATCTCAGATACTAACAGTTAAAAGGAACACTATCCTCATTCTATTCCAGTTTTCAATAATAGTTTGAAACCCCACCCAATACCAATATCCCATTTCTCACAATCAAAAGTCCATAGTTGAGTTTAACACTTAGCTAACATGAATTATAATATGTAGGGATCATAAGCAGTTGAAAAAAATAGTAAACAAACAGGGAATTAAAAGGGGTTGGAAATCCTGAAACTAAGTATCCGTCAAGTATCAGGAATATGCAGTTCAACCCATTCGAAACCAATATTCCTACATTAAACCCAATCCAAACATGTAACTAATCTAATATAGTTAAAATATCATAATTAGGATCTAAACAATAATTAATAACATGATTTAAAAGGATTAATAATCAATTAAACTCAAGAACACAATTTCAGAATATTGGTGTACACAGTGCACGACACGTACACAGGCAAAAGCGTGTCCGACATGACATGAGAGTTCGTGTCAGCCTGGGGTTCTCGTGTCAGTCAAGAGAACGACACACGTGTCCAATTTCGTGGGCTCATACGCTGTGTGCACAGAGAAAATGCACACGAACAGCAGGGAAAAATCCTGCCAGCGTGCGCGCACGCACGACCGCGTGTCCACGCCTCCGTGTCGACTCGCCCCGACACTAATTCGTGTTCAGAGCAACAGAAATGCGTAAGCGAGGTGAATAACGATTTTCCTATTCAAACAAAATCCACAAAATCAAACGAAATGTCCTTTGAGGCATTTCGTCGAACACGTTCCTATACACGTTGATACGTATCCGATACGGACACGAAATGGGTTCAAATTCTAGGGTTAGCCTATCCTACTGTTAGGTTAGGGTTAGGGCTTCCTAGAAATGAATTTTAACAGAATTTACATGGAGTAGAATGGTTTATACCTATTGATGAACCAAGGGTTAAAATCCCCAAATGGGAAGAGTTCCTCAAGCCACCAAACTCCCTCAAATTGTGTCCTTCCTGAAAATACTCAACACGAACAACAAAAAGACTAATATTAGGTCCTATTGCAATTGGTTTGGAGGAATTTGGAGTTAAAATGGATTTTCTAAGAATTTACAAAGATAGAGATTCACCTCTTCCAAATGGCAATGATTCCTAAAGAGGCAAGCCCTAATTTCAAGGTGCTATAAATAGGGGGGAAAATACCCTATGGCCGGCCAAAATTATTAGGGTTAGGGTTTAGTTCAAGGGGTGTGGGCCTATGGGCCATTAAGCCTTTAAGTCATAAAATAACTTGTAATTTCACAAGCCATTCATTAATCAATCTAGCTCCAAATTTCCCAAAATAAGTTCTAATGGGTTAATTTACACTAACTTAAGTCAACCTAGGTTTCCATATCCTAATCACTTAGTCATGACCTAGGTTAGCCACTAGGTTAGTCTCCAAAGTCAACATAAGTCAAAGTCTACTAGAACACCAAAATCAATTATACTAAAATTACTTAAAAATCACATTAATTATAAATAATAATAATAATAATTCCAAATTAAATTCCAAAATTTTGAAAATGACCAAAATACCCTCAAGCTAGAAAAGTGGTAGTGACAAATTTACCCCCCTTAAAATAATTTTGTCCTCGAAATTTAAAGGCGAAACTAACTGCTAAGAATGATAGAAAAGTATACCTCAAGGTCCAAAAAGATAGGGGTACCGCTCGCGCATCTCATCCTCCCACTCCCAGGTAGACTCTCCTGGAGAATGATGCCTCCATGCGACGCGTAACAAGGGTATCTCCTGGTTCCTCAGTACCTTCTCTCGGCGATCCAGAACCTCCACAGGCTGCTCTGGATAACTGAGAGTAGGTCCAACCTCTATCTTCGAATGATCGAGCACATGGATGGGGTCAGCCACGTACCGTCTCAACTGTGATACGTAGAATACGTTGTGAACTCCCACTAGTGTAGGTGGCAAGTCTAGCCTGTATGCCACGTCACCGACTCTCCCGCTGATAACGAAAGGGCCGATGAAGCACGGGCTAAGCTTCCCACCTCCACCAAAACGTATTGTACCACGAGTCAGAGATATCCGCAGAAAAACCATGTCTCCAACCTAATCACAAGCAAGGTCTCAAGTTACTAAAAATCAAACACGATCAATCAAACAAACAAAACAAAATACAACCTAATTCTAATCCTATCTATAAATCTGTACCTCAAACTCCAGCGGCCTCCGGTGGCTATCGATCCAGTGTCGATGTCTGTCCTGCGCCATGCGAAGTCTGTCCCTGATGAGCTTCACCTTCTCGGCTGCGTCAACAACCATCTCTGGTCCCAGTAAAGCTCGCTCTCCAACATCATCCCAAGATAAGGGTGTACGACACCTACGTCCGTACAGAGCCTCAAACGGTGACATCTCAATGCTGGCCTGATAACTGTTGTTGTAAGCAAACTCTACCAAATATAGGTGATCCTTTCAGGAACCTCCAAAATCTAGGACGTACGTCCGCAGCATATCCTCAAGGGTCTGAATAGTCCTCTCTGACTGTCCATCCGTCTGGGGGTGGTATGCAGTACTAAACTTGAGATGGGTGCCCAAACTAGTCTGCAGACTCCTCCAGAAATGGGAAGTAAAGTGACTATCCCCATCTGAGATTATGCTGACGGAAACTCCGTGAATCCTGACTATCTGCCTCATATACAACTCCGCGAGCCTCTCTTTAGACGTACCCACCTTGAATGGCAAAAAGTGGGCCAATTTTGTCAACCTGTCAACGATGACCCAAATTGCGTCTTTCCCTCATGGCGTACGTGGCAACCCCGATACAAAATCCATGGTAATATGTTCCCACTTCCACTCTGGAATGGGCAACGGCTGCAATAATCCTCCGGGCCTCTGCCTCTCTGCCTTGACCTGCTGACAGACCAAGCATCTAGCTGCAAAATGGGACACGTCTCACGTCATCCCGCCCCACCAGACATGCTCTCGTAGGTCCCTGTACATCTTGTTGGCACCAGGATGTATAGAGTACTGCGATCTGTGAGCCTCTTGCATAATCTGCTCTCTGAGCTCCCCGCTAGGCACACATAACCGAAAACCGTGCCTCAGGGCACCATCCTCTGCAAGTGAAAACTCGCCATCCTCCAATCCTGCACTGATCTGCTCTCGGATACACCGCAGAACCACATCCTCGAACTATGTCGCCTTGATCCTGTCCATCAAGTCCGACTGTATCTGAAGGCCCCATAACTGCATCTGCACTCCGGGCACAATCACCTCTATCCCAAGGCTCTCTAAATCTCCAAGCAGGTGCCGATCCATAGTCAAACACATGGCTGTCGGATACCTACTCAAGGCATCGGCAACCACGTTGGCCTTCTCCGGGTGATACTGAAGTACGACGTCAAAGTCCTTCATCAACTCTAGCCATCTGCGCTGCCTCATGTTGAGCTCCTTCTGTGTAAACACATACTTCAAGCTCTTGTGATCTGTGAAAATCTCCACCCTCTCGCCATACAGATAGTGCTTCCATAACTTCAAAGCAAAAATCACCTCCGCCAGCTCCAGGTCATGGGTAGGGTAGTTCTTCTCATGGGGACGTAATTACCTGGAAGCATAGGCAATCACCTTCCCATGCTGCTGTAAGACGCAACCCAGCCCCTTCCCTGAAGCATCACTATAAATAGTGAATCCACCTGATCCTGAAGGCAATGTCAGAATCGGAGCTGTCGTAAGTCGCTTCTTCAACTCATCAAAAGCTGCCTGATACTCCTCTGACCAAACAAACTCAGTATCCTTCCGGGTCAACCGTGTCAACAGCTCTGCAACCCGGAAGAAATCCTGAACAAATCTCCTATAGTATCCTGCCAGTCCCAGGAAACTCCTAATCTCTGCCACTGAAGTCAGCGCTATCCAAGCCTCAACTGCTACAATCTTCTTGGGGTCAACTGAGATACCATCTCCAGTCACCACATGCCCCAAAAAGTCCACCCAGTCCAAAAAAAACTCACACTTGGAGAGTTTCCCATAAAGCTGCTCTCTCCTGAGAGTCTCTAGCACTATCCGCAGATGCTCCTCGTACTCCTTCTCTGTCTTGGAATATACCAAGATATCATCAATGAACACCACCACGAACTTGTCTAAGTACTGGTGGAACACCTTGTTCATTAGATTCATAAACACTGCTGGTGCATTGGTTAGCCCAAACGGCATAACCAAAAACTCAAACTGCCCATACCGCGTCCTGAAAGCGGTCTTGGGAATATCCTCCCTCTTCACCTTCACCTGGTGATAACCTGACCTCAAATCAATCTTGGAGAACACCCGAGCTCCGCTCAACTGATCAAACAGATCATCGATCCGCGACAGTGGGTATCTTTTCTTGATTGTCAGGTTGTTAAGTGCCCTGTAGTCGATACACATCCGTACCGACCCATCCTTCTTGGGTACAAAAATTACCGGTGCACCCCAAGGTGAAGAACTCGAACGGATGAAGCCCTTGTCCTGCATCTCATCCACCTGCTTCTTCAGCTCCACTAACTTGCTGTTGTTCACTCGATAGACATTCTGGAAGATAGGTTCCGTGCCGGGAACCAAGTCTATCGAAAACTCTACATCTCTGTCCGGTGGAAGCCCTGGCAACTCCTCTAGGAATACGTCCATAAACTCTGCGATCAAGGGATGCGGAGCCACCTGCTCCTCGACTGATGCTCCACAGAAGACTCCACCGTCCTGCTCTGCCTGCCGTCGGGTGTACTCAAACTCTGGCTCTCCTGGCACCCCGAACAAAACTCTACCCCCACGACAATCAATACGGGCGTGGTGTCTACTCAGCCAGTCCATACCTAATACAATGTCGTAGTTCGGTAATGGCATGACTAGTAGACTCACCCCCAACTCTCGGCCTCCCAATAAGACGCTCCGTCCTCTGCAAACATCACTCACGAGGATGACCCCACCCCCGGTCGTGATCTTGCAGGTCCTAGGCAATGGTTCAGAAACCAAACTGTGTCTAATAGCATAAGATACTGACACAAAGCTGTGGAAAGCCCCGGAATCAAAGAGTGCAAATGCTGGAAGGGAATCTAGGAGAACTGAACCTGCTATCAGCTCTCTGATGGCCTCGGCATCCTCAGCTGCCATGGCGAAAGCTCGCCCCTGCTGTCCACCTCGTGCCTGCTGCTGGTGCTGCTGGAATCTCTGCTGTTGGGTCTGTAGGGCTGGTCCCCTCTGCTGGCCTGCTGGAGCCTTGGCTCCACCTCCCTGCTGTCCTCGTCCAAAAGCCCCTGGGCAGTCCCTTAACTGGTGATCTCTCGTACCACAAAGTAGGCACTTGCCTAGCTTCTTCCTGCACTCATGGATCATGTGCTTCGACTTCTTACAGAAGGCACAAATGACTACCTGACGAGGTACCTGCTGCCCTCTCTGCTGTTGGTGCTACTGAAAGGGTGCACGACCCTGCTGCTGATACTGCTGCTGAGCTGGCCTCTGTTGCTGCTGTTACTGCTGGAAGTGAGGCCTCTTGGCCTGCCCCTGACTGCTGCTGCCACCCTGGAAGTCACGACCCCTCTTCTGCTTCAGCCCTAGGCCGTCTTCCGCCGCCATAGCCCCAAAAAATATCTCAGCATAAGTGGCGTTCCGATCGCTCTTAGTCAGCGACCGAACCTCTCTAATCAAACCTCGGCGAAACTTCCTCGCCTTCGTCTTCTCAAACAAATCATCAATGAACCGGGCCAATCTGCAGAACTCCCCGGCATACTCAGTTACCGTCTGGTTC
This sequence comes from Iris pallida, assembly GCA_029216955.1. Lineage (NCBI taxonomy): Eukaryota > Viridiplantae > Streptophyta > Magnoliopsida > Asparagales > Iridaceae > Iris > Iris pallida. The sequence continues at coordinate 3,553,000 of JANAVB010030019.1, read as the reverse complement.
CCTGAACCAGACCCTCGAACTGTGCCTCGATACCTTCCAGGGCAACATCAGAAAAGAACTGCTCCTTAAACAGCTCCTTGAACTGGGCCCAAGTCTGGCCCTCAACTCCTATCCTGGGATCTGTCTGATACCACGCACGGGCTGAGTCCTGCATCTGACTGCCCGCCGCCTCGATCTGAAGTCGAGCTGGTATCTCTGCCAGTCGGAAGATCTCCTCAATATGCTCTATCCAGTCGTCTGCAACATGGATGCCCGCTGTGCCGAAGAACTCCCGATGATGCATCTTCTGGAAGTCATGGATGTCCTTCTCCCTCCGATGGGGCTGCAGCTGGGTCCCCTGAGCTGTGATCATCTCGACTGTAGTGCAAACCAGCAGGTGTGCCTCATCGATCCCCTGCCTGAAATTTGTAGTCTGCCTCGTCTGCTGCTGCTGGTGGGACTCAAGAATCCTCTCCACAAAGGAGAAGAGATGTGCAGCTTCTACCATCCCTTCAGGCGGAGGTTGCTGCGGTAGAAGGATCTCAGGAATCACAACTGGCCTCCTGACTGGTGGAGGTGCTCCTCCAAAAGTGGCAGAAACACCGACTCCTGAGGGCTGCACTGGACCTGTGGGCTGCACTGGGAGCTGGCTGCTGGACACGAGAGGTGGCAAACCCCTCTCCAGCATCTTCCGTCACGGGGCGATGCGATCGCGTCTCAACCATCCTGGAGACACAGATCAAACAAGAAACAATTACTGAGAATGAATCGAAATATCAAGGGAGGACAGTTTAAAATCTAAGGAAGACAATAAGCAGCAAAATAGATATACGGAATCTGATAAGGAATTTTTTTTCTAGTGTGATTGAGTACCTTCAAAAATATACTAATTCCTACTACAGGCTGCAGTGATATTCTAGTTCGAATAATACTGTACTTCCAACCTAGACCTACATGGGCCACCACTAAAAATGTGTCACGACCCGCACCCTAGAGTAAGGGCACGAGACGTGGGTACGTCCAGCCTACGCCGCAGTGTCGACGGTAGAACGCTGTCCTAGGTCACAACATCTAACAGTTGAAGGTAATAACTGTTATACTCCCCGAATGGAGGATGACATAATAGAAATATAACTCAACCACAGCTAAGGTAGAACAGGAAAGATAGAATGGTAATAAAAGATAATATATCCAGAACAGATGAAACACAGAGATACAATCCAGAATTCTAAGTGTCTAAAATAATACATATCTCAGAATATCTCAAAATCTAATACAGTGATCCAGAAAAGAAAGACAATCCTAAACTAATGGAGTGTCGTCTACTGCTAATGGATCCTGCTGCTGGTCCAAGTCCAGGCACTCATCTAGTGTGGCACCGTAGTAAGTAGGACAGAACGCCTCAGCCTCGTCCTCTGTAATATTTTTAACAGGTCCAGTCAGGACGGGGACGAGCACATATCTCTCAAACAGTTTATAGCAGGTTAGGAGTATAAATCATACAATAGAGTAAAATACAGGAAGTGCTGAATGAAAGTACAGGTAAAATAGGAGATATTTTGTAACTGAAAGTAAATACATGATAGTAGAGACTGTAAGTGACTACATGATTTAGAGTACAATATGGTTATGTAAACGGCTTGGGCGCACATGAATACAAATAAAGAGGCACATGAATACAACTACTGGGGATAGTGTTCACATAACCAATTCTACTCACCCCGCCCCAATCAATACACAAGGATCCATTCAAGTTACGTTATAAGCACATGAATACAACTAAGATACGTGAACTCATGTAATGAGTAGTACATGAGGCACGTGATAAAGCACATGAAAGCACAAGAGAACATGTAATAACATGAACTAGTACAAGTACAAGGAGTACCTGATGCACATGATAAAGTACATGAACATAAAATACCCGATACACCCGTAGAGGGATAACATCTCAGGAAAGGATCCATATAGTACTAATCCGTGAAGATACGTGTCAGCATCATGTAGAGTAATCTAGAGCAAGAATATAGTCCAGACAGGCATGAAAAGATCAGAGAATGTACTCGCCTGCTAACTGAAAGTCCAAGATGAAAGTACTGTTCGAGGAGTGGTGTCTGGCTCCTATTTAGAACAGTACAAGTCACAACAAGTCCAGAATAGTAATAAAATGCACTACAATGCGTTTTACATGAATCTAGCTCAATCTAGACCAAAGTCAACTCTTGGTCAACTCTGGTCAACCCTAGAAGTCAAACTAGGTCAACCAAGTCAAATCTAAGTCAACTAGTCTAATCTAGGTCGAACAAGCCATTTTAGGTCTAATAAGACTAAACAGTCTATATAGACCCCAACTAGGCATACCATGCCTAACCATACCATAATCACATAACCACATGACATGACTATGTCTAATAATACACAAAATACTATATTAATATAATCTATTAAGAATACATATAACCTATAGCCACTAAACAATTTCACCCATACCCTATATCATATATATAATACATTATAACATATGGTATCACCCGTACACTATATATATCTAATATATATATATATATATATATATATATATATATATATATATATATATATATATATATATATAAACACACATACTCAGATATAGGAAGCCTATATATATCACAATGCATATATATCTATGTACATAGGAAGGGAGAGAGGGGGCACATGAATATTCAAGTGTGTGTGTGAAAGAGGGTGATAGGGTGTGTGGGTGTGTGACTGTTCAGAATTTGAGAAACAGTGAGGAAATGAAGACAGTGGCTATTACAGGAATTCAGTTTTAAACAAAAGAAAAAGGCCAACATTTCAGTTGACAGTTACAATGGAATACTATTCATGAAATCAGTTAAGGAAAAAGGGAAATCAACCCTCAATTAAAATAGGAAGTAATCTCAGATTAAGGACAACCATTCTCAGTTTACAACAGAAACCCAACTCAGTTACCATTTCGAAAGGAATGAACAAATCAGTGAGTTAATCCTATATCTCAGATAATGGAAAAACTGGGAACATAATCTCAGGTTTGTATAGGAAAACCAATTCAGTTTAATACATAACAATCAACATTCCTACTCAGTTTTAGAAGAGAGGGAAAAATAGGAATCAGTTCAGGAGTTAAGAAATTAACTAATATTCATTCACAGGTTATTAGAAAACTGAAATAATGGAAAGCAAAATAAAAGTGAATCAACTCAGTTAAAAGTCTCAGGTTATAAAGCCAATTCGAAGCCAAACCAAATGTTAATATCCCATTCCCAATCTCAGGTTTTATGAATGAATACTTAGGTATAGTAAAAGGAAAGGAAACCAATATCAGTTATTTGACAACAGGCAAATCTTAGATTTTCGAAAATAAAAGGGGATCAATTCAAGATAATTAAGAACTATTCTCATGTTCATAATCTCAGATACTAACAGTTAAAAGGAACACTATCCTCATTCTATTCCAATTTTCAATAACAGTTTAAAACCCCACCCAATACCAATATCCCATTTCTCACAATCAAAAGTCCATAGTTGAGTTTAACACTTAGCTAACATGAATTATAATATGTAGGGATCATAAGCAGTTGAAAAAAATAGTAAACAAATAGGGAATTAAAAGGGGTTGGAAATCCTGAAACTATGTATCCGTCAAGTATCAGGAATATGCAGTTCAACCCATTCGAAACCAATATTCCCACATTAAACCCAATCCAAACATGTAACTAATCTAATATAGTTAAAATATCATAATTAGGATCTAAACAATAATTAATAACATGATTTAAAAGGATTAATAATCAATTAAACTCAAGAACACAATTTCAGAATATTGGTGTACACAGTGCACGACACGTACACAGGCAAAAGCGTGTCCGACATGACATGAGAGTTCGTGTCAGCCTGGGGTTCTCGTGTCAGTCAAGAGAACGACACACGTGTCCAATTTTGTGGGCTCATACGCTGTGTGCACTGAGAAAATGCACACGAGCAGCAGGGGAAAATCTTGCCAGCGTGCGCGCACACACGACCGCGTGTCCACGCCTCCGTGTCGACTCGCCCCGACACTAATTCATGTTCAGAGCAACAAAAATGCATAAGCGAGGTGAATAACGATTTTCCTATTCAAACAAAATCCACAAAATCAAACGAAATGCCCTTTGAGGCATTTCGTCGAACACATTCCTATACACGTTGATACGTGTCCGATACGGACACGAAATGGGTTCAAATTCTAGGGTTAGCCTATCCTACTGTTAGGTTAGGGTTAGGACATCCTTGAAATGAATTTTAACAGAATTTACATGGAGTAGAATGGTTTATACCTATTGATGAACCAAAGGTTAAAATTCCCAAATGGGAAGAGTTCCTCAAGCCACCAAACTCCCTCAAATTGTGTCCTTCCTGAAAATACTCAACACCAACAGCAAGAAGACTAATATTAGGTCCTATTGCAATTGGTTTGGAGGAATTTGGAGTTAAAATGGATTTTCTAAGAATTTACAAAGATGGAGACTAACCTCTTCCAAATGGCAATAATTCCTAAAGAGGCAAGCCCTAATTTCAAGGTGCTATAAATAGGGGGAACACCCTATGGCCGACCAAGATTATTAGGGTTAGGGTTTGGTTCAAGGGGTGTGGGCCTATGGGCCATTAAGCCTTTATGTCATAAAATGACTTGTGATTTCACAAGCCATTCGTTAATCAATCTAGCTCCAAATTTCCCAAAATAAGTTCTAATGGGTTAATTTACACTAACTTAAGTCAACCTAGGTTTCCATATCCTAATCACTTAGTCATGACCTAGGTTAGCCACTAGGTTAGTCTCCAAAGTCAACATAAGTCAAAGTCCACTAGAACACCAAAATCAATTATACTAAAATCACTTAAAAATCACATTAATTATAAATAATAATAATAATTCCAAATTAAATTCGAAAATTTTGAAAATGACCAAAATACCCTTAAGCTAGAAAAGTGGTAGTGACATAACAGGTCCACAAACAGTCCCCCAAGCGGGACAAACACCACCATAACACCACAGGCACAACAAGTAGTACAAATAAATGGTAGAATAAAGCATACTCTTTTATTTGGAAGGCGAAAGTACTACATGTTCTAGGGACAACGTCCCACTCAAAGAAAGGAAAAGAACGAAAACAAAAAAGAAAGAAAAAAGCCGTCTATGGTTCGGCGGTACATAATTCTTGGAGACGGTTCTTCACCAAGGTGGTCCCCCGTTCAAGCCGCTGCCTAGCTCGGCGCTCAGCCTCCTGGGACAACTGCTCCGTATCATCCAAGTATATATGTGCCCGCCAGCCATCCTCCAGTTTCTTTAGGGCGAGCTCCAGGCTAGCAGAAGCTCGATTGACTCTGTCAGCCTCCTAGATAATTAGCCCCCTTTCGGTGCGAACAGCCTCAAGCTCAGACTCCAGAAAAGCTAACTTTCTCTGAAGCTCAAGGATCTGCTCCCGCGTGTCAATGACCCCATGGGAGGCAGTCGTTTCTCGAGCCATAACATCTTCACTCTCGCGGCTCAACTGATCATATCGATCAGACAGATTACGGAGGTCCTTCAGTATGGCCGGCCTGGTCTTATCTCGAGCAGCCCTTATCTTCTCTAAAGTAGCTATGAGGAAATCGTGCTCCTGATCTATGGCAGCAGACAGATCAGCCTGTCGCAGCACCTGAAGCTGGGCCACCAGCTGATCAGCCTCCAGCAATTTTGCCTCCAGAAGTACAGCTACCCCTGCCCCACCGGGAAGAGTCTTAAGGATATCAATATGACCCTGGGCGCATTGCTGGGCCAAGGCAAAAGAGGTCCCTCATTCCACAGCAGCCGCTACCCCTCTTCAAGTGGTGATAGAAGCTGTCAACCACGTCCTGTGACACTTCGTACAGAACCTCTGTAGAGGACGGCGTCAAAGGAAGCATGGCCGGCAACGTCGAAGGAGGCGCGCTAGAACTTGCCACCAGAGAGACAAACTCCGAGCAGAAAGATACACGGATAGCGGCTAACTCCTTCTCCGCCACCCGAAGAGTCTGGACACTCGGCAGGACAGAGAGGTCGACTCTCGGAGCCGCCTGAGCAGAAGAGGACGCAAGGACCATTGTCCCCTGCCCCTGCTGTCCCGCCACCTGACTTTCCGAACTTGAGCCCGCGGGAGGCCCCTCAAGACTAGTCGAAAGGGGAGGGGGTACGCTCCTCTCCGCCAGTGCCCCTTCGACAGAGCCTGTCTCAATAATATCCATCATCGGCACTGGAGAGGCAGGACCTGTATGTCCAGAGCAACAATCAATCGACGTAACCCGAAGGATGTGATGATAGAGCAGATAGGCCTCCTCACAAGTTAAGATTCGGCTTATCTTACCAGGAGAGGAGCATGGAGGCCGCAACTCGCTCGCAGCTGACGTGGTCTCCTCACCTGCGACCTCCAAGTTAAATTCGGCTGGCTCTTCTGTCCCAGCCACCCTGGAGGGAGGTACGACTCGATCAGCGTCATCTTGATAAAATTCAGCAATTTCGGGGACAGGTTCATCGGAGCCCCCGTCATCTCGAGTCACGACCTCAGCAACTTGAGATTCCTCTTCTTCTGACACCTACGGGAGGGAAGGAAAATAATTAAGATCAGAACTAGAAGAAAAAAGAACTGAATAAAGATGGTAGTAACTCGCTTTACCTCCGAAGCGGGGTCGACCTCCTCGCTTCTCTCCCTTATGGTTAGCCAGCGACGTCTGGTCGCAGCCAATTTTCGGGAGTGAAGAATACCTCCAACAGGGGAGATTTGTCTGCTACGCTTTCGTACATGACCAGGTGCGACGGGTGGCTGATCCGCCACCATCTCATTTAACGAAACAGGCGGCTGATCCGCCCCAACATCTTTCACCGGGAAGGAAGAGTTATCTGCATCACGCTCGTCGTCCTCATCATCCACATTGGAGTCCGAATCTGGCACCTCGACCATATTCTTTTTCTTCTTCCTCGTCTTGCCCCCCTGGGGCTTCTCGTCCAGGCCAGTACCAACAATAAAACTGGCTCTCGGGTTAAAACCGACGGGGAACTTATTTGCCATAACATGATACAGGGCCGCCATATACAAAATATCTACCAGTGCCTCAACATCAGGGACCAAAAAAGTGGTACGTGTATGGAGCATATCATAGTAGTGCCAGGCCCTGACACCGTCAAGGAGGCTACCTTCAAAACCCAGACAAGAGCTGAAACTGTCCAGAAAAAGCTGGTTGTATCCAAACTGTCGGGCAAACCTACTAGGCAGGTAAGGCTCCAGGAAGACAGCATTGCGGTTGCGGTATACCAGGTGGACGGGGCGGATGTTACGCAACCACAGAAGCATCTGGCCGTCTAGAAGCTGAGGAGGCCCAATACCGTCGAGATATACGTTCGCTATTTCCTCAGCAGTAAAACGAGGGACGGATATGAAAAGGTCGTACCTATCTGCTCTCGCCAGCGCCATTCGGTAGGCACACATGGTCTCGTACTCCCAAGGCTCGTTGCGATAACGGAAGATAAAAGTGTCATCAGTAATCACGCCATCTTCAGAACCCGGTCTTATCAAAGACCGGCAGTGCATTAATAGCCACGCCATCAGATAATGATAGGGCAACTCAGTCCGTTTAAAGTCTTTTGTCACATCGCGGAAAATGACCTTGGACGTAAAAGTACGAAGGCTACGGTGTATGCTGCACACCATGGCCGGAAGAAGAGCTAGTTTGATTCCAAAAACCAGCTTCACGGCAGGAAGGATAAAATTACGGCTGATCCTCTCAATAGAACTAGCTCCTCCCGAGACTACGCAATTTTGCAGCCATACCATCAAGAATCCTGTCAGGAGCGCCTTCTCGGACAGCTCTTGGGTATCCTGATAAAAATAACTGAAAGAGTCGATTTGACTCCCAAATCTATCACTGGTGGTGGCCACCCTCTTGGCCGACGACATCAAGGCCTGAACCGCCTCCCGGGATTGAGGACTTCGGGAAGTAACTCGGCCTGAGGCTCCCGTCGAGAAGAGATAGCTTACCTAGTCCTTAGTGTGGGGAGCATTCCCTTCCGAGCTGCTATCCTTCTTGGCTATCTGCTGGCACATGCTATAGTGGCACAATATCTCATGATAAATAGCCATAAAACCCGGATACCGTTCTTCTAGCTCTTCGAACTCCTCATTCGTAGGAGTGTATACCTCAAAAGCTTTATCCCCCCAAGGAAGCTTGGAAACCACGTGCATCTCATGGAGTGTAAGCCCCATTTCCCCTACATGTGTATAGAAGGTTCCTGTACGACGGTTGTACATCTCCAGCAAAGCTATGAATAATTTTTTATTTACAGGTAAGCCATGGCTGGTGCCCCAAATAGTGTGATAAAGACCAATCTCACGCAGAAAAGTCTCATACTTTTACGAGATCGACATAGACAGATTGATCCATGAGGGGATGGGGTGTATCCAACTTGGAAGCGCCAACCGACCAATATGATAGGAGCCTTTCCGAGCAAGTTAGTTCAGGAAAGTATCGGCTGAAGAAAACGTAAAATTGGGACCCGGCACATTCAAGAAAGTACCCGGGGCCAATCCTATTACATAACGGCTGGCATGCACCTTGCCCGTACACACTAACTTCATGTTGTTGTTGTAATGGATGTCGCCCCCAAACATTCCATTCCGGGTAGGGGTCAAAGACTCTTCCATCTTCCTGTCTAGCGGGAGCATATTAAACCAAGATAGTGGGAAGTGACGCTCCGTTTGAGGGATACGGATCGCCATCCCGTTAGAAATAAAGCTCCAGTTCTTCGATATATCCAGAACTTGACTGTTCTTCACAGTCAAAGCGTCTCCGAAGAAAAATTCAGGTTTCAGGTATTCTCCTTCCAATTTCCCCGAATTCATCATGGCACATAGGAAGTAGAAGGGTTGGTTCTTGAGGGCATTCAACCTCGTCAAAGGCTCGTCACTAGGAAGCTGGTCCGCCATATACCAAACTATCTGGTCGTACCTGTAGCCCATAGCAGCTTGAGCACGACCTACCAGAGGTTCCCACGTAGCATTAACTGGGAAATTCACTGAAAAAAGAGGACAAAAAAATAAGTTAAAAAGATGGACAAAGAGAACTGATGGGTGTTTTCGATCTTATGCGGTTCCAATTTAATGGAGTCTCAAGCAGGCTAACTCAGAAAACACTCCGCCCAACGAAGGTTCATGCGAATCTATTTAAACGAAGTCTCATGCGACAGAGTTTGGATAAGTTCATGCGGCTCACGCGATAAATAAATTTGTGCGAGCCTATGCGACTCAGCGCAGCTTATGCAGCCCCGTTGGCGAAGTGCTTATACGGCCACAGTAACGATTCTCATGCAGCTCGTGGCTCGAACATGAGACGTACATGAGGCACACATGAAGATGAAAGCTCGCGCATAAAGGATGCGACATAGCCACAACAGTTAGGGTTTTTAGCTCACATAGCGTCCTTACCAGCAATAGGGGGGTGGACGTCGGGGTGAACTGCGGGCACGTCGGCTGGCGGAGGAGCGGCCACATTATCAATCGTCACCGCAGTCGAAGTAGAAGCAGCTTTCTTGCCCTTCGCCGCCGCAGCCGACGAAGAAGCCGCCTTTTTACCTTTCGCCGCAACTGTCTTCTTGGGAGCCATCGGTGATCGGAGAAGAGGATGACAGATAGGACAAGAAAGGCTTGAGTCGAAGGAGAGAGTAAAGAGATTTCTTCTCTTAATTACTCTTATTTATAGGAGGATAAAAGGAGAGAAGGAAGCACGTGGACCGATGGAGCGCTTCGGGTCGTGTGCTGCAGGCAAAACCGACACCTAGGATTTTGCCCCCTCTCATAAAGGAGATTTATCCAAAGAAAATCCAAAATTTAATGAGCCGACTCTTGGGATTCCCCCCAAAAAGATGGCTCAAATCAAAGGCAATCAATGCAAAGATTTGCATACGTGGCTGAGGAGGCCATGCGGCTCAGAAGGCCATGCGGCTGAGGAGGCCATGCAGCTCAGAAATCCATGTGGCTGAGGAGGTCATACGGCTAAGACATCTATGCGGTCCGAAGAATTTTTTACATGGCCATGCTTCTTATTCAAAGTATTTTTATTTTGCAAATTGAAAACTTTGAAGGGGGTCTTGTAGAAGCATGGAAAAAAATAAAGAAAGACCTATGCGGCTCCAACAGAAGGATTCCCATGCAGCGCAGGATTCCCATACGGCTCAGGAGTCCATGCGGCTCAGGGGTCCATGCGGCTCGGATAGATCCATGCGTCTCAGAAAGAAGCTATGTGGCCTTCAAACATACGGCTGCATTTAATGCCCTGACGATTGCTCTGACAAAAACAACAGCCATGACAGCTCTGACATAAAGACGCAATAATGACTGGCATTATGGCATATTTATGGGAAAGAGGAGAAAATCTCCTTCCGGCTGGCAAAATCTACCAAGTCCCGAGGCCACTCCATGCGGCCGCCCCTCTGTATGCGGCTGCCTGTCCGTGTCCCCATGTGATTGCCCCTCTGCATGCGGCTGCCTATCCCTATGCGGTTGCCCATCTACAAGCGGCTGCCTATTTCCATACGGTTGCCAATCTGCATGCGGCTGTCCATCTACATGTGGTTGTCTATCTCCATGCGGCTGCCCCTCTGCATGCGGCTGTCCATTCCCATGCGGCTGCCCATCCATAGTCGGTTGCATGTTTCATGCGGCTGAAAGGACCCCCCTATATGTGGCTCGACCAGAATGATCCAGTTGAGACACGTGGTACTCTTCGCTACAATTGAGACATCTGGCAGTCTTATCTTCTCCGGAATTATGGGTGCTAACAAATCTTGACAAAATTAGATTTATTGCAATCATCATAATTGTCCTGATCAAATCAAATCAAGCAAATTGGACACGTGGTAGGCTATCACAAATTACGAAGATTTATGGCAATTAACTTTTATTGCCCAAAGAGATTTGATACAATCCACATTAATTGCCTAGATTTACTACAATCAGAATTAATGGCCCAGATTAATTGATCTTTAACCACCGACTTCTCAAAGAGGCAATAATTTGCAAACCCTAATGATCACACCCCACTCCTATAAATAGCAAGGTGCCATTCCCTTGCAGGCAGGGAGAGCAGAGAGGGACAGAGGGAGAAAAGGCTGGCGAAAAAAAGAGAGAGCACTACAGAGACATCGAGAGATCTAGCAACAGAGGGCGCAAGGAGTCTTCCCACAAGTCCAAGAGTATTTCTTCATCAGAGCCAAGGCTACGTCTGATCGTCCAAGGAGTAAGGCAGAACGGCCGTCGCTTTCCCGAGCCTCTACCGTCACCCCCGAGAATCTAAAATAAACAATTGTACTTAGATTACTGTACCTAGGTTTTCGTTCCTAGGCTTTCTTTGTACAAGCGAGCTTGTATTGTGAAGTAAAAGTCCAGTCCTCCGATATAATTGTTATGTTCTTTTATAATTCATGGCAAACAAGAAAATATGTCTGAGCTTGGGGCTCTAATAAAGGAGTTGGATGAGAATCAAGTCCAATCAGCTCACCCTTCCGTAGGTACGTTATTTTTGTACCTTACTTCGGATGAGATTTTTCGACTTCAATTTTGCGTACTTCTCGTGAGGCTGACTTCCGTCGTGTATTCCCTTGTAGACGAGAAGAGGGAACAAAGTACAGAGGCTGCCCCAGACACTATGGTAAGACAAGAAGTTGCCCCTGGTTCCTCTGGAATTGCTGGCGCAGAGGAATTTGTTGGTACGCCGGCATCGACTGTAGAAAGAGAGGTTGAACAGCGCATTGAGGGGGTTGTTACTGAATCTGCTCCAGGTCCAGCTGGGGTCGTGGAAGATATACAGCCTGATGTCGGAAATGTGCGGGGCCTCGACATTGTTACCATTGAACAACCTAGGCCTGCTCTTGGCTCCTTCGTAACCAGAGCTGAAAGCCTAGCTCAAGTTGGTGCTGAGCAAGCAGAAGGTACGAAATTACAACTCTTTCGCACACTTTCAGGTTTTTTCTTTTCGTCACTGATAGATATATTGCTTCCTTGTCAGGTTCGGCTTCTAGTCAAGAATCTCTTCCTGGAGTGGAAGATCTCCATAAGGCCTCCTCTCCAACAACCTCTTTCGAAGATGACGAGATGGCCCATAAAGTCGTCAAAGCTTTCTATTATATTTTGAAAGTAAAGCTTCCTGGAGTTCTAAACCGGAACGCCGCCTTTGGACCTGCAAAGGCTATTACTGAATGCCAAGTGACATCCCTTAAGAGCATCGCCGGCTACGAGGAGCGGGCTAATGGTCTGAAAAAAGTTCTGAATGATCTGGAGGACCAGGTGTCCAGACTCCGGGAAGCCAAGCAACAAAGTCCAACCTCGTTGTTTTTTGAAGAAGACAAGGCTTTGCTTGCGGCTCTTGCGGAAGAGAAAGATACTTTCTAGGCAAGGAATGGCGCCCTTGCTAAAGAGGTCAGTGAATTGGCTGATAAGTATGAACAGTTCAACGCCGTGAGCGAGGCTCGTATTACTTCGAAGAACAAGCTGGCTGCCCTAATCACTGAAAAGTACAATCATATTACACAGATCCATAAGGAGATTGCCCAACTGGAGGCTAGCTTAAGGATAATTGTGTCTGAACAGAAGGACTATTCGGTTCAAGTTGTTATGACTGCCATAACTTTAGACCAATTAAAAGAACAGCTGGTGAAGTTGGAGGGAGAGCATGTGAAACTGATCTCCTACAGGGATAAAGCTGCTCGACAGGAAGAAGCGCATCGTCGTGCTACTGCCAAGTCCCAGACTAAGATTGCGGCTCTATCACAATCACAATTAAGAAAGAAGAAGTACGATATGATATTGAACTCAAAATAAAATACAGATGATCAGAAAAGTCTAAGTGTTTAAGATAACAACTCAGCAAACATCCAGAAGTACAAGTCTCAAATACAGAATATGAAAGAATATATACAATCCAGATCTCAAATGACAAAAATAGTAAAACCTAGACTAGGAAGCCTCAGTCTCTATAGCTAGTGGATCCGGCTGGAAATTCGGATCACATGTATCATCTAGAGCTGTCCCATAGAAAGTGTCAACACCAGCCTCATCCTCGTCCTCTGTAAACATTCAACGGTGCTCAATCAGGACGGAGCGAGCACAATACATCTCAACAGTTCATAGCAGGTTAGAAAATATAATCATGCAGTAATGTAAGATACAAGAAACTGAAAGAAAGTACATCATATAAACAGAGAGAGAACTGTAATAGAAATATCTACTATAAATAGAGAACTAACAGTGGCTAGTGAGTCAGAGTATAATATAGACATATGAATGGCATAGGGCGATTCTGATGCTACACTACGGAAGGATTCTGATGCTACACTACTTGGATATTATTCATATGTCCACTTCTACTCCCCCGTACCACCAATCAATACACAAGGATCCAGCCATGTTATGATTCATGTAACGGCCCCCGAATGGTGGTACATGATAGTCCCATAAATGGGAATTCTAGGAAAGCCCATAAATGGGGGATTCAAGGAAGACTCTGTGATCATGAGAGTACATGTCACAAGTGATTCAATGAACCATGAAGCATAGTGATACACAATGTAAGTGAAACGCACAGAACATGTAGTATCCGATGCTCCCTGAGGGGATAACATCTCAAGAAAGGATCCATATAGTACTAAGCCGTGTGACCAACGTGACAGTATCAAGTAAAGTAATTTAAAGCAGGAGAATAATTCTAACAGGATATGAAATGATCAGAGAATGTACTCGCCTATATCCTGAGTATCTGAAGAATATCTACTGTCCGAGGAGTGGTGTCTGTCTCCTATAGAATAGTACAAGTCACTATGAGTCTAAAATGATAATAAGATGCAATTCAATGCATACTACATGAATCTAGGTCAATCTAGACCAAAGTCAACTCTTGGTCAACTCTGGTCAACCCTAGAAGTCAAACTAGGTCAACTAGGTCAAACCTAAGCCAAACAAGTCTATACTAGTCTAACTAGTCTATTCTAGGTCTAATCAAGACTAAACAAGTCTAACTAAACACTCACTAGGCAAACAGACACACCCATAGGCTAAGAGTCCTAGGCTATAGGCTATATTATGCCTAAGCCAAACCACATATCACAATACACATATTAATATATATATATATATATATATATATATATATATAATATAGTACTACACATTAACATATAGGATACATGAATATGTGAATCTCATATATATATATACATACATGTGTATATATACATATACATAGAAGATTAGGAAAAAGGAATGTGATTGTGTACATGTGTGTGTGTGAGAGACATGAGAGCAAGTGTCATGAGAGTATAAAGAGGGTGTCAATATGTGAGTGTTATCATGACATAAATTTGTGTGTATGTATATATGAATGAGGGTGTGTGATACATATATATGGGTATCTCATGTGTGTGTAGGCAATGTGTGTTTGTGTGTGAGTATGTAGACAGGAATCAGTGATAGGTTAAAGGGTTTTGTGTGTGTGAGTGTGGAGTAAATTCAGAATGTGTGTGTATGTGTTGAGGGGTGTGAGGAAAGGGAATGTGGGTTGGTGTGTGAGGAGTGACATAGGTTTCAGTTTTTTGTGTGAATAGTTAATTTCAGTTGTGTGTGTGCTTAGCATGTGGTAGCAATGTGAGTAAGTGAAGTGTCATGTGTGTGTCAATGAGAGGAATACTAGAATCAGGAATGTGTGTATGTCAATGAGAGGAGTGTGAGCTAGATGATTTGTGTGTGAAGAGATCATTCTCAGGTTCAATTTCCTGAACTGTTGACAGGTAAACCATCAACTCAATGTGCAAAACCCAAATCAATGATCCTCTGCAATAGGACAGATCAAAGTGAACTTGAACAACACTCATAAAAAATGTAGGTAACTAATTTGCTCATTTAATCATCATAAAATAGGAAAAAAAATTAAATCATTTTCAGAAATAACATTCAGCCCAAAGAGTATCAGTGTAATGACAGTACACATAGGGAATTCGTAATTTCGAATTCAAATAGCTATTAAAATCACAAATAAAAGGTTGGTAAAGTAAGACACACAAATGAACGTGTCATAGAGTCATTTTGGGTCCAACTAAATGGACATAAACATGTCCAAATCAAAAACAAACATGTGGTGTACACACAGTGTACATAACCCTCGTACAGGGGTTTCGAGTCGTCGTGGACACAGCACACGACACGTGTGGCCACGTGGTCATGTCCACGTGGAGCCCATGTGTCAGGCTACATGTTCGATACCCTGTGAGGTGTCCACGTTATGTCTACAGCGGACACGAGGCCACGTGTTGTGCGTGTCTGTGCGTTTTCAGCTGTCAGCGTACGACAGCGCACCTGCAATGCGGGTCGAAGTTCTCCCTAACCTGTCAACAAGACCCTACGAAACTTTGTGGGCCTTGTGCCAGTCATATAGGGAGTATCCACGACAAACTTCGTGTCTCGAAGTGACGTGTCCAGGGAGAACCAGGACATGGGCAGCAGGGCACCCAAACGAGCCCCGTGCTGCGTGTCCAAGCACAAAATCCGACACAATAAGACACGAAAATACAATACTGTAGAAGCATGGAAAAGAACAAAGAAAGATCCATACGGCCAGAGAGCCCTCTGCGGCTCAGAGAGTTCATGCGGCTCAAGTATCCATGCGGCTCGAGCGTCTATGCGGCTCAAACAAGTCCTATGCGGCTCAAAGAGGAGCCACGTGGCCTACAAACAGCTCTCTCGTTTGTCCTTTACTGCATTAAAAGCCTTGACGGCAGACAGCTCTGACGAAGTGACGGTTCTGACACGAAGATATCATTATGACTCCATCATAATGACGGACTCCTTGGAAAGCGAAGAAAATCTCTGACACGATCCTCCGAGAGTCAGAAACTGTCATGCGGCCTTGACATGTGGACAGCCCCATGCGGCTCACAAAGACTAGCTCCATGCGGCTCACGAAGACCAGCCCCATGCGGCTCACGAAGACTAGCTCTATGCGGCTCATGAAGACTAACCCCATGCGGCTCACGAAGACCATCCCCATGCGGCTCACGAGGTCTATCTCCATGCGGTTCACTCATGCGGTCATCCACAATCATGCGGCTCAAATCATTACCATGTGGTCCAAATAGTCAGGGGGCCACTCTTAGGCAGCCTTGACACGTGACCAGCCTTATGCGGCCCAACTTTCCTGTGGCTCAGATTTCAGATGTTTTGAAACGTGGCATGATAGCAGAGAACGTGGCATCAGATTGATCGAAATCTCTCAGCAAATTCCAATGAAATATTGGGATCAAATCAGATTATTTGCAAATAAGCCAATTAAAGACACGTGTCGAGGAATCCGAGGTTGGCATGACAAATCAGGAGGATTTATGTCAATCAGCATTAATTACCCACAAAAGATTTGATGCAATCACATTTATTGCTCAAATCTCGATGAACGGCCCAGATCCAATGATCCTTAGCCGCCGACTTTCAGGAATGGACAATCATTGTAAACCCTAATGAGGCCCACCTACTCTTATAAATAGCAGGGTGTCATTCCCTTGCAGAGACACACAGAGAGATATAGAGAGACTTATAAAGAGACAGAGACAGATGCGCATAGAGACAAAAAGAGCCAGAGAGCCTGAAGAGAGAGCATTTCTTCATCAACGCCAAGCAGTTCTTCCACAGAGCCAAGAAAGCTGTACCCGATCGTCCAAGGAGTAAGGTAGAGCGGCCGTCGCTTTTCCGAGCCTCTATCGTCACCCTCCAGAATCTAAAATAAATAATTGTAATTAGATTGCTGTACCTAGGTTTTCGTTCCTAGGCTTTCTTTGTACAAGCGAGTTTGTATTGTGAAGTAAAAGTCCAGTCCTCCGATAATTGTTCTGTTCTTTTATATTTCATGGCAAACACGATGGCGACTCTGCTGGGGACAAACTTCTCCACGGCTGAGGAGTTGGTGACGCAATCAGATGCATCCAAACTTGGCTCCACACAACAGAAGATGGTCGTCCGCTTCGACCAACAGGCGTTTGAAGAAATGCTCTCTGAAAGAAGTGTTGGCCCAGTCCAGAAGCGAACCCGCACAAAGAAAGCTCGCTGCGAGTGGAGGCCAAAATCATTTGCTCCTCCACAAGCTCTGAATGGAGTACTCTCTGCTACCCAAGACGGCGAAGGCGACTCTCGCACGGCTCCACTTCGAGCCGTAGAGCACTCTGCTGTCCCCAAGTCCGGCAGAGGAAAGCACTACGATGCTGGACTTGCAGGGACAAAGAGTGGTTCTGTGCGCGCCAAGAAGAAGCCGAGCACTCATGTGGCCAAGCCTGCCAACCACATGCAGGATGCTCATGCGACTGAATCTGCCAGCCGCATGAAGAAGGTCTATGCGGCCAGATCATCCAGCCGTATGAGGAAAACTCATACGGCCGAGACTCCCAGCCGCATGAAGAAAGCCTATACGGCTACGTCTGCCAGCCGCATGAAGATTGTTGATGACAACAGCATGACGCCTACTACACGTGGCTCTGTCTTCGACCGCCTCTCCTATGGTCCTGATCTCTTGTGCTCCCAAGAAGATATGTCTGACTCTCTTAGCATCGCCTAGACTCTTTCTACTATGTGCTTTTACGTATTAGAGCGAAGAAGTGTAGGGCAGCACGAGCTTGGCAAGTTTAGTCCGCTGATCCCATCTCTGACCATCCGAGCGTCCCACATACTATTATGCGGGCCTCAGATGGGAAGTCGTACAGAACCACTCGAGTCCAGCCCCCGGCGGCAAACGGACAGAGAGGTTCGTAAAAGTCTCCTAAAATCCAGGGAGCAAACATGGTCAATCCAGACCCATCTGACTTGCGTGAGGCCATCCTCCACAAACGCAAGAAAAGAGAAAATGCATTGGGGTACAAAAAGTCCTCCCACGGACGTCACTGCACACAAGTCATCCTCAACTGCTTCTGCAATAACGCGACGGTGCGAGAAGACCGGCAGTCCGTCTTTCAAAGACTACAACAGCCGTCTTTAGAAGATGAGGCACTTTCCGTCATCTCCTGCAACTCTGCTCAGAAAGTCCCCACCGATGGGGGAGGGAAGAAAACAAATGTTCCCAGCCCAAAGATTTTAACCACTTTGACTAAAAGACTGTCGTCTAAACGGGTACCCACCATCGGAGTTTTCCAAGGTACTCATTCTAAGACGAAATCTGCCACAGTGGGAGATTCGTCGTCCACAACACTGGGGGTTGCTGGGACTGGGGGTAGCACTCCTCCGAACCTCCACGACAATCCGATGTTCCAAAAAGATGAGCCGGGGGAAACAACTCTCCCGTCAGATGCAGCAAACCCCGACGTCCCCGAGGACGTCCATAACTCCCAAGACGATGCGAACTCGGAAATTGGGGGTACTATTCCTTCTGAGTCCGAACCAGAGAAAGACATTCCCACATACCCCGATGATTTCTCATTACAGGGGTATGACTCGGAAGGCACGTCCTCCACCGCTCCATCCATCTCTCCTCATGTAAAGACGGTATTCATGACAGACAGCAACCAAGGAGGTTCCAGTGATCACAAATGCATCGACACTCTCGAAGCCATATTGCTTGCCTTGGTCAAGTCTGTGGACGAGATCAAAGCGGCCCTTCCAACTCTGCAAGGAGGGACGCTTAGCCAAATAAGCGCGGGTCCCGTGGTCAATGCGGACTCGAATTCAGCAGCACCGAACCCGGGCAACAATCCTCCTGAAGTAACGGCCCCTACCGCCGTGGATGAGGCCCGCAAAGCAAGAAGAGAGGTCCAGGAGCTCCGAGCCATGTTTTACGCTCGAGAAAATTCTCCAGACCTCAGAATATGGCAACCGTACCCTGCTGCATGGAGGGATGTCCCCTTCCCGCCAAGATATAAGCCGTTCAATATCAATCCTTATGATGTCAAGACCTCAGCAAGTCGGTACATCACTTACTTCGAGGTCACCACCGACCATCTGCCCCATGACGATGCCATTCTCACACGATTATTCATCGGGGCATTGGAAGGGGTCGCCTTCGACTGGTACCACAACCTGCCAGACAACTGCATCAACTCCTTCGTCAGCTTCAAGCACATGTTCTTGGAGAGATTCTACGAAATAGGGCAGGACATCATAATGTCCACCCTCATGGACGTCGTCCAAGGGGAGAAAGAACTGACAAGGAACTATATCGAGCGGTTTTGCCAAACCGTAATAAAGCTGCCGTCTGGAAATCTGGATTCCTCCTTGATTGAAATTTGCCAAAAGAGATTGCTCCCAACAATCAGTCTCTGGATGGGCGAAAGTCAAATCGAGGACTGGAAGACGTTCATCATCAGTGCCATAAGCGCCGAAGAACGATTCAAGAAGGTTCGCCAATTGGGATTGCACATCTCGGACGGGAGAGAACAAGGGCAAGCGTCCTAATACCAACAACGACAATGGGGGTAGCCCCTCCAAAAATCGGGATAGCAGGGGTAAGCAGGCTATGGTGGCCGACACAACACAGAAACCTGAGCCAAAGCCGGCAGACAAACAATGGCCGCAAATCACTTACTCCTTCGAAGACTGTCACGTCAAGCCCATCTTGGACATGCTCATACAAGGAGACAGAATTCAGCTTCCTCCACCAAGACGAGAATCGTGGCAGACAGATATGGAGAATCCAAAGTACTGCCATTAACATCGCTACGTCCACCATACCACATATGACTGCTACCAACTAAAATGTTACATCCAAAATCTCATCGATTCGAACGCTCTAGCCATCGCTTTCGAAGAGGTAACAGTAGCAGCCAATATGGTGTCAGTACAATTCGGCAGCCTTCCCCCGACGGAAACTCAAGACGGTATGGTCCCCATCCCTCTGGCAACAATGAAGATTGCTAATCTTTCACCTCCCCGAGATCAGGCTGCTGGTCTAGTGCCCCTCACCACATCACGAGGGGAGGTCATGTGGATCCATCCAGACTTGGTATCGAAAGTGATTCGGCCCACATCATCTTCCATCTGCAAGAAAAAGAGTAGAAAAGTCAGGTCCTGCCGTACAATCTCGACAGATATCGAAGAAGCTACAGCCGTCGTAACGCAGTCTGGGGCACAATCCTAACCTGTGGCTGACAACTCGGCTGAAGATCATCAGCCCGCCACAACTGACGCTCCGAGACCGGCTCAGCCTCCGACGACCGATAAGCCTAGGCCGAGGGAGACTCGCTTTGACAAATCCCTCCGAAAAGAGGCACCACAAGGGCTGGAGAAGCCCTACAACTTCGACATCTTAGCGCAATTGGCCAACACACCGGCCAAGTTGTCATTATACGAGCTTCTGAGACTCTTAAAGGATGTTCGTGCGGCTTTGAGCGATGCACTCCAAAATACGGACACATACCAGGCTCAGGTCAACCTCACGGGAGAGAACCTGCCTGCAGATCTCCAAGACAGCGCCGGCACGGGAGCAATGCCCAACATTGTCTTCACTCCGCAGGATATGCTCATCAAAACCAACCTGCACGATCGTCCGTTATACTACACTGGATACATCGACGACGTAAAGGTGGATCAGATGAACATTGATCCTAGCCCTTCCATAAGCATTATTCCGAAGGGTCTGCTACATCGTCTCCGTATTCCAATGCATCGCCTGACGTCTACAAGCACCGCCATCAGCGATTTCAATTCGGACATGAGCTACCCAATTAGAAAGATTCGTTTGAAGTGTCAAATTGGCGATCTCCAATCAGAAGTCACCTGCTACATCATAGATGCAGACACATCTTATAACATCCTCTTGGGGCGCCCGTGGATACACGATTATATGATCGTGCCTTCCACGCTGCACCAGTACTTCAAATATGTAGACAAATACGGCTTCGTGAGGACGGAATTTGCTGATATCGATCCCTTCAAAGGGGTCGAATCCTACTACTCAGACTCCTGTCTGTACGAAAAGTCGAAGAAGCATCTTGGTGAAGGAGATGTGTAAGCTCTTACCGAGACAGCCACGGGATCAGAAGAACCTTTGACGATCCACCTCCAAGCTCGTAAATCGGGCAAGTCCGTACCCCTTACGGCCACTCTGCGTAAGGACGCAATCAGCCTCTCGACACAAGAAGAGCAGATGATAATCCGGCTGCCAAGGTCTGGCCAAATGCCAAGACCCTTAACGGAGCCATTGACAATCAGGCTGCCGAGAGTCGGCCAGCCGAAAACGGAGAAGCTCAATCCCTCCGACAAGCCAATGTTGATACGCCTTCCCAAGAAGGGTCGTCACCCCGATGCAAGGTCTGGGACTTCTCGTGAACCAACCACTCCCTGTCCAGCATCGAGTACCAAGCTGGTGGTCGCTAGTCTGCCAACAACTCTACGCTCTGCTCTACCAGCTGAACCTCTGACGATCAAGCTGCCCAGGTCATCCTTCCAGTCTTCGTTTATACAGGGGATAGCCGAAGAGGAACCGGAGCTAGCCAAGTACGTGGCTGCCTACACTAATGTTCCCTCTGCAGATGATGTAATCCCCTAGAAAAGATACCTTACTTCATCAATAAAGGGCTACCTTTGAACTACCTCGAGCTCAATAAGCTATGTACAATGTATGCTACGGAATACAGTATAGGCACTCACCTACACACACAAGTGACAAATGTGTACACCGCAATCCAGCTTACTCCAGTGGAAGACGCTTACCGCATAATCGAGGGAGGGGACCATCCAATCATCTTCGGCCGGAAGGACGACCCGCATTCCTTCACCATAGAAGAAGTCGACCTTGGATCAGATGCCGGGAGACTGCCTCTGTATCTTTATAGCCTCCAATCTAAATATCTCATGCAGAAATAGGGGTATGACCTGGAGGCGATGCCAGGCATAAACTACGGTACTGGACGACGATTACCTTTGAAGCCACCGGTCCCGACTGGCAAACTACGGGACTACTATAGCAAAACTTGGTGTGGATTAGGGTGTGTTAGACCTACAACGACCCCTGAGAGTTCAGATAAAGAATGTGACTGGAATTCACATTCAACCGGGTCACCAACTTCTGATTCGGATACCAGCATCGAAGACATATTCAGACAAGTCCTGTCAGTCAACATGGCATTCGCCGACGCTTATGAAGAAGACGAAGACATCCCTGAAATCCTCGAGTTAGAGCCGTAGGCCCAACAGTTGGATGCACAATAGGAAAAGCGGTTCGAACAGAGAGAACCTCCTACTGAAGATGAGGTCATACAAGTGGATCTCGGCAACAAATCTTCTCCAAAATCGATCTTCGTCAGTAAAAGCTTAACAGACGAAGAGCGAGAATTGCTGCTGGAACTTGTCAAAGAATATATTGATGTGTTCGCCTGGAGTTGTGAAGACATGCCAAGGTTAAATCCCGATATTGCTCTTCACAAACTCAACATCCGTCCGGACGCAAAGCCAGTCAAGCAACAACAGCGACACTTCCGCCCGGGTATCATGGATGCGATCGAAGCCGAAGTCAACAAACTGATAGCCAACGGCTTCATTCGTGAGGAGCAACATCCTGACTGGGTCGCCAACATAGTACCCATCCTCAAGAAAAATGGAAAGATCCGAATCTGCATCGACTTCCGCAATCTGAACGAGGCATGCCCCAAAGATGAATTTCTCCTCCCTATCACAGACATCATGATTGACAACACTTGCGGCTTCGAATGTATGTCATTCATGGATGGCTTCTCGGGGTACAACCAAATCAAGATGTCTCCTGATGACAAAAAGCATACATTATTTCGAACACCGATTGGCACATACTGCTACAGAGTCATGCCTTTCGGTTTGAAGAATACCGACGCCACATATCAAAGAGCCATGAGTATCATCTTAAGAGACCACTTACGCAAGACGGTGGAGTGTAATATTGATGACATCGTCGTTAAGAGTCGCTGTAAGGAAGACCATCTGCAGGATCTGAGGACGGTATTCGACCTGATGCGAGTGCACAATTTAAAAATAAACCCTACAAAATCCTTCCTGGGCGTATCCAGCAAAAAGTTCTTAGGTTTTATCATTACTGCCCAGGGAATTCATGTAGATCCAGAGAAGACAAAGGCAATTATGGAGATGGGTCCCCCGAAAAATCTCTACGAACTCAGAGGTCTCCAAGGGAGGCTAGCTTACATCAGGAGGTTCAATTCTAACCTCTCCGAGCGATGTCGACCACTTACCCAACTCATGAAGAAAGGTGTCTCGTTTGTTTGGGATGAAGAATATCAGTGGGCTTTCGACAACATCAAAGAATACTTGTCGAACCCTCCAGTCTTGGTGGCCCCAGTCGCTGGAAAACCATTCCTGCTCTACGTACGAGCAATGGAACATTCCCTCGGGGCTTTGCTGGCACAAAATAATGATGCAGGCCATGAGCAAGCCATATATTACCTTAGCCGAATGATGATTGGGCCAGAGCACCGATACACCGCTGTGGAGAAAGAATGCCTTGCCCTGGTATTCGCCATTCAGAAGACGCGTCACTATGTCACTGGACAAACAATACATGTGATCTCACGAGTCAACCCTCTCAGGGTCCTCACGACTAAACCAGGGGCGCTCAGTTCTCGTCTCGCTACATGGGCAATATTGTTGTCCCCTTATCATATGATCTTCATCCCACAAAAGGCTGTTAAAGGTCAAGCCCTGGCAGACTTTTTTGGCAGCTCTCCCGGGCTCGGAGTCGTCCAGAATATATGAAGAAATCCCAGATGAGGTCGCCGACTCGCATGCAACATCTCACAATGATAGATGGCAAATGTTCTTCGACGGTGCTTCAAGAACTAGACCCAAGGGCAACATCGTCGTCGGAATCGGGGTGGTGCTGGTCTCCCCTTCCGGATTGGTGCTTAATCGCGCTTACTCTCTCACAGAATCCTGCTCTAACAATGTGGCCGAGTACAACGCTCTAGTCATTGGCCTCCAACTTGCAAGAGAGCTGGGGGTAGAATATCTTGAAGCATACGGCGATTCTCAGTTAATCGTCAATCAGATCTGGGGCTCATACGAAGTCCGCCACGAAGACATGATCCTCTATCACCAAATAGCGATCGACATCATCTCGTCGTTCGAAGGATTCTTCATTGAGCACGTTCCCAGACTCCGAAACATCGAAGCCGATGCCTTAGTAGGCCTGGCCGCTTCCCTAGCGGTACCAAATCATACTCATCAATCGGTAGATGTGATAGGCCACGAACTGGTCTGCCCCAAGAACAACGTTCAATTCATGACGAGTTATTCCGCTCAGATGATCGATGATGTCCCAGATTGGAGACAACCATTCATTGACTTCGTCGTCTACAACATCCTGTCTGAGAACCCAAAGGAAGCCACCTCCATCAGACGGCGTTCTCTGAGATTCTTCTACGATACAGAGACAAAAATGCTGTATCGCCGATCCTATGATGGATTATTGCTTCGGTGTCTGTCAAACGCAGAAGCCAAAGAAGCCGTACGATAAGCTCATGACGGTGTCTGTGGGGCCCATCAGCCTGGCCCAAAATTGTAAGACCATCTTCGCCGAATGGGCTACTACTGGCTCACGATGGTAACAGATGCGATAGACTATGCAAGAAGGTGCAAAGCCTGCCAAGTCCACGCGGACTTCTTCCACCAACCATCTAAATTTTTACATCCGACAGTGGCGTCTTGGCCGTTCGAAGCATGGGGAATGGGTATCATCGGTCCGATTACTCCACATTCCTCCCGAGGACATCGCTTCATACTCGCAATCACAGATTACTTCTCCAAATGGGCGGAAGCTGTCCCGCTTGCAGAAGTCAAAACTTTGAACGTGATCAGCTTCCTTAAGCATCATGTCATCTATCGCTTTGGACTGCCCCGAAGGATCATCCACGACAATGGTCCGCAGTTTACAAGCCACGCCTTCTATCGATTCTGCGACAAGCACCGTATCCAGAATATCGCTTCGACGCCGTACAATCCAGCAGCGAATGGGTTGGCAGAAGCATTGAACAAAACCATCATCAAGTTACTCAAGAAGTTCGTATCGTCCAATAAATGCGACTGGAACGAGAAGCTTGGTGAATGCTTATGGACGTACCTTACCACAGTCCGAACAGCCACAGGGAACACACCATTCTCCATGGTGTACGAGAGTGAGGCAGTTCTTCCATTAGAGACTCAAATACCCTCACGCCACGTCGCCCTCACTTATCAATTGACGACGGATGATAACTACCGTCGCCGACTACAAGAGTTAGAGGCCTTAGTTGAAAAGCGCCTCCTGGTTCAGCAACGAATCGAGCTTTACCAAGCACGCATATCTGGAGACTTCAACAAGAAGGTTAAAATTAGGACATTCTAGGTGGGCGAGCCCGTTCTGGCAGTCCGAAGGCCGATGGTCATGACTCACAAGATCGCCGACAAGTTCCAGCCAAAATGGGATGGTCCATTTATCATCGAGGCTGTATTCTCCAACGGTGCTTACCGTCTCGTAAAGCAAAATGGAGACTTGATCATGTTGCCTGTCAACGGCAAGTTCTAAACAACATTTCAGATTATCGAGTCATGTACCAGCTGGTGCCGCTGAACTCACACCTACAATATTCCAGATTATCGAGTCATGTACCCGCTGGTGCCGCTGAACTCACACCCACAATATTCCAAATTATCGAGTCATGTATCCGCTGGTACCGCTGAACTCACACCCACAATATTCCAGATTATCGAGTCATGTACCCGCTGGTGTCGCTGAACTCACATCCACTTTTGCCATTCCAGATTAATGAGTCATGTACCCGCTGGTGCCGCTGAACTCACATCCACAATATTCCAGATTATCGAGTCATATACCCGCTGGTCCGCTGAACACACACTTTTACAATATTCCAAATTATCGAGTCATGTACCCGCTGGTGCCTCTGAACTCA
Organism: Iris pallida; assembly: GCA_029216955.1. Taxonomy (NCBI): domain Eukaryota; kingdom Viridiplantae; phylum Streptophyta; class Magnoliopsida; order Asparagales; family Iridaceae; genus Iris; species Iris pallida. The sequence goes on along the minus strand of JANAVB010030019.1, from coordinate 3,527,064 downwards.
CATTCCAGTCACTCCTTCAGATAGTAAGTCATGTATGACCATACCTCTGAACTTTCTTCCTGGAAGAGATACTCCCTCATGATCCACTACCCGCACTCCCAGTGCACAAAAAGGGTAACCGATCCACAAATTTCCAAAATGGCCATGTCCTCATTACCTCTGAGTCGTTTCACTTCCGCCAAAAACAAATCACCCCCTTACGTAGAACTTCCATGTCCTCATTACCTCCGAGTCGTTCTATGTACCCTCCTTCATTGAGCCCACTCCTACCATGTCCTCATTACCTCTGAGTTGGGAGGCCCCGTAGAAGAAACCTTCATGCTTGCCATGTCCTCATTACCTCTGAGTAAGTATGATGATTCCCTTTCGACTTATTATCCGTACCCACAACCGGAGTACGCCAAGGATAATAGGTCCACAAATATTCTCCGCTGAGTCCACTCCTGCCATGTCTTCATTATCTCTGAGTAGGAAGACTCCACGGTAAAACCTCTGTACTTACCATGTCCTCATTACCTCTGAGTAAGTATGTTGGTCCTCTCTCGTCTTATTATCCGTACCCTAAACCAGGGTACGCCAAGGGTAATAGGCCCACAAATATCCTCTGTTGACCACAAATATCCTCTGCTGAGTCCACTCCTGCCATATCCTCATTACCTTTGAGTAGGAAGACTCCACGGTAAAACCCTCATACTTGCCATGTCCTCATTACCTCTGAGTAAGTATGTTGGTTCCCCTTTATCCTATTATCCGTATCCTAAGTCGGGGTACGCCAAGGATAATAGGCCCACAAATGTCCTTTGCTAAGTCTCTTAGTACAGGCCCACCATTCCTCATCATGCCCCGGGAGACCAGCTGCTCCATGGCATTTTATCTCCCGATACCCCGAACGCCTACGACCACCTTACTGTGGAACTGTTCTAGGTATCCCCAATCAAACTTGTTACCCGTACCTAAAACCAAGGTATGCCAGGGGTAACAAATCCACAGACAAGTCCCCCACGTGGGGCACACATCACCACAATACCACAAGCAATACAAATGAAGGGTAGAATGGAAAGTACTCTTTATTTGAAAGTTGAAAAAGCATTACATGTTTTGGGGACCACGTCCCTCTCAAAAAAAAGAGAAACAAAAGAAGAAAAGGTCGCCTATAGTTCGGCATTACACAACTCCAAGAGGCAGTTTCTCACCAAGACAGTCCCCCATTAAAGCCGCTGTCTAGCTCGGCGCTCAGCCTCCTGGGACAACTGCTCCGCATCATTCAAGTACATATATGCCTGCCAGTCATTTTCCATCTTCTTCAGAGCAAGTTCCAGATTGGCAGAAGCTCTACTAAATTTGTCAGCCTCCTGAATAGCAACCCCTTTCTCAATACGAGCAGCTTCGAGCTCGGACTCCAGGAAGGCCAGCTTTCTCTGGAGCTCGAGAATCTGCTCCCGGGTGTCAGTTACCCCGCGAGAGACAGTCACTTCCCGAGCCGCGCAATCTTCAGTGCGACGGCTCCATTGATCGTACAACTGAGTCAGATCCCGACGATCCTTCAATATAGCTGGCTCGAGCGATTCCCGAGCAATCCTCACCTTCTCTACCATGGCAGGATGATGTGGCGAGGAATTCATGCGGACCGGACAGCTCAATGCGGCCGAAAACATCCATACGGCCGAGACATCCATGCGCCCAGGACATCATCTGCGGCCAGGAAAATTTATACATGACCATGCTTTTTATTCAAAGTATTTCAATTTTATAAATTGAAAACTTTGAAGGGGGTCTTGTAGAAGCATGAAAAAGAATAAAGAAAGATCCATGCGGCCAGAGAGCCCCCTGCGGCTCAGAGAGTTCATGCAGCTTAAGTATCCATACGGCTCGAGCGTCTATGCGGCTCAAACAAGTCCTATGCGGCTCAAAGAGGAGCCACATGGCCTATAAATAGCTCTCTCATTTGTCCTTTACTACATTAAAAGCCTTGATGGCTGACAGCTCTGACGAAGTGAAGGTTCTGACACGAAGATATCATTATGACTCCCTCATAATGATGGACTCCTTGGAAAGCGAAGAAAATCTCGAACACGATCCTCCGAGAGTCAGAAACTGTCATGCGGCCTTGACACGTGGACAGCCCCATGCGGCTCACAAAGACTAGCTCCATGCGGCTCACGAAGACCAGCCCCATGCGGCTCACGAAGACTAGCTCCATGCGGCTCATGAAGACTAACTCCGTGTGGCTCACGATGACCATCCCCATGCGGCTCACGAGGTCTATCTCCATGCGGTTCACTCATGCGGTCATCTACACTCATACGGCTCAAATCATTACCATGCGGTCCAAATAGTCAGGGGGCCACTCTTAGGCATCCTTGACACGTGGCCAGCCTTATGCGGCCCAACTTTCTTGCGGATCTGATTTCTGCTGTTTTGATGCGTGGCGTGATAGCAGAGCACGTGGCATCAGATTGATCGAAATCTCTCAGCAAATCCCAATAAAATATTAGTATTAAATCAGATCATTTGCAAATAAGCCAATTAAAGACACGTGTCGAGGAATCCGAGGTTGGCGTGACAAACCAGGAGGATTTATGTCAATCAGCATTAATTACCCACAAAAGATTTGATGCAATCATATTTATTGCTCAAATCTCGATGAACGGCCCAGATCCAATGATCCTTATCCGCCGACTTTCAGGAATGGGCAATCATTGTAAACCCTAATGAGGCTCCCCCACTCTTATAAATAGCAGGGTGCCATTTCCTTGCAGAGACACACAGAGAGAGATATAGAGAGACATAAAAAGACAGAGACAGACGCGCATAGAGACATAAAGAGCCAGAGAGCCTGAAGAGAGAGCATTTCTTCATCAACGCCAAGCAGTTCTTCCACAGAGCCAAGAAAGCTGCACCCGATCGTCCAAGGAGTAAGGCAGAGCGGCCGTCGCCTTCCCGAGCCTCTATCGTCACCCCTAGAATCTAAAATAAACAATTGTACTTAGATTACTGTACCTAGGTTTTCGTCCCTAGGCTTTCTTTGTACAAGCGAGTTTGTATTGTGAAGTAAAAGTCCAGTCCTCCGATAATTGTTCTATTCTTTTATATTTCATGGCAAATAAATACCACCTTCACAAAAATTAATACACTCACCTAGATCTACAAATCCATGCAATCACTTTTCAAAAATACGAAAATCAATTCCCATGTGGCATTTCTACAAACACCTACATTACCAATACGATATGTGTCCGATACGGACACGAATTGGACCCAAATTGTGCCCAAAACCCGTAGACAGTTAGGTAACCCCTAAACCTAACCTTATATGCAAAGAAAACTGGAAATTAATAGGTTTTAGTATCAATTACCTATTGAAGAACTCCTCAAGCAAAAGCCCTCTTCTAGATCTTCTTCCTTGTTAGCAAACTTTCCCCAAATCGATCCCAAGCTGGAATAATCCTCAAATAACAGCAAGTATAGATGAATTAGGATCTGATGCAACTTGTTTGGATTAAAAAGGAATTAAAATAGATTTTTATGAATTTCTAAAGATGGGATTTACCTCTTTTTCCAAACTTGCTATTTCCTAAAGAGGCTAACCTAATGGAAGAGAGTATAAATAGGGGGATGATCCCTAGGTGGCCGGCCATGATGATTAGGGTTAGGGTTTCTAGTAATGGGCTATGGGCTTTGGTCCTCTATGGCTTAAGTTGATAATCATTGGTTTCAAAACCATAAGTCACGGCTTATGACTAAAAACCTTCTATTCTAACTTGAGTCTAAATGACCAAACATGGGTTGATCTAGGTTAGACTAAGGTTACATACTAAACCAAGTAACCTTAGTTAGGGTTAGCTTCTAGGTTAGGCTCCAAAGTCAACACAAGTCAAAGTCTAGATTAACCCTTAATTAAATTATACAAAAAATCATATAAATTCTAATAAATCTCAATAATTCATAATAATTCCAAATAATTCCCAAAAATTTAAAATGACCAAAATACCCCCATGCTAGAAATATGACAGTGACAAATCTACCCTCCTTAAAAGAATTTTGTCCTCAAAATTGAAAGACGAAATGCACTAATGAGAAGGATAGAAAGTATACCTCTTGGTCCAAAAAGATATGGGTATCACTCGCGCATCTCATCCTCCCGCTCCCAGATCGACTCTCCTGGAGAATGATGCCTCTATGCGACGCGAACCAAGGGTATCACCTGGTTTCTTAGCACCTTCTCTCGGCGATCCAGAATCTCCACATGCTGCTCTGGATAACTAAGAGTAGGCCCTACCTCAATCTCTGAATGATCGAGCACATGGCTAGGGTCAGCCACGTACCGTCTCAACTGTGATACATGGAATACATTGTGGACACCCACTAGTGCAGGTGGCAAGTCTAGCCTGTATGCCACGTCACTGACTCTCCAGCTGATCACGAAAGATCCGATGAAGCGCGGGCTATGCTTCCCACCTCCACCAAAATGTATAGTACCACGAGTCAGAGATATCCTCAAAAAAACCTGGTCTCCAACCTAATCACAAGCAAGGTCTCAAATTAACTATGATAAACAAACATGATCAATAAAACACAACAAACAAACCTAAATCTAATCCTACTCTAATCTGTACCTCAAACTCCAATGACCTCCGGTGGCTATCGGCCCAGTGCCGATGCCAGTCCTGCGCCACGCGAAGTCTGTCACAGATGAGGTTTACCGTCTCGGCTGCGTCAACAACCATCTCTGGTCCCAGTAAAGCTCGCTCACCAACATCATCCCAAGATAAGGGTATACGATACCTACGCCCGTACAGAGCCTCGAAAGGTGACATCTCATGCCTGAAAACTGTTGTTTGTAAGCAAACTCCACCAAATGTAGATGATCCTCCAAGGAATATCCTGTAGGAACGAAAACGTAAAGCAGAATACTCTAGAGTTGGGGGTGAATAGAGTTGGCACCGGAATAATGCTAATTAAAAAATGTTAGCAGCAAGATCACAGAATAATAATCACAACTAAATAGTGTAAAGGCAGAGATAAGAAAGCAAACGTAAAGACAGTGATGTATACTGGTTTCCGTCTGTTGAGGACTAGTCCAGTCGGTAGAACTCTTGCTACCAGTTGAATCCACTATTGGCAAAACCGTAAGTTTTCTTACGAAGTCCTTGCAACTTCTACAACGCGAGCTTTGATACGAAGAACTCGTCCAACTTCAATTGTGAAGAGGTATTCTTCTATCAAGCCTTCTGATTATAATCACTCAAAAATTTCTAGACCGCACCGTACTGGCAAATCGACTAGAGGATTGTAACTGGCTTGGGATCTAAAAATTAAAGCTCTAGAAAAACACTTTGGAAGACAGTAGACTTTGAATAGAAAGAAGATTGAAAGTGAATGAGTGAGTTAAAATGATCGAAATCCTTCTCTATTTATAGGAGTTCCAAAGACAGAATTCTGGCAGAATTCGAACAGAATTCGGACAGAACTCGATAAGAAAATTTTGGTCAAATCCGCAACTGCAGGAGGACCAAGTTCCAAAGAATTCAAAAAACAAAACGGCCACTAACCGAACTCTGGCCGAGTTCTGTCAGGGTTAGGTTAGGGTTTTTAAAATTAGTTTTTGGGGAATTTTGAAAACCTTTTTAGAGCTTTTGTAAATACGAATGTTTTTTAAAATAAAGGACATTTTTAAAAACATTTTGAAATTATTTTGAAATAGCCTATTTGCCAGTACGACTCGGTGTACAAAGTATTCCTAGACTCAAATAAAATGAAAAATACATTGCTTAAAGAAATACAGACTCGAACAGGCAAACAAAGCTTCGGTCTTGAACTGAGTAGATAGCCGTTCTTGATCATGTCCAAGAGTCCGAGATATCCTGACTAGCTTCATATATCTAGACAGAGTTTGATAAATTATTAAAATCAGTTTGACCATATGACCAATGGGCCAACAATCTCCCCCATTTTGATAATTGACAAACTATGAATGATATAACATCTTTTGAGTAAGATACCATAAAATAGTTCAACATTGTTCAAAATAGTTCAATTCCTGTATTATTCTCAAAAACAAAATGTTAGATCCTATTTCTCCCCCGTTGTCACTTAGCAAAATAATTGCAAAAGAGAAAAACTCCCCCGCAATCAATGCATAAAAAACAAATAGTGAAGAAACACAAGAAAATAATGTATCATGTAGTGAGAATATACAAGATTTAACAGAGATTAATTTCACAGGCAGTTTAACATATAGAAACAGATAAAGATGCTATAAATAAATAAATAAATTGATGTGAAAGATAAACTATGCATCCCATAAAGATAAAATGATGTTCAAGAAACATCAATAAATATCCAGTACAAGTCTGATAATAAAAAGATGAAAAGACAGAAACTTGGAATGTCGGAGCATTTCCAAGTGTACAGAAGATAATATCTAAGTCTCAAAAATTAGTTAATATATCACATCTCCTCCTCATCATCATTATCATCAGCATGACCGGCATGTCCAGAGGGACCAGCTCCAGAAGTACCAGCGCCAGAAGGGTGAGGATGGGTGCCAGTGTAAAACTCACTGACATAGTCTCGAGGAGGAGCACGGTCAGAACGGTACCAATCATATGCGTAACCTGGCTGAAAGTAGGCATGAACAGCCTCATCCTCACAACGGTAACCAGAGAAGGCTGGATCTCTAGGAATAGAACCGGCAGAATGTCCAGTATGAGCAAATCGGAGATCAGCGAGAGAATTTGCTATCGCCTGATAACGAGTGACATCGCGAAACTCACGTTCGCGGGCCATATTCGTCATCGAGACGTGCAAATCAGAAAGATGCTGGTGTATGCCTTCAAAGGTCATGGCATACTGCTAAGTAGGTGGAGGAGGTGGAGCAGTAGGAGGAGCAATACGAGGAGCAGCAGCAGTCATACTACGACGAGATAGCTTAAGAAACTTGGGCTCAGGGTCTTGAGTACAAGTTGACAAATTAATATCAAAATGCTGGAAGATGCGTGGGAGAATCGTCGCATAAGAGAGATTTCTATCTCTTGCACGACAACGTCCCATCATCTGGATAATAGTCTTAGGAGCAGAAAAAGGAATCCCCTTAAGAATGTGATACATAGCAGATAGTTCAAATGATGTGACATCATCCTTTGAAGTAGACTTCAAAATGAGAGTGGAGTAGATGATGCGATGAAATTCATAATTAAACAAGTTCAAGTTGTTTGCCTTGAACTTTCCAGAGCGAACTCGATCAGGTGCACAGAGTTCAGCTTTGAAACTAGCAAGTATCGTACCATCGGGGAAATCAAATTCAGTGATATCAACAAGCGGTGCACCTTCGTTAGATATACCAAGGATTTTTGCTAAGAAGATATCATTGAACTCGATGTCTAGTTCGCCAACACGAGTACTTACGTCAAACGTGTTTAATATGATATTGCAGTAGAAAAGTCTAATGGCATTAGTAGCTACTGGGAAACAAAGTTTAACAACGTGTTGTAACCCTAATACCTCAAAATAAGGACGGTGTTCTGGAAACACAGTCCATTTTATAGGAGCGCCTGTGCATATGGATCTCATAGAAAAGTCTCCATACCATAGAATGGCTTGATCTAGGGTTTGAAAAAAACCCATCGAACGTGCCATCGCTTGATTGAACTGGCAAAAAGAGGGAATCCGTGGGTGGATTCGAAGATGATCCTTCCTCACTAGGATTGGTCATCTTCTTCCTCTTGAAGGGGTTGAATCCTGTCACGACCTGATCCCAAATAATTAGGTCGAACCGGATCATGCCCAACCTGCACCGTTATTGAGACGGCGGCAGTAAGCTGTTCCAATAGCAGGTAACCACAACAACATCTATATTTGTCACAACTCAATATTCGGGAATTTAAAACTTTATTAAACATTGAAATAAATACAACTGGAAGTAAATGAACTGAATTAAAATACTTAATTCAAATAACAGAATTTTTCTAAAACAACAACCAAACTGAAAACTGGAAAGTCTAGCTAAGCATTCGGCTCGTCGGCCTTAGGTCCTGCGTCCTCCAAAGGGGACTCTGGCAACACCATGGGGTACAGAATCGGGTCATGATAGCTGTTGATTAACAGCTCAGCATCCTCAATATCCCCTAAAAATGTTATCTCCAGTCAGGAGGGCGCAAAGTACAATTCATGCTAATTTGATAATTAAAATAGTAATAGAATCATGCATTTTTAAACATTTGAGATAAACAGTTTTCTAGCAGATAAACAGTGTGATTTGAATAGGCAATGAATATGACCGGCTTGGGTTGTACAGTTGTATCCTATTGATACGATATGGCTTATCCCCGTGTGTAAGAGGGGTAAGCTAATACAGTTCTAAGTTATAATTTTGGATGTGGTCATAATCATTACACTATTCCCCCAGTACCCAACAGTCAATCAGTCAGTGCTCTCAGAGAGAGTTCTGTGTTGCATCGTGGTTTAAACTTGCAGTAAAGCAATTATTAAATAATTGTAAACTAACACAAAATGTACTTGCCTCAAATTTGGACTGGACTTGAAGGGTTGAGACTTTGGGATAGAAATTAGCCTCGTCCTCGAAATCCTACATTCGAGAAGTTGACTCAGATTCCAGAGTTACCAAGCTAACTATGCTAGTTGCAATCTCTAATTGTGTCCTAATCAATTTTAATCTTTATTTATTTAACACGAACAAAATGCGATTATCGGGTGCGTTGTAATTAATAACAAGGGAAAGATCAATTTAACTTGTATTTTGGAAAAACTCGTAGTTACCAATTTAATTGGTTAAAACTTTGTATTTTCGTAATTATATATATAAAACTAAATTTCTTGTTTTAATGAGAAAACATGATCGTTGTTTAAATATTACAAACTTATAAATTTTTTATGTGAGAGAAATCTTATTAATTTTGCTATCGAAATACTATTTATTTATTTTAGTTTTACGCGTCTACGTTAAAAATTAGCAAAACCAGAAAATGACAGAAAAACCTACGCTACAATATTTACAGGCCAAAGAGAAAGAAAAAATAGAAAAGCTGGGCTTATGCCCTTACAAATTATTTTACATGAATTGAAATAAGAAGAAATATTTGTTAGTTATAAAATTATCCTACAATTTAATTATAAATAAAGATAAAAATTAAAATAAATTAAATAGTGAGTCTCAGATATTGGTCCAATCGTCATATAGGCTAATGCCTCAACGTCCGGGTGAAATCGGTTTCGTTTGTACTTCGCCCGGGCCCATTGACCAATACGGTCGTCGCCCAAAAATCCAAAATAAAATTCTTTTTCGAAAAACCATTTTAAAATTATATAATTAAATTTTATAGAAATATCTGGCAACACTTTCTCTATTTTTGGTCAACCCAAAAACTGGGAAAGTGTGCCATAATTTCCTGCAAGTATCCGAAACCAGGGAAATCCAATATATAAATATATAAATAATCACAAGTCATTCCCAATATTAATTCGGAACAACCCGAAACGAATTCGAAGATCCGAAATTAACCCAGAAAACATCATAACAACAATTCGGAAAAACCCGAAACCAAATATTCCCAAAATTCTCTTCCGAAAGTTCCGGAAAAACTAAACCAAACTAACATAGGCTTTTCCGAAAGTCTCTCGGAAAATCCTGGAAAGAAAACGTAACCCAAAATCGAATTCCCGAAGGAAATTCGTGGACCAATCTCATCATAGACTACAAAATGGGACGGGACAGAGGAGTTATACCTTGGGTTGCTCGGCTAGAGCTTTCAGATGAAATTAAAGAAATAATAGAGATCCGAACAGCAACGGAAACCCGAGACAGCGTCCGAAGTCGGAACCCAGCTCCAGGCCAAGAACGGGATGCTGTGGAAAAGTGCAGAACATCCAGGGAAATAGCCAGGAGATACGGAATGCTGGAACAGAACGGGGTCGCCTAGGGTACGGCGTGGGACCAGCAGCGTATGCTGGTAGCGGTCGAGAGGGGGCGCCGGAGGTAGATCTGGCCGCGGGAAAGCCGTGGGAGGGCGGTCCGGCAAGGGGCCGGCAGGTCAGGGGAGGCCGGGAAACGCGTGCGGGGTCGGGAGTCGACCGAAGGAAGCCGCACGGGGTCTGGGCGGATGGTCTGTGAGGGAGAGGGAAGTGGTGGTGGAGTGGGGATTTGCTTCTGGAGTTGGAAATAGAGAGGGAGAGAGTTTTTGGGGAGTAAAGGGAGTAGTGGGGAGAGATGGTTGTGGGTGAGTGTGTTATAAAGGAGGGGAGTAAAGGAGTGTTGTGCTGGAAGTAAGAGTAGGAGAGAGAAGTGAGGGGAAGATGGGAGAGTTGGTCCTACGTGGACCAGCTCAAGTTTTGTTTTTTTTTAAAGAAATCAGAATTTCAAATAAAAAAGAATGGGTTCGGGTCGGGTCTGGGTTTCGGGAAGCTGGTCCGGGCTCGGATCAGGTCAGCAATCAAAAGCCAATTATTATTTTGAAATTAATTTTTAAACCCATAATTAATAATAATAATAATAGTAATAATATTATAATATTAATAATAAATAATATTACAAAACTGGGTTTCACAATCTTCCCTCCTTAGAAAATTTTGTCCTCGAAATTAAAGGCAGGGTTAAGGAGTACCTCAAGTCTCAAACAAGTACGGCTACTGCTCCCGTATTTGGTCTTCTCGCTCCCAGGTCGACTAGCCTAGTGAATTGTGTCGCCACATGACTCTGACTATCGGCGTCACAGAGTTCCTGGTTCTCTTCTAGCCCCTGTCCAAAATTGCCACTAGCTTCTCTGGCACTGTAAGGCTGGGTCCAATCTCCATCTCCGAATGGTCCAAGATGTGGCTCGGGTCCGGGATGTAGCGTCTCAGCTGTGAAACGTGGAAGTCGTTGTGGACGCCTTCGAGACTTGGGGTAGAGCCACCCGGTAAGCCACTTCTCCAATCCTGTTAAGTACTTTAAAATGACCGATATACCTGGGGCTTAACTTTTCTGCTCTGCCGAAACGGATGGTTCCTCTAGTAGGAGAGATCTTCACAAACACACCGTCGCCTTCTTCAAACTCCAAAGGCCGTCGGCTGCTATCGGCCTAATGCTTTTGTCTGTCCTGGGCAATCCTGAGCTTGTCTCTGATCATTCTTACCTTCTCTACTGCTTCGGTCACCATCTCAGGTCCAAGAAACACTCGTTCTCCGACGTCGTCCCAAGCAAGTGGAGTACGGCAACGACGTCCATAGAGTGCCTCGAACGGTATCATACCGATGCTAGCTAGGCAGCTGTTGTTGTAAGAGAACTCTATCAAGTGCAAATGGTCTTTCCAAGACCCTCCAGATTCCAAGACACAGGATCTCAGCATGTCTTCTAGCGTCTGGATTGTTCTCTCTGATTGTCCGTCAGTCTGGGGATGGTAGGCGGTGCTGAACTTCAGTTGTGTTCCCAAACTGTCATGCAAACTCTTCCAAAAGTGAGAGGTAAATCTAGTATCTCTGTCAGACACAATACTTACCGAAATTCCATGAATCCGGTAGATGTGCCGCATGTACTGTGCTGCCAACTTCTTGGTGGATAGACCAACCTTGAAGGGGATAAAGTGAGCTGACTTCGTCAGTCGGTCCACGATTACCCAAATGGCATCCTTCCTCCTTGGGATCGAGGCAGTCCTGACACGAAATCCATTATTATGTGCTCCCATTTCCACTCGGGGATGTCGAGCGACTGCAATAGTCCTGCAGGTCTCTGTCTGCTAGCTTTTAATTGTTGACAAATTAAATATCTAGCCACATACCCGGATACGTCCTTCTTCATTCCGTACCACCACACTATAGTTCGCATATCCCGGTACATTTTGTTGGCTCCAGGATGTATAGAATACTGTGACTGGTGCGCTTCTTGCATCAGCCCGTTCGCCAGTTAGTACGCAAAGCCTTGTACCATTCTTCAGTGCTCCGTCGCTGGCGATTGAGAATCCTTCAAGTGTTCCTGCCAGCACTTGATCTCTGAGTTTGCAAAGCGTCTCGTCTTGGAATTGTGCCTCCTTAACTCTATCTATAAGACTTGAACGTACTTGGAACTGCATCAATGACGATTCAGCTTCTGGTACAATAGCTTCTCTTTCCAGTTTCTTCATTTCTTCTTCAGACAGTATAATCTCCAATCCAAGATTTTCTATGTCCTCCAGCAAATGACGCTCCTTGGTCAAGAACATTGCCATCGGATATCGACTAAGTGCATCTGCAACAACATTAGCCTTACCTGGATGATACTGCAGGTTGATGTCGAAATCCTTCATCAGCTCCAGCCATCGTCTCTGTCTCATGTTCAGCTCCTTCTGAGTGAAAACATATTTTAGACTTTTGGGGTCTGTAAATATTTCCACTCTCTCTCCATAAAGGTAGTGCTTTCATAGCTTCAATGCAAATATCACCGCTGTAAGCTCTAAATCGTGTGTGGGATAGTTCTTCTCATGAGTCTGTAATTGCCTAGATGCGTAAGCAATTACTTTCCCGTGTTGTTGAAGAATGTAGCCCAATCCTTTACCGGAAGCATCACTATAAATTGAGAAACCGCCGGTACCTGCGGGTAGCACAAGTATAGGCGCAGTTGTAAGACTCTTCTACAGTTCCTCAAAAGCTGACTGGCAAGCTTCATACCAAATAAATTCTTCGTTCTTCCTGGTAAGCTTCGTCATTGGTTCAACAATCTTGGAGAAATCCTTCACGAACTTCCGGTAGTAGCCAGCTAAACCCAAAAAGCTTCTCATCTCTGCAATCGAGCTTGGTGTAGTCCACCTCTCAATAGCAGCTATCTTCTTTGGATCCACCGAAATTCCTTTTCCTGTGACAATATGGCCCAGAAATTCCACTTTGTCTAAAAAGAATTCGCATTTAGATAGCTTACCATAAAGCTTCTCCTTCCTCAAGGTGCTCAGCACTTTCCTCAGGTGTTCTTCATGCTCTTCTTCAGTCTTCGAGTAGATCAGTATGTCATCGATGAAGACAACAACAAACTGATCCAGGTATTCATGGAAGACCTTGTTCATGAGGTTTATGAATACCGCAGGAGCATTCGTCATTCCAAATAGCATGACCAAGAATTCAAATTGCCCATACTTGGTGTTGAATGCCGTTTTGGGAATATCCTCCTTCCTGACCTTGATTTGGTGGTAGCCTGATCTGAGATCTATCTTTAAAAATACCTCGGCTCCACTAGTTGATCAAACAGGTCGTCGATCCTGGGCAGAGGGTACTTGTTCTTGATGGTGATGTTGTTCAGCGCCCGGTAATCGATACACATCCGTACGATTCCATCCTTCTTGGGCACGAACAAAACTGGTGCTCCCCAGGGTGAAGCCCCGTCTCTGATAAATCCTTGAGCCTTCAGTTCGTCAATATGATCCTTCATCTCCTTTGCCTCCTTGGGGTTGACTCTGTAGCATCCCCGAGAAATAGGGGAAGTGTCGGGTACTAGATCGATGGTGAATTCCATGCCTCGATCTGGCGGCAATCTTGGAAGACTATCTGGAAAAATGTCCATGAATTCTGCTATAATAGGGTGAGGAGGCCCGGGTTCTTCGGTGATAGAGGAGTAGGTAAAACTCTTCATGTCTTCCGGAGCTCGAGAGATTTCAAACTCCGGTTCTCCTAGTGGTTGAAGATTACACACCCTCTATGACAATCTATCATTGCATGCTGCTCACTTAACCAGTCCATCCTTAGAACTACATCATAGTTGGACAAGGGCATCACAAATAAGGGTGTTAAGAATTGATGGCCTGAGATAGTGATGGGACAGTTACAAGCCTCAATGATGGGTATGGGTCCACCACCGGTCATAACTCTACTAATGATCTTGCTAAGTCCCGTATCTAGGTGGTGTGCATAAATAAACTTTGATGATATGAAACTATGTGATACACCTGAATCAAATAATGCTAGAGCAGGATGTGAAAACACATAAATGGAACCTATGATGACATCAGCGGTGGGTTCCTGCTCTGGTTCCTGCTCATCTGCTACTAGGGAAAAAGCTCACCCGGTATTCTACTGGTGTTGTCCGAACCGTTGTTGCTGAGTGGGTAGGGGAGCTCTTTGCTGAGTTGCTCCAGTCCGATGGACTGACTAGGCAGTGTCCTAGCCTCTTCCTTCATATGTTCGACTGATGTCCTGGCCTCTTACAAAAATCACAGACAGGAATTTGCCTCTGAGGCGCTTTGTCATTGGTCCTTGCCTGATGGTGCTGCTACTGATGGTACGAAGGCCTGTTGTTGTTGTTGTTGGGCCTCTTCTGGTTATCCTGGAAGTTGCTAGTTCCAGGATACTCCCTCTTTGAACGAGAAGGCTAGCTCTTCTCCACGTCCTGAGCTCGTATCAGGATCCTCTCATATGTCTTGGCGCCACCTGCGATCACAGGGGTACGAATCTCTTCTCTTAGTCTATACCTGAATCTTTCAGCACGGTCCTTGGGGTCAGCAACCAAGTTCTGGGCAAAGCGGCTAAGTCGGCCAAACTCTGCCGCATACTCTCTAACCGTCATATTTCCTTGCTTCTGGTCCTGGAATTGTCTTTCCATCTCCCGCATCTCTGATATTGGGAAGAACTTCCTGCGGAACAGCCTCTTGAAGGTGTCCCAGTCAAGCTGCTTGTCCTGGAGTCGGGGTTCATTCTGATACCAGGTGCTTGCCACGTCTTGCAGCTGGAGTCCTACTGCTTCGGTCTTGAGGTCCTCTGGGAGTCGAGCGACGCTCAAGAGACGCTCCATGCTGTCTAGCAATTCATCGGCGTAGATGATACCCTCGGTTCCTTTGAAAGGTCGAGGGCCTTGCTTCTTGAAACTCTCTATATCTCCGACCTTCATGTAATAATATGCCTCTAATCAAAATAATAGCCTTAATGACATATAACTTAACTCCTGAATTATGCTTACCTTCGTAGGTCGTGGCTCCAATGAAGTGGTTCCTCCTCTCTCGAGGGCAGCCATAGCCATATTGTGGGCATTCTCCATGCCTTCTCTCATGATCGCAGTCTGCTCGCGATGGGCTTCAGCTTGGGCTGCAGTCTGTTCTCGATGAGCTTCTGCTCGGGCTCTCTGTGCTTCAAGCACTCCACGTAGCATGCCCACTAGATCGGTGGGAACCACGGGCACTGGTGGGGCAGCTGGTGCGGCCAATACCGCAGGGGTCTGCGGCTCAGTTCGGGAAGTGTAGGGTTCACCGCTTGAGAAGTAGTGGCGTAAACGCCGCAGAGTGCTGGAGATTGATGGGGACGGTCGGTCAGCTGTAACGGTGAAGGGTCTGGACATGCTGGGGGAGATGGGGTATGTTCGGGTGATGACACCTCATCGCCAGCAGGGGTGGTCTTTTCCTTGGTCATATTTTGCAAGTTTAGGATGCAAACATAAGCAAGGTATCCTCCAGTCTATAATAAATCAAAAATATGTATTTATATATAATTCGGACCTATGTTGTGACAAATCAATGTTCTAGTGTTCTAATTGTTTCTAGATATGTTTTTCTAAGATGTTGTATAGACCTGCATGGGCCACCACTAAAAATATGTCACGACCCGATCCCAAATAATTGGGTCGAACCGGATCATGCCCAGCCTGCACCGTTGTTGAGACGACGGCAGTAAGCTGTTCCAATAGCAGGTAACCACAACAACATCTATATTTGTCACAACTCAATATTCGGGAATTTAAAACTTTATTAAACATTGAAATAAATACAACTGGAAGTAAATGAACTGAATTAAAATACTGAATTCAAATAACAGAATTTTTCTAAAATAACAACCAAACTGAAAACAAGAAAGTCTAGCTAAGCATTCGCCTCGTCGGCCTCAGGTCCTGCGTCCTCCAAAGGGAATCCCTGACCGTGGGAACCAGGGAGTCACTTCCTAGACATGATGCAAGACAAGACAAGTGGATTGCATAAGCAAGCAAGCAGGAACACCCACGGTGTCAAGTTGATTATACGAGTCAAGTTAGCCGTCGCAACAGCATCAAGATAAATCATGTCAGGGTACTTGTCAGGAGTGCGCCACGATAGGCCACTATCATGTCAGGTTGGTCATGTCAGGAGTGCACCACTACGGGTCACTATCGTGTTATGCTAGTTCCTTGTCATACCATGCCATGTACAATAGCCATTCCAAACATATTAAGTAAAATCAAGTTCATGACAAATATATAACAAAATATCAATATACAGGGCTATAGAAGAGCCAAGCTTAAAGAAATAAAACCAAAACTCCAAGAGCCAATGGATTGCGCAAGGGGTCAGGGATTGGATTGCGCAGGGTGTCAGCTGCGCAGGGTGCCAAGTGCGCAGGGGCACAGGGCGCAGGGGCAGATGGCGCATGGGCCAAGTGCGCAGGAGTCAAGTGCGCGGGGAGCCAACTGCGCAGGGGTGAGCTGCGCAGGGGTGTAAGTGGCGCATGAGCAGACTGCACATGAGTAGACTGTGCTGGAGCAGAGTGCGCATGAGCAGACTGCGCAGGAACAGAGTGCACAGGAGCAGACTGCGCAGGAGCAGAGTGCGCACGAGCAGACTGCGCAGGAGCAGAGTGCGCACGAGCAGACTGCACAGGAGCAGAGTGTGCATGAGCATACTGCGCAGGAGCAGAGTGCGCATGAGCAGACTGCGCAGGAGCAGAGTGCGCATGAGCAGACTGCACAGGAGCAGAGTGCGCATGAGTAGACTGTGCAGGAGCAGAGTGCACATGGATGGATGGCGCATGGGGTGGAGTGCAGTTCGCCAAGGGCAAACAGCGCGGTCGGCACTGCGCTAAAGAGCACAGACCGAGAGGGAATGCGCAGTCCAGTACTGCGCTAAAGAGCGCAGGCTGCAGTCTTCTTCTCCAGGCCGAGAGGAAGCTCAAGAACACCAAAAATTCCATTCTTCATATCTTGGTCAAATCAAAACCAAATCTAGATTTTCAAAGGTCTAACTTGAGTAAAATTGAATTCTCTTCCACATGGAAGCATCAAAACCCACAAAAATCCAACCAAAATAGATCAAAACCATATAAATCTGAAAATAGTTAAAACCTAGATCTAGAACAAAGGAGACTCCAAATCACAAAATGTCAAGTTCAAATGTTAATCTCCATGGCCTAATCTAGCTAATGGATAAATAAAAAATGGTTCTCATGTGGTGGCAAGGTGCACTTGCCTATGGGTGATGGTGTTGTGTAGAGGAAGAAGAAGAAGAAGATGGAGCAATAAATGAGAGAATTATAGAGGAGAGAGAGTGTTAGTGTTAGGTGGGGATAATAAAGAGGATGGGTTGTGTTGTGTTGAGGGTAGAGCATAGGCTAAGGTGTTCCAATGCATGCTAAACCAAATCAAACCAATTCTTCTCTACAAAATAAACCAAGCCAGGTAAAACCCAATTACGAGAACCAAAATCTGCAAGTCAAGCCAATTATAAGTACATGCCAAAATCCGAGAAAATAAATACAGGTCTGAAATACATGCAAGCTTGACAAAATACGTATTCAGAATATGGGTGTTACAATTCAGGAAGCTGTGAAAAGATTTTCTCCTCTACCCTAGGAACACATCTTTATGTCAGTTATTATTGTGCCTTTATTTCAGAGCTATCATTTGTCAGAGCTGTCAGCCGTCAGGACATTAAATACAGCCAAAGACGAAGGAAGAAGCTTTTGAAGGCCACGTGGCTCTGGGTCTATCCGAGCCGCATAGACGCGTGAGCTGCATGGACCCCTGAGCCGCATGGAGATCCTTGGCCGTATAGACATTTCTTTATTCTTTTCCATGCTTCTACAAGGCCCCCTTCAAAGTTTTCAATTTGTAAAATTAAAATACTTTGAATAAGAAGGATGGCTATGTATAAACTCATCTGGCCGTATAGGGTGTCGTACCGCATGGACATCCCAACCGCATGGCCTCCTCAGCCTCCTGTCCATCTGGGCCGCATTGACCAACCAGCCGCATGGACTGTCTGGCCGTATAGGCTGTCTGGCCGCATGGGCTCCTCGCCACGTGTGCGTGTCATTAATTGCCTTTAATTTATTTTAGCGCCGTCTTTTGGAGGAAATACCAAGGGTCGGCTCATTAAATCTTTGGATTTTATGCCCTGGGTGAATCTCTTCTATGAGAGAGGGGGCAAAATCCTAGGAGTCGGTTTCGTTTTGCCTGCGGCACATGACCCGAAGCGGTTATTGGTCTACGTGTCATCCCCCTCTTTTGTCCTCTATAAATAAGAGGAATTAAGAGAAGAAACTTCTTTACTTTCTCTTTCAATTCAAACCTTTTCCTGTCCCGATTGTCTTCCTCTTCTTCGATCACCGATGGCTCCCAAGAAGACTGTTGCGGCAACGGGTAAGAAGGTGGCATCTTCGTCGGCTGCGGCGGTGAAGGACAAGAAAGCTGCTTCTACTTTCACTGTGGCCGTTCCTCCGCCAGCCGATGTGTCCACAGTTCACCCTGGAGTCCACCCCCCTATTGCTGGTAAGGACGTTACATGAGCTTAAAACCCTAACTGTTGTGGCTACGTCACATGCTTTATGCGCGAGCCTTTAATACAAACTGTTTGAATTATATGGGACACATACATGTCCCATAAGTGAGCCGCATGGGATATACCCCATGTCCGAGCCGTATGGGAGTTATCTTAGTGGGCCGCATGAATACTTCGTAAACCAAATTTCATAATGGCCTGTCGATCAGATCCGCATGAGTCCCTCTGAATCGAGCTCGCATAAGCTCATCTAAATTGGGTCACCTGAGGCTGTGCTGCATCGAGATGCATGAGCTTCCCTTTTGGACTGTGTCGCATAAGGCTATGACCATCTTTTGACTTTGTTTCTTTTTTATCATTGATTTTTGCAGCAACCCTGCCGAAGGCTGAGATCATTGTAAAGGAAGAGTTGCGGCCCCCTTTCAAACAAGAATCATCGCTTGTTAAGGAGGAGGGAACATCAGTGTGGGCAGCCACATACTTGGCCAGTTTCGGTTCTTCTTCGGCCACCCCCTGTATAAATGAAGACTGAGAGGATGACCTGGACAGCTTGATCATCAGGGGTTCTGTTGGTGGGGCCGAACGTGGAGTTGTTGGCAAACTAGTGACTCCCAGTTTTGTACTCGATAATGGGAGGGGAGTTATTGGCTCGCTAGAAGCCCCAGACCTTGCATCGAGGTGACGATTCTTCTTGGGAAGACGTATCGTTATTGGTTTATCGGAGGGATTGAGCTTCTCCGTTTGTTGTTGGTCGACTCTAGGCAGTATGATCGTCAGTGGCTCCGTTGTGGGTCTTGGCGCTTGGTCGGACCATGGCAGCCGGATTATCATTTGCTCTTCTTGTGCCAAGAGGCTGATTGTGTCCCTATGCAGAGCGGCCATAAGGGGTACAGACTTGCCAGGTTTGTGAGCTTAAAGGTGGATCGTCAGAGGTTCTTCTGATCCTAAGGCCGTCTCTGTTTGAGCTTGTATATCTTCATCCAGGTGCCTCTTCGACTTCTCGTATAGGCAGGAGTCTGAGTAGTAGGATTCAACCCCTTTGAAGGGATTGATGTCGACAAATTCTGTCCTCACAAAATCGTGTTTGTCGACATAACTGAAGTACTGGTGCAGCATGGAAGGCACGATCATGTAATCATGTATCCAAGGGCATCCCAAGAGGATATTGTATGAAGTATCCGCATCTATGGCGTAACAGGTCACTTCTGACTGAAGATCGCCAATTTGGCACTTCAAGCGAATCTTCCCAATTGGGTAGCTCCTACCCGAATTGAAACTGCTGGTGGCGGTGCTTGTTGGTGTCAGGCGATGCATAGGAATGTGGAGATGATGTAACAGACTCTTCGGGATGATACTTATAGAAGAACCAGGATTAATATGCATCGGATCCACTTTTACGTCACCGATGTATCCAGTGTAGTATAACGGACGATCATGCAGATTTGTTTTGATGAGCATATCCTGTAGAGTGAAGACAATGTTGGGCATCGCTCCTATGCAAGCGTTGTCTTGGAGATTTGCAGGTGGGCTCTCTCCTGTGAGGTTGACCTGAGCCAGATAGGTGTCGGCATTCTGGGGTGCATCCCTCAAAGTTGTACGAACATCCTTTGAGAGTCTCAAGAGCTCGTATAATGACAATTTGGCTGGTGTGTTGGCCAATTGTACCAAGATGTCGAAGTTGTAGGGCCTCTCCAGCCCCTGAGGTGCCTCTTTTCGGAGGGATTTGTCAAAGCGAGTCTCCTTCGGCCTAGGCTTGTCGGTCGTCGGAGGCTGGAAAGGTCCTAGAGTGTCAGCAGTAGCTGGCTGATGATCTTCAGCTGAGTTATCAGCCACAGGTTGGGATTGTGCCCTAGACCGGGTAACGACAGTCGTGACTTCTTCGACATCTGTCGAGATTGTGCGACAGGATCTGACTTTTCCATTCTTCTTCTTGCGAATGGAAGGTGGTGTGGACTGAGTCACCTCAAATACCAGGTCTGGATGGACCCATATGATCTCCTCTCGTGATGTGGTGAGGGGCACTAGACCAGCAACCTGATCCCGAGGAGGAGAAAGATTAACAATCTCCATTATCGCCAGAGGGATGGGTACCATACCGTCTTGAGTCTCTATTGGAGGGAAGCTGCCGAATTGTACGGACACTATGTTGGCCACCACGGTTACCTCCTCGAAGTCGATGGCCAGAGCCTTCGAGTCGTTGAGATGTTGGATGTATCATTTCAATTGGTAGCAGTCGTGTGTAGCATGGTGGACGTAGCGGTGGTAGTGGCAGTACTTTAGGCTCTCTATTTCTGCCGACCGAGGTTCCCATCGTGGTGGAGGGAGCTGAATTCTACCTTTTTGTATGAGCATGTCCAAGATGGGCTTGACATGACCGTCTTCGAAGGAGTAGGTCATTTGCGGCCATTGTTTGTCTGCCGGTTTTGACTCAGGTTGCTGGGCTATGTCGGCCACCATAGCCTGCTTGCCCTTGTTGTCCCGAATGTTGGTAGAGCTACCCCCATTGTTGTTGTTGGAATTAGGACACCTGTCCTTGTCCTCTCCCTCTGAGATGTGCAATCCCAGTTGGTGAGCCTTCGGCGCTAGTGGCACTGATGATAAACGTTTTCCAGTCCTTAAATTAACTTTCGCCAATCCAGAGGCTGATTGTTGGGAGCAGTCTCTTTTGGCAAATTTCAATTAAGGAAGAATCCGGATTACCACACGGCAACTTCATTGTGGTTTGGCGAAACCGCTTAATATAGTTCCTTGTCAGCTCCTTTTCCCCTTGAACGACGTCCATGAGGGTGGATATTGTGACGTCCTGTCCTACTTCGTAGAATCTCTCCAAGAACATACGCTTGAAGCTGGCGAAGGAGTGGATGCAGTTGTCTGGCAGGTTACAGTACCTGTCGAAGGTGACCCCTTCCAATGCCCCGATGAATAATCTTGTAAGGATGGCATCGTCATGGGGCAGATGGTCGGTGGTGACCTCGAAGTAAGTGATATATCGACTTGCGGAGGTCTTTCCATCATATGGATTGATGTAGAATGGTTTATACTTTGGTGGGAAGGGAATATTTCTCCACGCAGCGGGATACGGTTGTCGTATCCTACGGTGTTGGCAGTTTTCTCGGGCATGGAACATGGCCCGGAGCTCCTGGACCTCTCTTCTTGCCTCCCTGGCCTCGTCTGCAGCGGTAGGAGCAGACATTTTAGGAAGTTTATTACCCGGGTTCGGTGCCGCTGAGTTCGAGTCTGCATTGACCGTGGGACCCAAGTTTGTCTGGCCAGGCATCCCTCCTTACAGAGTAGGGAGGGCTGCTTTAGTATGGCCTCCAGAGTGTCGATGCATTGGCAATCACTGGGACCATCCTGTTCGTTATTTGTCATGAATGCCGTCCTCACATGAGTAGAAGTGGAAGGGACGGTGGATGACGTACACTCCGAATTATACCCTTGTAACAAGAAGTCATCAGGCTATGTGGGAATGTCTTCCTCTGGTTCGACCTCAGAAGGAACAGTACCCCCAGCTTTCGAGTTCGCCACATCTTGGAAATTGGGGACGTCCTCGGGGACGTCGAGATTTGCTGCATCTAATGGGTGAGTTGTTTCCCCCAACTCGTCTTCTTGGAACATCGGATTGTCGTGGAGGTTCGGAGGAGTGCTACCCTCAGTTCCAGCAACCCCCAGTGATGTGGACGACGAATCTCCCACTATAGCAGATTTCGTGTTTGAACGGATACCTTAGAAAACTCCGGTGGTGGGAAACCGCTTAGACGACAGTCCCTTAGTCATAGTGGTTAAAATCTTTCGGCTAGAAATGTTTGTCTTCTTCCCTCTCCCATCGGCGAGGATTTTTCGAGCAGAGTTGCAGGAGACGACGGGAGGTGCCTCATCCTCTGAACATGGTTGTTGTAGTCTTTGGAAGACGGACTGCCGGTCTTCTCGTACCGTCGTATTATTGCAACAGCAGTTGATGATGACTTGGGTGCAGTGACGTCCGTGGGAGGACTCTTTGTACACCGAGGCCCCCTCTCTTTTCTTGTGCTTATGGAGGATAGCCTTACGCAAGTGAGATGGGTCCGGTATGACCATGTCTGCTTCTTTGATTTTGGGAGACTTTTAGGAACCACTCTGTCCGTTTGCCGCCGGGGGTTGGACTCGAGTGGTTCTGTATAACTTCCCATCAGAGGCCCATATAACGGTATGTGGAACGCTCGGATGGTCAGAGGTCAGGCCAGCGGACTGAGCTTGCCAAGCTCGCGCTGCCCTAGACTTCTTCACTCTAGTGCATGAGGGAACGTAGTAGGAAGTGTCTAAGTGGTGCTGGAGAGAGTCAGACATGTTTTCTCGGGAGTATGAAAGATTAGGAGCATAGGAGAGACGATCCAAGACTGAGCCGCGTGGAGCAGGCGGCATGCGGCTGGAATCAATAGTCTTCATGCGGCTGGCAGTCGTGGCCGCATGGGCTTTTTCATACGGCTGGAAGTCTCAGCCGCATAAGTCTTCTCCATGCGGCTGGGAATCCTGGCCGCATGAGTGTTATGCATTCGGCTGGCAGTTTCGGCCGCATGGTCATCATGCATGCGGCTAGCAAGTTTGGCCGCATGAGTCTTTGTTTTGCGGCTAGTGCCTTTGTTCGGCTTCTTCCTGGAGTACATAGAATCACTCTTTGCCCCTGCAAGTCCAGCATCGTAATGCTTTCCTCTGCCGGACTTGGGGACAGCATAGTCTTCTATGGCTTGAAGTGGGGCCGCATGAGAGTTGCCTTCGCCGTCTTGGGCAGCAGAGAGTGCTCCGTCCATAGCTTGGGGAGGAGCAAATGATTTTGGCCTCCACTCCCTACTAGCCTTCTATGTGCGGGCTCACTTCTGGACCGGGCCAGCACTTCCGTCGGAGAGCATTTCTTCAAACGCCTGTTGGTCGAAGCGGACGACCATCTTCTATTGTGTGGAGCCAAGTTTGGCTGCATCCGATTGCGTCACCAACTCCTCATCCGTAGAGAAGTTTGTCCCCAACAGAGTTGCCATCGTGTTTGCCGTGAAATATAAAAGAACAGAACAATTATCGGAGGATTGGACTTCTACTTCACAATACAAACTCGCTTGTACAAAGAAAGCCTAGGGACGAAAACCTAGGTACAGTAATCTAAGTACAATTGTTTATTTTAGATTCTGGGGGTGACGGTAGAGGCTCGGAAAAGAGACGGCAGCTCTGCCTTACTCCTTGGACGATCGGATGCAGCCTTGGCTCCGGGGAAGATCTGTTTGGCGTTAATGAATAAATGCTCTCCTTGCTCTCTCTCTTTAAGTCTCTCCAGGTGCTCTGGTGCTTTTCGAAAAAAAGTCCTCTCTCGTAAGGGAATGGCACCTTGCTATTTATAGGAGTGTGATGCAATTATTAGGTTTGTAATGATTACCTCCTTGATATGTCGGCGGTTAAGGACCAATTAATCTGGGCCCTTCATTCTGATTGTAGCAAATCTAGGTAATTAATGTAGATTGCATCAAATCTCTATGGGAAATTAATGTTAATTGCCATGAATATTCGTGACTTGTGATGGGTTGCTACGTGTCTAATTTGCTCGATTTGACTTTATCTGGGCAATTATAGTGATTGCAACAAAGCTAATTTTATTAGGATTTCTTAGCACCCATAATTCTAGGAAGATAAGACTGCCACGTGTCTCAATAGTCGTGACAAGCGCCACATGTCCTCTATTGGGTCATCTTGGCAGAGCCGCATATGAGTGGGCCGCATGAGGATGAACGGTCGCATGAAGATGGGCAGCCGCATGGGGATGAACAGTCGCATGAAGATGGGCAGCCGCATGAGGATAGGCAGCCGCATGCTAACGGGCGGCCGCATAAAGGATGCAACCGCATGAAGATGGGTGGACGCATGAAGGGGGCGGCCGCATAACGTGGGTGGCCGCATAAATACAACAGCCGCATGCCTCGGGACTCGGTGGATTCAGCCAGCTATGAAAAGATTCTCTCATTTTTCCTAGGAACACGCCTTTATGTCAGTCATTATTACGCCTTTATGTCAGAGCTGTCATTTGTCAGAGCTGTCAGCCGTCAGGACATTAAATACAGCCAAAGATGAACGGAGAAGCTGTTGAAGGCCACGTGGCTCTGGGTCTATCCGAGCCGCATAGACGCGTGGGCCACATGGACCCCTGAGCCGCATGGGCTCTCTGAGCCGTATGGAGATCCTTGGCCGCATAGACCTTTCTTTATTCTTTTCCATGCTTCTATAATATGGTCTATATATATATATATATATATATATATATATATATATATATATATATATATAATTTTTTCTTCTTTTTTTTTTCGGGCTCAGTTCGTGGCACTATGTTGACAGGCCTCCGACGTGGCACAATATGGTCAAAAAAACATGTATATCTTTCACTTGAGCCTTTTCTGTAGCACTACTAATAATCCTATTGAACTACAATAAGACTGTCATAACCTTTTGCTATCCTTGTCCTCCTTGCCGTCCTCTGAAGCATCAACAAAAGATCGAAAACCAACATCCAGTGCATCCTCCCCAAACATCAGCATCTGCTAGGAAGGCAAAAACTCAATAAAGATTGACTCAACAAAGATTAGAATGAAACAGTAAAATGTATCAAAATGATTAAAGAGATCAAACCTGATGCTGCTGCTGCACTTAGTGAAGAGAATGAGAAAGATGTTGATGATACAGGAGTAGAGCCTCGGGACATTGAACTTATTATGACGCAGGCTGGCGTCTCCGAAGGGGAGGCTGCAAAAGCTCTTAAAACAGCAAGGAAGGGCAGCTGTCATGCACATTCTCATAATTGTAGGCTAAAATGCACAAGTTGAGCTTTTTTGACTGATAATGGTTTAAAGCTGGGCTTCTACATTGCTCCAGCTTTGTCCCAGAATAGTGAAACCAGCCATACATGCATTGTTCTTTAAGTATCCAATATGTGCTCTTGACATGGTTCTTGGCCATTTTGGTGTCTGATGTATTTTATTGTCTAAAGTAAGAATGTAATGCATACAGTCAAATAAGAAAGCAATCCATAAGCACAAAAAAAGAAGCAGCAGTCAACGACATCCATCTCTTGTGATAACAAATTATTCAGCAGCAGCAGGATAAATGTCGTTGCCTGTACATGTTAGAAACTTACCATCCATATAACATCAGTAGAACTAGTAATGAGTCAGTTTTGAAGTTTTCTTTCTATTGCAAATATACCACAGTTGATAGGCGATGTCAACATATTATAAAATGATAAGTCACCTTATGTTTACCTTAAAACTGGAACCAAACATCAGTGAGATTAAAAAAAAGATTCAAACAAAATATGTCCAGCTTTTGAAATACTTCGCTGCAGAATATAGAAAAAAATATTTTCCCAGGCTCGATGAATTGCACCAATAATTATGATTCTCAGGAATCGACCAGCTAATATACAAATGAGGAGGGCATCCACGGAGGGAAAATAGTCTTGAACACAAAACAGGATGTACTGGAGCAATATAGATGTTACATTGTGAAGCAGTTGCATGCCTTCTGATTGGTATATTGAGCAAGAGGTCAAGCAATAAGTAATATGTTCGAAAGAACTATGTAAGAAGTAGGCATCATTTCTTCGGAGGAGGAAATAGGACACTTGTGAAGAACGAATAATAAAATGAAGGACACATTTTGACTAGAAATACACAAATTATTAGCAGATACATGCTGAATATGTCTTTGGTAAACATATTTATATATTCAGGAAAATCGTGTAGTCGTGACTTGCGAATTATGATGTTGTCAATTTGAAGACTAAAAATGGGTAAGTGCACAAAGAGGATGTTGCCACTTTGAAGACTTAACAGCTAAATAATGCTTGAAAACAAATATCATAGTAATATTTTGTGTAGGCAACTCTAACATGCTTTGCCTTCTTCAATAATAAATAAATTAAGATTTGTTAAAAGCTCTATGATTCATATATATTTG
Source organism: Iris pallida (assembly GCA_029216955.1). Classification (NCBI taxonomy): domain Eukaryota; kingdom Viridiplantae; phylum Streptophyta; class Magnoliopsida; order Asparagales; family Iridaceae; genus Iris; species Iris pallida. The sequence continues at coordinate 3,500,626 of JANAVB010030019.1, read as the reverse complement.
GAACTTACAATTTCTACATTCAAGTTATATGTGATTTAACCCTTATAGTGTTCAATATTCACATTTTAATAAAAATAAACATTTTGTAATTCCTCTCTCCCCATATTATTGTAATCTAACTCTCTTTTTTAAATATTGAACTCCCTTACTTGAAACAAACTGTAATGCTGTATCAATACTTATGCATCCTAGGGAAACAATGTAGGTAACCATATATTAGGAAAATGTGAAGAAAGCACCTTTCTCATATAATTAGCATTAAGGAATCATGAACAAGTACCTAAGAGCCCTTCCTATTCCCTAATGATAATTGCTCCAGGAATGCCCGTTCTAGTTTACATATGTTTCCTGGATAGAGCTCGATGAATTTTTATCCAAACTTGGTGTGGCCCAATCCCGAGGCTGATCAATCGCATAAGGATAACACAAACTCTGTTTTTTCTCTTGAAGAAACTTGTTTCTGTCCTCTAGTTTGCAAAATTATCCACCTTTGTTACAAAACATAATACTCAGGTCTCAGGGTCCTTTTTGCGAAGCAAAAGACTTTCTTTGGATGGATGTAGTCTCGTTCTTCTGAGAGTGAAGGAGTGCTAAGGCAAACTGCAGAGAAGACTATGAAATAATAAAGGCAATAACTAGCATAGCAGCAAAATGGCAACTAGATTGACTTTTCGGTACGATGCTTTCCACTAACATGAATACCAATAACCACATGCAAGGTGCGGAAGGAAATGTAGCTTGTCATTTCCTGGGTGGGCACTGGAACTAGAGATGACAAACAGAACTGTAGTGAACTACAAATGTGTACAGTAAACTTGGAGAGTAACTCCTGGATTGAACTACATTTTTCATTGATGAAATTTAACCGATCCCTTCACTTTGTTTGATGAAGTTTGTCAAATTGGTCTACTCATAGTGCAGTAGTTTCCACATTCAAAATGGAGAAAATTATTTACCAAATGTTTTCTATTGTGAGCTCTGCCCAACCCTTTATGGCCTTTATCCTCATCATAAGTCTAGAGGCTTCTAAAGGCCACTTCAGCTCAATTTTTGCAAGGACACTATGGCTTCTTGTTTCCATGTTCTAGTCATACTTGCTCACAGAAACAAAGATTAGGGACTTAAGTAGTCAGAAGTGAAGTGCAGTCAAAAGAGTAGTTAGTGATTTGTAAAATCTGCAGCAGAAGTTTTGCTGGACTTGGAGGTCATATTTTTATTATTATTCGTTATTAACTATAGTAGCTAAGCGAGAGAAGAAAACATTTGCAGCAACTATAACACCAAGATGGGTGTTTCAAAGTTAACAAAGGCTATAAAGACCAAACCTCATTATTATAAAGACCCAAAGTACCACCTGTTTGACCCGACCTAACACACGTACACACACACAAACAGAGAGGTTTTCTTCACAAACATCTTAGAGAGAGAAAGATGAGTTTTCTTCTCAATCATCAAAGAGAGAGAGAGTGAGAATAGATTCTTCTCAAACATCATACAAAGAGTTTTCCTCTTAATCTTCGTCCTTTGCATGTTCTTCCTTTTCCTAAAACTTTATTGGATCACCCTCCCCCTCCCCCTAGCCAGCAGTTTCATGCTCAATCATCCATTCTCAAAGGATGTGCTCCTAGTTTTAAATTTGGTCTCAATTTCAAAAAACTAAACTTATTTCCCTGTAGGAAATTTGTTCTATGCTGGATAAACATTTATTGTTATAATATCTAACTTTCTTTTCCTAGGAATTGTATTATGGACTGTAAAATATTATTAGTAGCCTTGTTATTGACTGGAAATAATTTATAAAGTGCTAGAATGTTTTTAGGCTTTTAAATTGGGGATTAGCGACAAATCATAAAATGGGCTTGATTTGCTCCCCCCACTTCCCTCTCCCCCCAACCCCCCACACAAATTTCTTGGATCTAGCAACTCTGTATTTCTTTAAGTCTTCTAAATCTATAAACAAATGTTAAAACCATCTACCCGTCCGATGTCAACATTCCCAATGATGCCAATTTTCTCTATGACAGATGTATAGACAAAAAATGAACATCCCACAGACCAAGATACCTGTTTTGCAGTTCCTGAAACCTACAAAATTCATTTAAGTTTAAACTCTTGCAAAGAAGCAGCAACTCTCCATAATCCTCCAAGATTAAGAGTCTAGAAGGTGAAAGATGATAAACAATGACATAGGGAACAACAGTCATCTCTGAACCAGAGTATGAACCAAAGCCTTCCACATCATAACCACAAAAAGAATGGCCACGAAAAGAGAAGTTAATAAGATATAAACATATATCACAGAAGATTCTTTAAGTTTTGTTGAGAATCAATAAGGGACTTTTAGTCCCACATCGGAATTTGTAGTATGTAGAGGAGCTAGACTCCCTATAAGTAGTGAAGTAGTCCATCAATAAATTATCCAACTATTATTTTCTACATGGTATCAGAGCCATAACCCTCTCTCTCTCGCCAAAAAAACAAAAACAAAATTTTTTTTCTTGCCGACCCCCCTTCCCTTGTCGATCCCCCTCGTCGACACCCCCTCGCCGACCCCCCTTCGCCGCCCCACCACCAGCAGCAACCCCCTCGTAGACCCCCTACCTCGCCGACACCCCCCCCCCGCCGACCCCCCCGACCCCTCCGACCCCCCTTACCGACCTCCATCAGCAGCCCCCCCGACCACCAGCAGCCCCCCCGACCACCGGTAACCCCCTCTTCTCGACCTTAAGCGGCACCCCCCATCCCAAACCTTAATCCTAGCCACCACCATGTCTAACCCTAGCCTTTCCATCTACTACAAACCTTAGCCGTCCTCCCTTTTCTGAAAAAAATGACGTATTTCGAAGACAGACGACTGCCAAATGCTTTATTTGCACCAACTCTGATCCTCGCTTACGCCGTTTGGAACTAACAATGCTTATTTGTTATTCCTTCTTTACATCGAGATCTCTACAGAGACTGATCATGTCTTCTCTGGTGTCCTGACGTGTTCATTTTACATGCGCGTGCCGGTACTGGCCAAGTTAGTAGCGCATTCGTAAAGTCTGTGGCGTCGAAGAAGACGACGAAGACGACGAAGACGACGAAGTTGGGGAAGTTGCCGACTGACGTCGAAGACGCCGAAGAAGACGACGAATAGGATTCACAGTTGAAGAAGCTATGGATTCGATCAGTGGCAAACTGACGGCTGAAGAGATAAAGGCCTTGGTTGATGATATCTTATCAAAGAGATTAACCGAGGCAACCCCACGTGTGATCCATACTGATGTGGATCCGTCACCTTACAAAATAGGGAAATTGGAGAAGCTGGAGACGAAGTTGGAAGGAATGTCCAACAACTTGAAGTGGTCGCGGCAGGCGATGCGGATGCTGAAGGGACGTGGCTTGGTTGGCTATGTCACTGGCCAAGCCAAGGCGCCAGCCGATCACTCCGCAAAGGAGTTTGCTGTTTGGGAGATTGTCAACAATGTAGTGGTTTGGTGGTTGACTGCCTCGTTAACCGATAAGGTGTCGAGCAATATCGAGGCAATAGAGGCTGCTGCCGATATATGGCGAACTCTAAAAGATATGTACTCCGGCTCAAGCAACCCTATGCGAGTCCTTCAACTGCAAGATAAACTCGATAGGGTGGCCCAAGACGAACGTACCATCTCTGAGTACACAGTCCTGTTGATGAAGTACTGGTCTGATCTGGATCATTATGATCCTCTTGGGATGGAAGATGCACAAGTCGAACGAGCATTAGCGAAGTACTTTCAGACGTTCCTGGCTTATATTTCGCAGCATCGTATGATAAATTCCTGAAGGAACTACACCCTATATTTGAGCAGAAACGGAATATCCTCCTATCCCAACCCACGCTTCCAAACTTGGAAGAAGCTATAGCCGTCATGACACAGGAAGAAGCTCGACTGAAGTTGATGCCCAACAAGGGCTCCTACCAGGGGGAGCCAGCCGCGGTTGAAAAGTCTGCCCTTGCTGCCTTCAATCAACCTCCATCTGTGGATGGTATTTGCCACAATTGTGGGGACTCCGGACATTACATCCGATTTTGTCCAAAACCCTTGTGCAATCAGTCTAATGATCGAGGACGGGGTCGTGGAGGCCAACGTGGTAGTAGAAGATGATATGCTGGTAGAAGGGGCAGACACAAAGCAAATCTGGCGGAGGAAGGGGAGAGAATCAACTGGCTGAAATAACCCCGCTTGAGCGGGAGTTCCTTGAGAAGTTGCGAGGCACAAAGCTGGGTTCGGCCGACAGTCCTGGGGCATCTTCTACCTCGGAAGATCACATCACTTGCTTTGTCCAAACCAGCACCGGTAATTCTGCACGTGCTCTTGCATCTGTCCATCAGCCAGGATGGATTATGGACTCTGGGGCATCTCGCCATGTCATGGGATCCCGTGGTGGGTTTCAGGATGATACTCACCTACCATTGCCGGAGAGTATTCAGACGCTGATGTATATCCAGCCCTGTAATGGGTAAAGGCACTGTCGCATGCACCCCTTCCATCACTCTAACCAATGTCTTACATGCTCTGTCTTTTTCTCTCAATCTTCTATCAATTAGTGCCATTATACTTGATCTTAACTGTACTGTTTCCTTTGACATTCCTACGTGACTTTTCAGGAGAAAGGGACAGGACGACGACTTGGGACTGGCACATGGCATAAGGTGCTGTGGTATTTAGACAGGACTGGACTGGACAACGTATTGGCATCCTTGGTAGCAGACGCACCACCAGAAGCTTCCTGTCGCAGTGTTGAAGCTGACTTCCTACTCCACCACCAGCGTGTCGGTCTTTCCTATTTTAAAGTTATTAGTCGAATGTATCCGTCCTTATATCAAAGGGCTAATAAAGCGAAGTTATTTTGTAATGCTTGTGAGTTAGGAAAATATACCAGAAGCTCGTATGTAACCTCGGGGAATATGAGTTCAGCTGCTTTTGACTAATACATTCGGACGTATGGGGCCCTTGTCCTACAATCGGAATTAACGGCTTTCGATGGTTCGTCACCTTTATTGACTGTTATACCCGCGTGACATGGGTCTACCTTATGAAGAATAAAAGTGACGTCCTTGAGGCCTTTCGGGACTTTCATCGACGGGTGGAAACATAATATGGCACTAAAATTAAGTATTTTCGGTCTGACAATGGGACGGAGTATACTAATAAGCGGGTTGCTGAGTATTTTTCCACTCATGGAATACTACATCAAACTTCCTGTGCTTATACTCCGACACAAAATGGTGTGGCTGAACGAAAGAACAGACACCTGTTGGAAGTCGCACGGACGATGATGCTGGCTTTGAATGTCCCGAAACACTTATGGGGGCAAGCTATATTGACAGCCTCTTATCTCATCAACAGAATGCCATCTCAAGTATTGGACTGGAAGACACCGTTGGAGATGCTTACTGGGGCAACTACATACACTGTTCTACCAAAAGTTTTTGGATGTGTGTGCTTTGTCCAAGATAATAGGCCAGGCGTTGGCAAACTGATCCTAGGGCAGTTAAATATGTCTTTGTCGGTTACATGGCGACTCAGAAGGGATATGCCTGTTGGAGTCCAGTCGAGCGGAAGATGTTTGTAAGCATGGACGTTACATTCAGAGAACTCGAACCATTCTATGGTTCGGATGAAGGTTCAGCATTGGGTGACACACCTAACACAGATGGTGTTAGATGTGAGGGGGAGATAATAAGCCCAAATGTGGTCGTCGGTTCGGTTCCGTGTCCGGTTGTAAAAAACTGGACGAAAGGGAGAGCACAGGGACTCAGATATAGAGAATGAAGAAGAAGATACATATGTTACGCAAGGGGAGCAGCAGACATGGAAAAAGGAGCTCCAAGTCTACAGAAGGAGACAACAGAAGTCCAGTACTGTGCCTATGCCGTGCCCTGTGCCTACTGTACCAAGTCCCTTGTCTACTCCTGCTCCAACTCCTGAAGATGTTGCCCCCTCACTGAATCACTCGAATTTGATGCGTATCTCTTCGACTCGGATGGTATGATCTCTCCACCACCTATTGCTCCTTAAGGAGATCTTCTTGCATCAATGCGGGTAAGGCTCCTGCTAGTTTTGATGATTACGAACATGATATTGCCAACTTTTTCTTAATATTTTTTCGAGCCTTTATTACATCGTTAGACTCTACTTCGTTGCCCAAGTGTTGGCAGGAAGCAAAGAAAGATCCAAGGTGGAAAGCTGCAATGATGGAAGAACTTGGAGCACTGGAGAAAAATATATGGGATGGTTCCATTACCCAAAGGGAAGAAAGCTGTGGGATGCAAATGGGTGTACACAGTAAAGAGACGCCAGAAGGAAAAGTAGAGCAGTACAAGGCGAGGTTGGTTACAAAAGGATTCACACAGTCATACGGCATAGACTATGATAGACGTTTGCCCCAGTAGCAAAAATGAGCACCGTGAGAACTCTAGTCTCCATTGCAGCGAACTATGGATGGAAGCTGTACCAGCTGGATGTGAAGAATGCCTTTCTTCATGGGGACCTGCAAGAAGATGTATACATGGAGCTCCCACCAGGGTGCTACACGACGGAATCAGACGGAGGGACGTCGCAAGGAAAGTGTGTAAACTGAAGAAGTCGCTATACGGGCTCAAGCAATCTCCTCGAACCTGGTTCGACATTCAGAAAGGCTACAGATTATTCCTTCAACAGCAAGAGGCCTCATATCTTTCTATATATGTGGATGATATAGTGATCACAGGTGATAATGAAGTCGAGATCACTAAGCTGAAGTCAAAACTCCGAAAGAGTTTGAGGTGAAGGATTTAGGAGCGATGAGTTACTTTCTAGGTATCGAAGTGTGTGAAGGAGAACAGGGATTTGTTCTATCATAAAGAAAATACGTACTAGATCTGCTGAAGAAGACATGGATGCTGGGATGCAAAGTAGCCGTTACTCCAATTGACCAGAAGAGTAAGTTTGGAGCAGAAGCATGAGAGCTTGTTGATCATGAAAGATATCAAAGACTTGTAGGGAGATTGATTTATCTGGGACACACTCGTCCTGATATCTCATTTGCGGTGAGTGTCGTGAGTCGCTACATGCATGATCCAAAAAAGGGTCATATGGAAGCATATTTAAAATCTTGAGATATCTGAAAGGAACGTCGGGAAAGGGCTATGGTTCAAGAAGAATGGACGCATAAAAGTTAAGGGATTGTGATGCAGACTGGGCGAGCTGTATAGACGACAGAAGGTCTACCACAGGATACTGTGTTTTTGTAGGAGGAAATCTGCTCTCATGGAGAAGCAAGAAACAGTCAGTGTAGCACGGTCGACAACTGAAGCAAAATATGAGCAATGGCACTGGGAGTGTCAGAGTTGCTGTGGGTGAAAGCATTGCTGACAGAGTTAAAGCTGGATAAGGGAGCACCATTGCGTCTTCTGAGCGATAGTCAAGCTGCAATAAGTATAGCTAACAATCCAGTTCAGCACGACAGAACGAAGCACATCGAGATTGATCGATTCTTCATCAAGGAGAAGCTGGAACAAGGGATATTGAAGATTGACCATGTCCGCTCAGAAGAACAAGTTGCAGATTGTCTGACTAACGGTCTTAGTTCATTAAATCTGTCGAAGCTATGTAACAAGATGGGGATATCAATATCTATCGCCCATCTTGAGGAGGAGTGTTGAGAATCAATAAGGGACTTTTTAGTCCCATATCGAATATGTAGTATGTAGAAGAGCTAGACTCCCTGTAAGTAGTGAAATCCATCAATAAAATTATCCACCATTATTTTCTACAAGTTTCTCAATTTAAAATGCAATAAACCACATAACTTCAGTCTAAATGTTAAAATAATATTTTTTTTCTTTTATAAGCAAGCAATACAGTTGTATACTGCGCGACAAGATATCAATAATATGCACTGTTTATATTTATACATCAAGGAAGTTATAAGTCAAAATAAGAGAATAGGTTATTAATGTTTAGAATATTAATGCAGGTTACGTTCAACTACAAACATAAGAAAGTGCAACATAGATGACTTTCAGTCACAGAGTTTAAAACATGTATTGTATTTTCACACCACACCCACCAACCGATGTACAGACTAAACTCACAGACATACACCAGTTCAACTTAATTTATAAATTATACTTCATATTAGCTGTCAAAACTCGTTGGAAAATAATAACAAGCTATCATGAAAATAGATTGAATTATGTTGGATTTATCATCATGTGTAAAGGACCATGTTTGAATGGTTACCTTAATTCACCACATAGGTAGTGTTACACGATATGCAATCGCAATTTCCATAATGCAGAATGCTGGCAATTTGGAATGTGGAAATCCGCGTTCCAACAAATGAACACGACATATACTTACTTGCTTTACAGCCAAGTTTATACAAGGAATATGTAGTTCTTTTAGTTAATTTTGATAAAAGTTTCTAGAGTTCTTTTACTTAATTTTGATAAAAGTTTCTAGAGTCTGACACTTGCTGCTTCTAGTTGAAAATAAGTTCTCTAAGATCGTTTGAAACCTATGAATTTCCTTTTAGTTTTGAAGTTTTGATTATGATATTTATGGTACTCAACTGATCTTGAATTTTTAATATGCATTATGTATTATATTACATAGTTGTTACTTAAAAGCACTCCACATTCCAGAGAAACGTATTCCGTTCTGAAGCTTACTCAAACATACCATACACTAGGATCCCCCTGTGTACTGCGATCCCAGTTTCGTTTGTCTCATGCTTAGGAGCGTTCCACATGCCAGGTAACCATATTTGAACCAAATGTTAAAAAACTACCACACATAATAGGATTCACAGTTCTAGAATTTTGGTAGTAAAAAGAAAATAAGGATAATGGTTTTAACTTTTTCAAGTTCACAAATTAAAGAAGATCTTGAGAGAATGATACAAGAGTATATAAACATAAACATTCTTGATTTTGAATGGCTATATTGTGAAATTAGGTCCACTGGAGACAGTCATATATCATAGAACTAAAACAACAAAGCTTTTCCCAAAGTTGTTTGTGGTCGACTGTTTAATCCTTTTCTTCCATTCGGCTCTGTTAAAAGCCTTGTCGTTTGTAACAATGGTAGCAAATTATCTGTCTTTACCATGGTGTATGGATGACTACTAGAAATAGTTAGGATGAAGCTCCATGGTATATGATGTTTGCTAATAATATTGTTTTGGTTGATGAGAGTAGAAAAGGATTAGATTAAACAAAATTTTGTAGGGAAGCTCTCGAATCTAAGGATTTTAGAATTGTTAGTCCCGGGGCTTGATCAAAGATGGTAGACTCGATGTCGAGATCATAGGTTCAACAAACGTTCACCTTCGATTATTCTCGAGATCCAAGAGGAATACTATAATATGAATCTGATTACAAAAGCAACAATAATCAGAAAGCAAATCTCACGTTCTTCCTCGCAATCAGTTGCTGACGGACAGAACTGAGTTCAAAAAATAAATCTTACGTTCTTCCTTACAATCGCAGTTGCAGACGGACAGAAGTGAGTTACAACTCAGATGAAGGAGAAGAAAGAAGAAAAAAGAAAGAAGAAAGAAGAAAGGAAAGGTTCTTGCTGGGGTGATTAAGATCATTTGCTCAAAGCAATATTTGTCCCACCACGATCTGCTTCCAGGAACCAGCATGTTCACGGAGAACTTTTAGAACGCTCGTAAGTCAAAATTTGAGACTTGAACGGGCTTCCTGGACTTTACAGACTCCCTTAACTCTCTTCTTGGTGCATCTTTCAAAGGAGGCCAAGGGGCTCTATTTATATAGTGGAGTTGAGACTTTACCTCTTCTCCTATCCGATATGGGACTAAAATACCAATACTCAAAAATAGAGTTTGATATTTTAGATCATCCCACAATCAGCATAGAAGTGTGCCAGTCCACGCCTACCCCCGAACACTCCCGTGCATGCACGAGATATCCTGGAGTTCGTGTCTGAGTCCGAGTCCGCACAATAAAAATCAACTTATATCTTTGTTAGAATTAATCATTTTCCTTCTAAGAAAATACTCCCACATGGCACAAACTTGTGCCCCTACACCTCATATGCACGCCTCAACACAAACAATGCATTATATTGAGATACTCACCATTTGGTGTAGCCGATGTGGGACTATCTTTTCTAGTCCAAAGGCAAAAAAACACAATCCCCCATATCTCAATATATGGGTTGAGCGTTCCCCACAGTGGCTGTCCATCATGCATTAGGAGAGATGTCGCTACGACTTGAATCTTTCTGCATAGGTTAAATAACATTATGATACAAGAATGGACTAAGCCTTAAATTTTTCACCATAACTGCAATTCTTCCTACTCACATAATGACATCAACTGTGCTTCTGGCTGCACATTAAAGGCCTTGTGCTAGCCTGGTTGCAGTATATAATTTTTGGGCGTCTACAAGTTTACACTCAAGAGACGGCCTGATATCTCTGTCCATATACTATAGGTGAGTTCTTTATAAAGAGTCATAGCATGAAACATTGCGCTTCTTTGCAATGCTACGCTGCTATGACATAGCTTAAAGCCGAGGCTTTACCCCACCTGGGTACCTCATTGTAGTGTCATACTACTATAGCATATCACATGCCTCTTTGTAGTGCCAAACTACCCAGCATAAGCCTTGCGCTTCCGTACGGTGTTACGCCGCTATGACATGGCTCGCAAAAGCAGAGGCTTTACCCTACCTGGTACCTCTTGTTGTGTTATGCCACTGTAATTGAGGACATCATCCTATTTGTAGTGCTGTCTACCTCTCTTTATTACGATTATCATACAGCATTAAACTACCTGCCTATTTGTGGTGCTACTCCGCTGTGACTTGGCTTGCAAAGCCGAGGCATTACCCCTACCTGGGAACCTTATGGTGGAGTCTCCCCACTGTAGCATGGAGTTACACTCTTTTAGTACTGCGCTACCGTGCTTCCTGTAAAGCACTCCAGGCACTCACTCTGCCTGAGAACTCATTAAGGCATTTAAGCCAACCTTCCCACAGGATCCGTTTTCCACAGAAAACAACAGTAGACAATGGTTGTGTAGGTCCGTAACCTCTCCATATTACAGAGGATAAGTACCCACCGTTCCTGATATTCTTCTGGTTAATAGTCCTCCCTTGAACCAAAAGCTAGATGCCTAGTAGATTTTTCTTTGAACTAATGGCATAAAACTTTATGGTAGGATTGTAATAACACAATATCAGAATGCCTTCAAGCCAATTTTACAAGCTGTCATCGACCAGCTGACGCTTGAGGCCCTTGCTGAACGATCCGCCAGGTTCTCTGACTTCGAATATCAATTACTGCAATAACACCCCTCTTAATGAGATCGTGTACTGCCCTGTGCTTCAATCGCACATTCCTATTCTTTCGTTAAAGAGGTCATTTGATGCCACCACCGCAGTCGCCTGATTGTCGCAGTATATCGGTATCGCCGGTATTTGCGTTCCTAAGCACTGGAAGATCATACATAGCTCCCAAAGCCAATCTGCTTCCTCCGCTACGGTATCAAGTGCAAAGAACTCATATTCCATGGATGACCGCGAGAGCATAGTCTGCTTCTTCGATTTCTATGATATAGCAGCTCCACCCATTATGAAAATGTATCCACCTGTAGACCTCTCGCTCTCCACTTCTGAGCACCAACTGGCATCACTGAAGCCTTCCACTATCGGCGGATCTCCGCTATTGTACAGTACATATATTGAGTCTTCTTGAGATATCTCATAACCTGTTTCGCAGCTTTCCAGTACTCAATGCCTGTGTTGCTCGTGAAATGACTCAGCATTCCCACAACGAAAGCTATGTCAGGCCTTGTAGCAGTAGTAGCATACATCAAACTCCTGATTAAGCTAGTATACTCCAGCTGCTTGAAGCTTTCCTTTGAATTAGGCTTCAGTTTCATATCACACTTGTACGACGTATCGATCCCTGGAAGATCCTGATATCCGTAACAAGTGATCATCTTCTCAACATAATGAGACTGTGACAGCGCTAGTCCAATGTCTGTCCGGATGATCTTGACTCCCAAGATAACATTAGCATCCCCCAAGTCCTTCATACTAAACTTCGTCGAGAGGAACTTCTTTGTCTCCGTGACACGCTTATATCCGTACCTAGGATTAGCATGTCATCCACATATAGACAAACGATAACTCCTCTTCCGTCAACAAACTTCGTATAGACACATTGTCTGTTTCACTGACCCTATAGCCATTTGACCTTATGACTTTGTCATACTTCTCACGCCATATTTTGGAAGCTTGTTTTAAACCGTACAAAGATTTCACCAACTTGCAGACTTTGTTTTTAAGACCTTTAATGACAAACCCTTCTAGTTGTTATATGTATATCTCTTCGGTCAGCTCGCCATTCAAGAATGTCATTTTCACATCCATCTGATGTATCACCATCTTATGTATCGCTGCGAGAGCAATCAATATTCTGATGTTGGTCATCCGGGCTATTGGAGCATACGTGTCAAAGTACTCGCTCCCTTGCTTCTGAGAAAACCCTTGGCCACCAACCTGGCCTTGAACTTGTCAATAGTTCCATCTGCTTTTATCTTCTTCTTGAAGATCCATTTGCATCCGATGTGTTTCGCTCCTTCAGGAAGATCAACCAACACCCAAATGTTATTTGAGATGATGGAATCAATTTCATTGTCAATCGCCTTCTTCCACAAAACATCGTCTCTGGTCTTCATCGCCTCATCATAGGTAAGCGGATCTGCTTCCACATGATAGGTGATGAAGTCATCTCCGAAGTTCTTCGGCCTCCTCGCTCACTTCGACGACGGCTCAGCGAGTTCTGGTTCAACCGTTTTTCAACAATAACATCTTCTTGGACTACTTCTTTATTGAAAACTTCTATTTTTTGTGCATCCTTATATTCTTCGATTTATCCGTAAGAACAATATTCTTATGCCTTCCAAATTTGTCTTCAAAATATTCAGCATCGCGAGATTCGATGATATGATTTAACTCAATATCAAGAAATCTTTGTAGTCCTTGTCCCCAGCTTCTGAATCTTCAGATCTGAGAGCTTCACATAAGCCAGACACCTCCACACTCGAATGACATTCAAGTTAGGCCTGACTTTGAACCAGAGTTCATGAGGAGTTACGTTCGAAGTTGCATACGGCACTCTATTTAGAATAAAAGTGGTCGTCAATACAGCTTCTCCCCAGTAGCATTTAGGAAGACCCACAGTTAGCAGCATTGAGTTCATTATTTCTGTCAACGTTCCGTTCTTCCTCTCTGCTATCCCATTAGATTGAGGAGAATACGGAGTAGTAGTCTCATTGATGATTCCATGTTCTTTGTAGAACGATGCGAATTCACGAGACCTATACTCTACATCTCGATCACTTCTGAGTAGTTGTAGATCGGTTTAACGTTCAGCTTCAGCCCTGAAGTCTCTGAACTATTCGAATGCTGCATCCTTCTACTTGAGAAGTCATACGAACGTGCACTTCGAGAAATACTTCGAACCGGCCTCTGTGGAGAATTGATAAAAGTCACAGATATCTGTGTACTAACTCCAGATGATGAGTACTTTAGTTCAATCATCTGAGCAGCTTCCCAAAAGTCTTGTATCTGTACAAACCTTAAACTCCTCCACCTCCTTACCCCCACATTCCGAAGATAAGGTCCCGGTAGGACAACTTGAGTCTGCTTCTGTCATAGAACAACTCTCAGTCCACTCAATGAAGTAACTTCATCGCCATCAACAGAAGTTCGAACATTCCTTCAGCGCCAAACATCTTTTCGAAGCATGTTCCTCGCCAAGAAATTACCATCTGGCTAGTACAAATGTCCATCTTTCAAGTCTGTATCAGATAACAGACTTTCTGAGATCAGATAGCCAAAAAATCTCTGGTACGTTCAACACGTATTCCAGTGTCCTTGTCGGTGGTTAATAACCACTTCTCGATCTTCAAAAGTTCTACTAGATATATGTTCGCCATCGAGACCTTCGTCATAACATGGCTCATCCTTGGTGAACAGCTCCTTTGAGAGCACACGTGGTCATATGCACTAGTGTCAGACCACTAGTCAGCTACCACGCTAGATAACTCAACCTGTGCAACACTAGCAACCAAGTTAAGTAATCAAAATAACCAAGTTTAGCTATACCTGCTATTTTGGTTTGGGCTTAGATTTGCATTCACTCATGTAGTAGCCATTCTTGTCACAATTGAAGCAAGTCACGTGGGACTTGGACTTCTGTTGCTTGAACGAAGGACCGTTCACTTTTAGATTAGTGGAGTCCTTCTTCTTGTGATGAGAAGCCACCTGCTTCCCCTTGAACTCTCTTGTTTGTACTAAGTTGGCCTTAGCCAGTTGTTTGGACAGAGAGTCCATCTTCTGTTGAGTTCATATTTCGTCCTCAACGTGGATCTTATAGAAGATCTTCCAAGCTAACGTCCAGCTTCTTCCGATGCATTCTAGCATAGAAGTTGCTCAACCAGCAAAGTTTCGAGACTATCCCTCCAATGACAAACTTGACGAGGGGCATCTTCTCGTCATCTAACTTCTGGCACAAATTCAGAAATTCCTTTACTTGAGGTAGCATCGTCATCTCGTCTTCGAAGAGCCGCTTGTGGTACTTCTCGACGATAAAGATTTTGGACCTATTCTCATCATCTTCATATAGCTTAACCAAAGAATCCCAGATCTCTTTGTCCTTCACCTTCTTGGAATATGATTGCCAGAGAGTCTTCTATAGAATTGAGAATCAGCAGTTTACAGATGCTAGTTTCTCTCTTCCATTTGCTCTGGTTGACATGCACAGCAATAGCATCGATAGTTCCTTCTTATGGAATCGTCGGTTCATCCTCAATCAACACATGGTCTACATCTATGAGTTAAAGATTAAGGGTGACCTTCCTCTTCGTGATTTGGAAATGTTCTCCATCGAATTTCTCCAACTTGTTAAAGCTGGTATCGATGAGAGAAGCACGAGAGTTCTCCATCTACAAAATCTTGCTTTGAGATTGTTAGTCCCGGGCTTGATCAAAGATGTTAGACTCAATGTCGAGACCAGAGGTTCGACAAACGTTCACCTTCTGATTATTCTCGAGATCCAAGAGGAACACTATAATATAAATCTGATTACAAAAGCAACAATAATCAGAAAGTAAATCTTACGTTCTTCCTCGCAATCGCAGTTGCTGACGGACATAACTGAGTTCAGAAAATAAATCTCACATTCTTTCTTACAATCGTAGTTGCAGACGGACAGAACTGAGTTACAACTCAGATGAAGGAGAAAGAAGAAAGAAAGAAAAAGAAGAGAAAAGGTTCTTGCTGGGTGATTAAGATCACAGTTGCTCAAAGCAAGATTCGCCCCACCATGATCTGCTTCCAGGAACCAGCAAGTTCACGAAGAAATTCTGGAACGCTCGTAAGTCAAAATTTGAGACTTGAACGGGCTTCCTGGACTTTACAGACTCCCTTAACTCTCTTTTTGGTGCATCTTTCAAAGGGGGCCAAGGGGCTCTATTTATAGAGTGGAGTTGAGACTTCACCTCTTCTCCTATCCGATGTGGGACTAAAATACCAATACTCAAAAATAGAGTTTGATATTTTAGATCATCCCACAATCAGCATAGAAGTGTGCTAGTCCACGCCTACCCCCCGAACACTCCCGTGCATGTACGAGATATCCTGGAGTCCGCGTCCGAGTCCGAGTCCGCACAAAAAAAATCAACTTATATCTTTGTTGGAATTAATCCTTTTTTCCTTCTAAGAAAATACTCCCACATGGCACAAACTTGTTCCCCACTACACCTCATGTGCACGCCTCAACACAAGCAATGCATTGTATTGAGATACTCACCAATTGGTGTAGCCGATGTGGGACTATCTTTCCTAGTCTAAAGGCAAAAACACCAACAAGAATTAGTAGGAAAGATCATAAGTCATACGGCTTCAAGATTTCTAACTCATGGATATACTGACAAATTTGTTTTATACGTCAAAACTGTTAAATGAGATTCATTCAATCCGCGGAATAGAATTAGAAATCTCCAAACCACATGATTTTTATCCACGAGTAGTAGAAATCATAAATTGACGATCACGTTGAACAGTGGATCAAAACTCGGATGGCTATCAATGGTTTTCTTATGGATATATCTTTGTATAAACAAGATTTACAAAAATTAAATAAAGTAGATATCCAAATGACTGAATAAAAGATAAATACCTTAATATTATTTTGATCTTATAATTTATTAATTATTTAGATATGCTCCACATCTTAATTTAAACTCAGGGACGTCAGTTAGAAAGTCACATAAGAGAAAGTGGAAATATTAAGATTTCTGTTCCTAGAGATCTTTTAAAATTGGAAGCACATCTCAACTCCACAAAGATGTCAGTTGGAAAGTCCAAATTAACCTAACTAAAATAACTGAAAAGGAGGAGGCTGCAGCTTGGTGTTTGGCAAATCAAAATTGGCCAAACACAATAACACAAGGCTAACTTTGTGTTCTAGTAGAGACTGGTGGGAGGGTATCCATTTTGTAGCAGGAAATGTTCCAACTGGACTGACAAACATACAATGTGAGCTACTATTGGAAATAGTGCTGAATAATATTAAACAAAGATTGATCTTTACCAGTTTGCTAACATATAATACTAAACAATGCTGAATAATATCTCAATTCAAGCTAAAATAAACCATCTGCATATAAAATATGGTACAAGAATATAAATTTTAATACAAGAAGAAGGTTTCAGAAAAGTACCAATCTAGCAGATATTTTATGCCCTTCAGCCATCATGCTTACTTAGTAGCCCATATCTCAAATATTCAGCTACGTCCATACATACCTGAAATAAAAAAGTGCAAAGTAGAGAATGTCACA
Source organism: Iris pallida (assembly GCA_029216955.1). NCBI lineage: Eukaryota > Viridiplantae > Streptophyta > Magnoliopsida > Asparagales > Iridaceae > Iris > Iris pallida. The sequence goes on along the minus strand of JANAVB010030019.1, from coordinate 3,483,732 downwards.
CCAAAGAAAAATTAGCGGATGAGAATCAAAAGAACATAACTATGCAGACACCTAATTTGAGTAAGTGCTTCCCCAGATTAAGAATAAACTATTAAAAGTTCTACATTTCTGAACAACATTAAGAGCAAAACCAAAACCTGTGTAAATAGATGCCTCCCTAAGCAAGAACAGACATATTTGAGGTATTCCAACAAGTTTGCTCTGCTTCATGACAGATTCTTGACGACCATCAAACAATGTAGTTTTCAATTGTGGGAAATCCGTAAGAACCTGGTAAAAATATGTAAATGACAATCAAAACAAATATGACTAATGGTAGAGATGAAGTGTATGCACAGACCTGATAAAATTTCAAAATGGTGTAAACCCAATAACAAAAAGAGTTACAAAATTCATTGCTCCTTGTTGGTATCAAGAGGTGTGTCTATATATTTACAAGAAAAAATGGTATCCAGAGGTTTGTCTATATATTTACAAGAAAAAATAGAATGCATATCAAAATGGTGTAATCCCAATAACAAAAAGAGTAAATGCTTTATTATGGGTAACTTCAAAACCTTCCAAAATGCAACCAAGCTTTATCCACCAGTGGAACGTGCGAGAGTACTCTAATTCACACCAAACAAAAAGAACATTAGTGATAGCTACTATGAAAATCAAATCAACTATTTTATAATTGAATCAAGTAAATAATGCAATAAGAAATAATACAGAGTCAAGAAACCTTTAGTTAGTCAAAATCATATCATATAATACATATGCCATTAGTAAAATTATTTGAGAAGGTGATGATAAACATTTGAGCTTGTTCTGAGCCTCTAACTTGGCACATGGTTGGCTACTCCGAAGGATACCATTATATTGCTTTGGATTAACAAGGATGGGTCCATCCTTGGCAGGTTCCAGTGGTAAGGGAACACGAAAAGAAGATGCTACTGGTAGCACTTCGGGATGAATATGTTCTTAAGGAAGAGACTTTTAGAAAAGGCTTGAAGTTCTTTGTAGTTGTGCATTCAGGTTCATTCAAGCAAAGGCTTGGATCCAGTCACGAGTCCAATTACAAGAACAACAACAATTACAAAATTTATCCCAAATTCTTGGGGTCGACTGGTTACAAGTTGGTTACGAGGTCAATTGATAACTCAAATATAAAAATTATGAACCAATTCTTTCATATAATATGTTTGATTGATGGTGAATTTATATGTGAAACAAGTTTGAATTATGAGCTAAAGAAGTCTCGAAAGAGATGAATCAAGCATCTTTTGGTTTCTTTGAAAAATTAAAAGCAGATCAAATCCTCATGTAACCTGGCCATGTGTTAGAATCATTGTAACAGTAGATATGTCATGTGTCTACCTTAAGATGGACCATCCAGAAAGACAAGACAATGGATATGTAACCTAACCTACCGACATAGATGAAAAGTAGTTTTTTTTACATAAATTTTGGTAGCAAAGTTATTGAAAACCATATTTTTTCAATAACGTGCATCCTAGATGTATCTTTTAGATAACCAGTGTGTTCAAAACCATAAGCTCGTAGGTTGTATCTAAAGAATATGCTACTAATTAATGTAATTGAAGTTTATACAACTTATGCACTAGTCAGGATTAAATGTGTGAACCCTGCACTTTGGAAAGTGTCTATATTGAGAGAATTGAACTCGCTTATGTGCAAACCTGATAGTTGGCGATCAACAAACTTTATAAAGACAACCTAGCAAAGCTATCGTTAAAGTTGTTTTCTGTCTAATTGAATTTGTCTATATAGTTGGAACTTAGTTTCTCCAGCTATTCAACTTAATGATTATAGACTACATATTATAGCTGCAAGATTATCAACATCCTACATGCAACATGCTAGATTTAGTTTTTCGATTTTTCTGCACGTTGGAACTAGTTTTTCGATTTGGAGCACCAAAATTTTGGACTTAATTAGGCATAACCCAAAATCTAATCTTTTTTTTTGCAAAAAAATTAGGGCTTTGAACCACCGATGGATTTGGAACACCAAAATTTAGCCGAACATAGAAAAGATCGACAAGCGAGCAAATAGTGAAGATGAAGAGAGCAAAGAGAGATTGAAAAAAACTTACAAAAAATAAAACAAAAAATGGAAACTACAAATTTTAAAGAACTTACTTCTCCGTCCTCTTCACCTCTAGAGATGGAGACAAAAACACCAAAGAGAGACCTCTCTTGTGCACCAAAGAGATTTCTCTTGGAGATGAAGAAAATAATAGCGGTGAAGACATAAACATCAAAGAAAGAGAGAAACAAAATATTAGAGGTTTAGAAAGGAGACGAAGGAGATGTACCCTTTTACCTTCCACGGGTTTAGAGAAAGGTGGACCCGCGGGAACAGCAAAATATGAGGGAGGGAATTTTTTCGACAAATATTTGGAATTTTGGATCCCGCTGGATTCTACTTCTTTACATTTTTGAACTATTATACTAAATTTATAACATTTATCCTAAATCGTTGTTAAAAAAATGAGAATTACAACATTTAAATACAAAACGCTGTTGTTATCAATATTTTACAACATTCTCATTACAAACATCGAAAAAGATTAACTTTTACAATATTTTTAAAAATCATTGTTAATGAAACATTGTAAAATGGTTTTTTTTGTAGTGTTATGCGCCCACATAAAGGACCAGCTCTCTGCATACTATGCGACTGTCTCTTGCTGACGTGGACGCGTATAAAGAATGGACCGCTCCAAATTCTATTCCGATGAATCTGTCAGTTCGGATTTCGAGGCAAATCTCAACATCGTATCTCCCTGACAGGCTGGCCAAAACACTATGCGTCTAGGGGAAGAGCCGTGCTTTGCGCCCATTACCTCGCGAGAAGACGATCCACGCTTCTTTCAAAGTATTTCGAACTTGCTCAAGTATCGAAAACTTTGAAGGGGGTCCTGTAGAAGCATGAAAATTTTCAGCAAACATAGCTCCATGAGCCTAAGTCAAACCAGCTCCATGCCACCAGTCAGTACGACTCCATGCGCCCACTAAATGAAGCTCCATACGTCCAGTCCAAGTATAACTCCATGCGCCCAAGACTAGCTACCCCAAAAGGAGGGCGCATAGCGTGAGACATGACTATACGCCCAAGCCTGACTCAGTCAAAGCCACGATCAAAACGTACACCGAAGCGCATGGCCACGTCAGTCTCCACGAGCAGTCGTACACCGAAGCATGCGGCCACGTCAACACCACGACCAACCCACGATCTCGCAGCTTGTATGCACCTACACCTATGCGCCCAAAGTAGGACCGTGCTCCCACGTAAGAACCAGCGTGTCTCTTCATGTGGGCGCATAACATCATTACTGCCCAAGAACTTATAAAAGTGGGGCTTCTTTCTCTTCAACAGATAGAATGGAGAGCATTTTCAAGAGCCAAATTGCTGTACTTCTTGCCAGTAAGCCGAGAGTTAGAAATTTTCTTAGGTTTTCTTCCACTTTGTAATCGGTGTCAACGGAGTAAAGGAGCAACTGCCGCTCTATCTCTATCGTCCATTCTCCAGAATTTTTTTTTTGTAATTGGGGATCCTCAGCGCAGGATCTCTCAGGCGTACTCGATTTGTGGTGCCTTGCGCCAATAAAAAAGGCAACGTTTTCTTCTTCTTTTTTTGTGTGTCCACAAGGTACACGCGTACTTTACTCAAAGAGAAAGCCAACTTCTTACTGTAACGCCCCAGTCCCAAAATACGTAGGACTAGGAACGTAGACATGCCAGCTGTATTCATACGAAGTACATGGGCCTAGTATGGATACATAAGCTATAAAGTTCAGTAAACCACAACTAACTAATCTCATCCACAAAATGTAAGAATAAAAGATATCATATAATCCACTATGAATTGTCATTGGTACATGCAGTTGGATGGAGACAAATCCACTACTAACTATGAAAAGAATACATAACAAAAGAAAGATTTTGGCGAGCGAAGCGAAGACGATCAAAGTACAATCATCCTCGAAGAAATAGAGATGATCATGGCCGCAGCTAGAATACCTGCGAAAGACAAGAGCACACACCTGGCGAGATAACCAGGTCCTCAGAGGAATGTACAAGACACATAATATCATGCCAATATAGCTGAATATAAATTGCTCAAATAAATAAGTCAATTGGATTATAATATGGTCCAATACACACCTACTGAACTAGCGTACCATCCTCCCAACCAAACAAGGACAAAATGGTAAACTAATTCACGATGACATATCTTTCTATGCTATAAACCCAATATGGTATCCGGACCCCGACAAGTTCATTACTTTCTCATAGAAGTAGTAAGCCACACCTACAACCAAACAAGGATAAGGTGTGGCGAACTAATCCGCGATAAGTTATTGTTCCAAGCCACGGTCAGATACAACTACCGAAACCAAACTCATACCTAACGGATAAAGGTAGCCTAAACAGTCTAAGTGAATGCAGTTTTAAGAATAGTTCATGGTCGCATGACTACCGGGTTAAGTCAAGAAAATACTAATGCAATACCTCAGTAGCGAGTCACAACACCATATACTATTCCTCAGTATCGAGCGAGTCTATAGCATAAAGTCTACCTATCGTTCCTCAGTAGCGAGCGAGTCTACGATAGATAGGGTGGTAGTCAACTTCCAATCATGTTCTTCCTGTCCAATGCCAACTCATAACTGCTAAGTCTTCTAGCATGCAATTCTAATAGCAGTTATTTTCTAACGCACGGCTTGTACGTACTGGTGGCCAGCCAATCACGCATGTCTGAGTCCTATAGTGACTCACAATAATGTGATATAAATGTGTCAAGGCTTATGTATGCAACACACAAGGTGGTCCCTTAAATCTAGGTTTAATGTGTAAGAAAAATAATACATAGCAGGAAATATAAATGAACAGTAAGTTCTAACAGGTTATGCCATGTATCACAGTTTATTTTGTATAAAGAAAATAATAAAATACATAAATATGAGCTAAAATAAATAAGCAGCAAATGGCAAGTGTCTTGCTGGTAGGACGCCTGGTGTACTACAATAATCACGGTGGCACGAACTACGACTTTGGTACAACAACTATGCAGGGTGACCTCGGGTGATGGCACGAACATTTCCATTTGGTCCAAAGGGTCAAATTAGTTAGGTCGACATAATGAAGTTCAGAATTGGTAAGGAAATAGGAATACTGGGTTCAAACGGAAAGGAATTAATAAAGAAGAATTTGCGTACACTTATTACTTATACTATTTTAGGAAGTATTTATGATATTTTGAAAACTATATTTACTAGTAAAATAATTATTTTGGTAAATACTAAAAATCTAGAAAAATAGATATAGGCAAAAAAAAACCTAATTTGTGTCAAATATAGTTGGTAGGTCCAAAGCTATAGTAAGACATCATATAATAGTAAATATGTACTTTTATTCAAAAATAATTTTTACAAAAATATAATAAAACGTTTCTAGCCAAAAATTCTGTGTTCGTAAAAATGATTTCTATGTAACAATATATTTCCTTAGCCCAAAATATTTTTAGAAGAATACTTAAAATATCCAAAAATCATTCTTACGATAAAAACTCTAAGTTTATAAAAATAGGGTTTGATATAGATCTATAGAAATACTAGAAATTTTATTTTATGATTTGAAAACTAGTTTTATGGGTAAAAATATTTATTTTTAGATCATCTTTTTGACTAATTTTAGATTAAAACTATCCTTTGAAACTTAGCTAAAATATCATTAATATTTTCCTAAATTTTCTAAATTAAAAATAAAACTAACAGTATACAATGATTTTAACAACCCACCAGTAATAATAATTATGTCAATTATAATTATAAGCTACACATAATTATTTACCTAGATATTTCTAAATAATAACAAAATTATATAGCACATAAGGAAACACAACAAAAAATTAATAATAATAACAATAATGATAATAATGATAATAATAATAATAATTACAACTGCTGTTCTCCTCTCGAGGAGACAAATCAGTTCTAAAAATAATAGAAAGAGGGAGAGAGAGCCAGGAGAGGGTTTTGGAAAAAAGTTGGGGACAGAAGGAGGGAAGGAGAGGCGGAGGAAGCCGGAGGCACGGAGAGCTCGACGGAGAGGCGAGCGCCGCCAAAACCTTGCCAGTTATAGCTGCGGCTGATACGACGGAGGAGCTTCGCTCACCGGAGGGGACGCGATCGGCTATCTGCGCCGGTGGCTGGGTCGGCAGGCGATGGAGGAAGTCGCCACAGGGAGGAAGCAGCGAATTGATGCACGTGCGACCCGACCAGTCGGCCATGACTGGCGGGGTCATGGGTCGTCGGGTTCGAAGGGTCGGTGGTGGCCGTCCTTGACACGGCGAACGAGCTAGCATGGTCGGTTCGTACGACACTGGCCATGGTGTCAGTCGACCGAAGTCGGCGCCGCACGAGAACGGTGGGGACGTGGGCGAGGCGGTCCTCTATGGCCACTTGTCGGCTGGACGTGGCCAAGCACGGCGTCGTGGCGGTCAGGTACGTAGGGTTAGGATTTTTGTGGTATTTCTTTGTGGTATTGATTTTGATAATGATGGTGGTGAAATGGTTCAGTCGGTGATGGCGGGGCGGTGATGGATGGTTTCGTGCAGCGGTTCGTGGTGGTAGGCGATTGTCGTCGAGGATAGGTGATTGACGGAAGGGGTTGCGGTGGTGAGGTTGTGAGTATGTATGGAGGTCGGACTCGGGTCTGGCCGGGAGAGGAGAAAGTGGTGGTGCGGGTAATGGGTCGCGGTGTCTGTAGACGGGGCGACGGTGGTGTCTCGTTGGGGTGACAGCAGAAGGTTGTGGAGTGGCCATGGTTTTGGTGGTGGTGTCTGTCTGTGGTAGTCGGAGCAGATCAATGGCTAGAGAAGATCAGTGGCTAGGGATAGGGTTAGGAATTTGATATATTGTGCCGGGGTTGTCGGCACGGACAAATAAATGTATATTAAAATAATGGAATAAGAAAGTCACCCGGGGTCGGACCCGAGGCCAATCACGGCTGACACAAGGATAGATGGAACACCGAGGGGCACGCATACTTGTGGTGGAAATTTGTGGAGAAAATAATGTGGAGTGGAGGCTCCCCTATTATAGGGTTGAGGAAAATCCTAATTGGATAAGGGTTGGACCCAAAATAGATAATTACTAATTTAAATTAAAATTTGTGTTCAATTTACAATTTAAATTAAATTGTAGAAAATACCAAACGATGTCTACATCCTTATTCAAAAATCCAAATAAAATTTTATTTAAATAAATTCCTCATCGGATTTATTTAAAATAACTAGTCTAAAAATTAGCTTTTTAATATTCAAAAAAATGCTATAATATAAATTTTGAAATTGCACTATCATCTAAAAATAACTAATAAATAATTACGAAATATGTATTCACAAATAATATTTATATAAATATACCTTTCTAGCATACAATATAAGAGTATTGTTTATTATTAAAATTGTTATAAATGAAGGCTTTTATGGCTAAAATAACAAACTTGAAAATTTGGTACGATAGCAAGAATAATTATTATTATATATTATTTTGAAACTATAAAAATAGAAAAAATGTATGCTCGCACATATTCGCACTCGCGAGCAATTAAGAAAAATGATATTTTGTCCGCGACGTACAATACGCATTGAGACGTACAACTACAATTAAAAAAAATTAGTACCAATTTATATTAAAAAAATTTAGAGTAGAAATTTATGGTTTTACATCCTACCCAACTTAAAAGAATTTCGTCCTCGAAATTAAAAGTAGGGGGGTGAGAAGACACAAGGGGGTATCGATGGAAACAAACAATGACAATATTTCAACAAAATTATGTCTAAGAAATCGTGATCTAAATCATAGAATTTAATACGGGTATGGTTATGAGGGTCGCGAGTTAAGGCACTAGTAGAAGATCAAGGGTTTAGAGTTTGAATCAAGAGTATCATGCAATAAAGAATAATATGATATCAAGAGAAAATAAGTTAGAGACCTAGTAGATATGGGTTCTTAGAGTAGGTTTAGGCACGAATAAGAGATCGATTAGATTTATGCCTAAATTAAGTGATTTGAAGGTTCATGATAGCGAATATAGGGCCAAGAAAAGGACGAGTAGTTTAAGATGAAGATATAGCAACATTGAGTGGTAATGGTCATAATTGATAGGATAGTTAGAGGAAATTCAAGTACAAGTACCTTCGTCCTTCTAAAATAGGTGAAGGCGAAAGCAATAAGGAGTTCAAAGACGATATTATCGAATACGAATTAGTGGTTCAAAGACGACCGAAAAAATTCAAGGAATTGTCATGGCAGTCGTGGATGGGATTCTAAAGGCCAAGTTTAATTATGTTCCATCCACGTAGAATAATAGACAAAAGCGAACGAAAGTGTACTTGGTTGATCAGACCATCATGCACCGGTTCTGATTAGACAATATGTTATTGAGTGGCCGCTCAATAGCATATGCCTTAATCAAGCTCGATGAAGAATTAGTTTACAAAAACTAGGCTACATTAGCATCATTAGTCTAGATAGTAGAACATATGCAAGATGGTAGATGAAATAAAAAATAAATATCTAAGAGTCATAAGGATCTAAGTCTTGTTTATTCCTAAACCATTATTCTACGATTTTATTTACCATGGCTTGGTTGACCAAATGGTTAAATTTCTTAGTCTCTATGGTCTAGATAATACTATTTGTATTACCTTAATGGTCAAGGGTGTGTCAGGTCGTGGGATTCTACCCAACTTAAAGAATTAAGCTAAGGGTGTTTCGGACATCTAACTAGTAAGGTCAATCTCCAGCAAGCACGAAGGGAAGATAAGAATAACGACATGAGAATCAAGCAAGATGCAATTGATGAGTCGAACGGTAATTCGAATATGGATCGAGGAAAGAGGTCAAGTGTGTGAGATCCTAGACTTCTAAACTTATAAGCAGGCTTGCTTGGTACGGTAAAGTAACCAAACAATTTATCTTGACCAGCATGGGCCACCACAAAAACATGTAACGCCCCAGTCCCAAAATACGTAGGACTAAGAACGTAGACATGTCAGCTGTTTTCATACGAAGTACATGGGCTCGTATGGATACATAAGCTGTAAAGTGCAGTAAAACTAACTAACTATCTCATCCACAAAATGTAAGAATAAAAGATATCATATAATAAACTATAATTATCATTGGTACATGTAGTTGGGCGTAGACAAATCCACTACTAACTATGAAAAGAAATACATAACAAAAGAATATTTTGGCGAGCGAAGCGAAGTCGATCAAAGTGCAATCATCCTCGAAGAAATAGAGATGATCATGTTGCAGCTACAACACCTGCAAAAGACAAGAGACACACCTGGCGAGATAATCGGTCCTCAAGGGACGTACAAGACACATAATTTTATACCAATATAGCTAAAAATAAATTGCTCAAATAAATAAGTCAATTGGATTATAACATGGTCCAATACACACCTACTGAACTAGCATACCATTCCCCCAACCAAACAAGGACAGGAGATGGTAAACTAATTCACGATGACGTATCTTTCCCTGCTATGAACCCAATATGGTATCCGGACCCCGACAAGGTTTAATACTTTCTCATCGAAGTAGTAAGCCACACCTACAACAAAACAAGGACAAGGTATGACGAACTAATCCGTGACAAGTTATTGTTCCAAGCCACGGTCAGATACAAGTACCCAAACTAAAAGTACTAATACCTAATGGATAAAGGTAGCCGAACCAGTCTAAGTGAATGCAGTTTTAAGAACAGTTCATGGTCACATGACTACCTGTCAAGTCAAGAAATACCAATGCAGTACCTTAGTAGTGGGTCACAACACCATATACTATTCTACAGTATTGAGCGAGTCTATAGCATATACTCTACCAATCGTTCCTCAGTAGCGAGCGAGTCTACGATAGATAGGGTGGTAGTCAACTTCCAATCATGTTCTCCTCGTCCAATGCCAACTCATAACTGCTAAGTCTTCTAGTATGCAATTCTAATAGCAGTTATTTCTAACGCACGATTATACGTACTGGTGGTGTAATGCCTGTGGGTCGTATTACGTATCTTGGTATACGAATACATATTTTGACTCGTATTGCATGTATCATGGCTTGGTTCGGCTTGTTTGGGTTGGCTTGGTTTGGCTTGGGTTGCTATTGGTTCATCATGACCAAGAGAAAAACCCGACCTACCAACAACTTCACCATTTATTAACCCCCACTTCTTTTCTCCCTTATTTACTCTTCTTCATTTCTACCATTACTCTTCACCTACCTGATAGAGAGAAAGGGAGAACTTAGGCAGGTGCATCTTGCTTCATGGAGGAACTTAAGTTTTATTGTTCTATTTTCTTTTCACAGCATTCTAACACTTTACTGCTTAGCATTTTTTTCCCTTGGCTCATTGTTGTAGATCTAAGTTTAATTTTTTCAATTTCTTGGGTTTTGATCTATTTGATCTGGTTATTGTCAAGTTCTGATGGTTCCATGTTGTAGAAAGTTCATTCTGCCCTTTTGACCTATGGAAGTTTGGATTTGGATTCTGTTCGAAGATTTATTGAGCTAGGGAACCATGGCTTGTATGGTTCTTCTCCCCGAAAGAATGGAGAAGAAGAGCAGTTCTCAGCCGCATAAGCTTAGCCGTACAGCATTTTATGCGGCAAGTTCCTTCCTTGCCGCATAGCCCTTGTTGTATGACTTGGCCGCATGGCCTATGCAGCGTGAACTTTATCTTTTCAGCCGCATGAGTCCCCCAGCCGCATTAGGACCCGAGTCTTTCCAGCGCATGGGACCCAATTCTTCCTGGCCGTAAGGCCAGTGATTCTCCTGCCGCATAAACCCAGCCGCATGGCCTTGCTCGGATTCTGAATCGCATGTACCATGATTAAATCCAGCCGCATGAACTCGATCACTTAGTCGCATGACCCGTCTTGCTGAGCCGCTGAGACTCAGTCACCCTGGCTGCAAAAGGACTATTCTCCCTGAGCCGCACATACCCTGTCTCTCTCTTCCCTCCCCAGCCGTGGACTTTCCCCCCACAGCTGCATATGCCTCCAGTCATTCCCAGCCGCATGAGGTCCTTTCCTTCCCTAAGCCGCATGCGCTCTCCTTTACTGGCATGGGACCCCGTAATCCTGAGCCCATGCGCCCTTCCTACTTGGGCCGTATGTGCCCTTAGGCCCTTAGCCGTATTAGCTCGAGCCGCATGGCTCTTTCATAAGCTATGTACTTTATGATTTAATTGTTATTATTATGCTCATATCTTGTAATCCTTAGTATAACTTGGGTCTCTTGATAGAATGCTTGTACGATGTTATCCTATACATGCCATGAACACGACAGTGACCCGTAGGAGTGCACTCTTGACAAGTAACATGACATGACATGATAGTGGCCGTCGTAGCGTACTCCTGACAACTATACCTAACATGATAAATCTTAAATTATTTTTGCGACGGCTAGCATGACATGACATGACAAGAATGAATGACCTGGACACCGTGGGCGATTGTGCTTGTACAAATAAACCAGTTTCATCTCGCATCATATCTAGAGAAGGGACCCTGAGTACCATGGTCAGGGGTACCTACTGAATTCAACTAAGGCTAATGACTAGAATAATCCAGTAGTCATGAAGATTTTCCAGCTACAGACAATCCTGTTATCTGGGCGCTCAAGTGGACTTGTAGCCTGCCGACGAGTGGACCATTTCCAACACACTGCCATGTGTTGCACCCTCCATGAACATGATATTTCAACCTGGATAATCTGGATAGTCTGCAGGGCTTGTGGCTATGGAACAATCTCATTGCATCTTGTTAGTAACTAGGCTGTGATAACCCTAGTTAGTTAAAGTATCAAGCCGTACTCATTTCTTGGCCGTGAAATGATTGGATGAGTTCAACCAGTCTAGTCTTGTCCCGATCCTGTACCAATTGCTACGTGGCCAGATTGCTTGTGTTTATCTTACCGATAAATGGTGAGAAACCAAGTTCTGTTCAGATGAAGGGTTACAACCCTGGTCCTTGTTTGGTTTACGGGTTGTAACCTGGTTACCTGAATAGTCCCATGGTTACCTCATCATATATCATCCTGCCATGCTTTTCTATATTTTATGTCTTATTTATATAATTATATTCTTGTGCTAATTGCTGGTTTTAGTTTCTAGTGAAGCTTTCTTGTGGAACTTGCTCTTTCTGGGATCTGATCCAGCTGGTCTTGTATGGCCAGATACCGGAGTAGCTCCAGAGGATCTACCGACTTTCCAGCCGATGGTGACCACTAGACGGAATCCTGGCAACGAGTGAGTTTATTTTTGGCTATCCCACTCTATTGTAAATTTATTATTACTTTGAGGCGTTTAGCCTGCGAGCACTTGTTAGCTCGTATTGTACATCTTATTTACTGTCTGCCTACAGGCTGTAACATGGTTGACAGATCCTAGGATTGATCATGTATGACAAACTCTTGCAAGTCTTCATTTTTTAACGACTAGCTTCATGATCAGCTAAATATGTAATATTTGGGACGCCTTACTATTGTATATTTGGTGATCTTACTTCTTGTATTAATGTGTGTTAGAATCTCATGAGGAGAGAATGGATCAATATAAACGGAGTTCCTCCATGAAGCAAGCTGCACTTGCCTAAGCTCTCTTCCTGGTAGGTGAGGAAGTAATGGTGGAGAAAAAAGAGTAATTAAGAGAGAGAAAGAGTTGGGCTAATAAATGGGGATGGTGGTGGTAGGTAAGGGTTCTCCCTTGGTTCATGATGAACCAATAAGTAACCCAAGCCGAACCAAGCCAACCCAAACAAGGCGAACCAAGCCAGGAGACATGCAATACGAGTCAAGATACGTATACGTATTCCAAATACGTAATACGAACTATAGGCATTACAGGTATCGGTCGGTTTCGGATTGGGACAAGCTAAATCGTATCGGTATCGGCCGTATCGGATCGGCATCGGCCGATACTTTAAAGCATGTTGTACGACATGGACATGTTAAGCAAAGCAAAGTCTTTCCAAATAAGGGCCCAAACAAAATCATCCCCTTCACTTCTATTATCACTCTAAACCTTCTTTGTAGGCCATGACATGAGTGAGTCTTAAGTATCAAACTTCAATATCCACCTATCACATAAAATTGCTAATAAATTTTACAAAAAAAATTGTACTCTATTTTAAGACTGCTAGTTGATGTTGATGATACATCACATTATTGCTAGAAAGCTTTTTTAGCCCCTAGATAAAGGGAATAAAGTAACAATAAGCATCTTAAGCAGACAATTGAATGATTGTCAGCATCAACATTTGTCTTTTTAGTGGCCTTTTTTTGCAAGAAAGTACTTCGTTCCATTCTGTTCACGTAGTCGCTGCCACACTTGAGACTTATAACTGTACCATGTTTATAGTTGTGCCATTTTTGTGCAAAAATAGAATCGCCACGCTTGGTTTCTAGTGTATTAAGCTATAAGAAAATATAATGGTAGGTATGATGTCTTTTACTTCTTTCAAGTGGTTAACACGTACATAAGTTAAAACTTGAGTTCTACTCTAAGCTATATTTTGCAGATAAAGTCACAACTTACATATCTTTCAGATGTTCATCACATTAAACTGGCAGCATCATCCAGTTATAACTTCGACTAGAAAATCCACTATTTCATGTATGATGTCGCAATCAAGAGATTAAAACTATACAACAAGTATTTGGTTCGATACTATATTTCAAGAATAGTTTAAAGAACTATTTGAGCAGAGAAACCACTTGTTAATAGTTTGCGGGGAAGTAAAAATTGTAAAAGATTGAACATTCTGTATTATAAACTGGAGATAGCGTGTCATAAATTTGTAACCAAGTAAACCATTGAACATTATTTCAAGAACACATGACATGCAACCTATCTATCTTTTACCAAAATGAATGCAGTAGAACACAGGTCTTTTATAGAAGAAAGGGACGTCTCGTGAGAAACAGTATTCAATGGTGTCACTCTAAAAACATAAATATAGAGAAACTCAAGAAATATTAATTGACTACAACAATCTTTGCATCTCGAAACCCGCATTGCAAGTTCCTTCTTTTGAGAATGCACAATTTTGAGACAATATATTTCGACTGGCCAAACTAAAATGCTTGCCCAAAAAATTATACCTTATAACATTGGCTAAGAATTGGTAACAAACAACTACCAAACTATCTCATATTAGCGACGCCAAATGACGTCGCTAAACAGCCACAAAATGTCGCTAAATGAAAATAGCGACGTATTTAGCGACGTTTAGGGCATGTCGCGTTCTTCATGGTCGCTATTAGGAAAATGTCGCTATTCGTCGCCAGAGCGACGTAGATCGGTGAAGCATTACGTCGCTAGTATTAACGACTTTTACCGACTACAACGTTGCTAATTAGCGATGTAACCTTTCATTGCTGATTTTTGCTGTCCGTTCAATTTTAGCGACGTTAAATTAGTGATTAGCGACATTTTTTTACTCCATATCTGAGAATTTTTTGGCCGCCATATCATTATTTTAGCGACGTTATGATACTTGAATACCGACGTCCAGATATTAGATTAGATGACCTGTACAGTTTGCCACATCAACACATCTTCGACATTCTGTAACGATTAGCGACGTTTGGTTCTCAGGTTTGCGACGTGCTTGCGACGTAAGTGTGCATCGCAGACCGTCGCTAATTCCAAAAAAATTTATAAAACAAAACGGCAAACTGTATGCATTTGACATAAATAACAGTTACATTAAAAATATTGTACCTGCATTTAGAGTTTCAGTTTGCAAATAATAGACCCGGAGCAACCCTCCGTGGAATTCCCTGGGTTCGTCGACCCCTTCGGTGGAACACTCAACACCGGTAAACCAATATAAAGACAAATAATAATAATGCACTACCAATAATCAAATAAATAAAATCAAACGGTCAGAAAGACAAGAAATAGTCGGGTGGATACAAATCTACTACCAAACGGCTATAAAAAGTGTGTCCGATAATTTCAACATAACATAACACAAATAGTCATACCCGGATAAAATAAATACATAAACTAACATATACATAATGATCCAACAATGGGTCACCAACACAACAAATGAAAAAAGTCCAATAAAGGACTACACCTGGTCAGGAGGAGGAGGAGGAGGAGTAGGCAGTGCCTGCTCCTGGGACACCAGGAACCTATACTGCTCGGGGTCATCACCGACGATGACCCATCAGTAGGATGAAGAGGGGGCAGTAGAACCGCTGCAGTCGGTGTGGATGTCGAAGCATGACCAAAAAGTGTCCGCTCTATGGCCAGCAGTCTGGAGTTGGTGGACGCCTAACAGCCGCCAGCCTTGAAACCTGCTCGCCAATGGCCATCTGCGTCCCCTGCACCGCCTGAACGGCACGATCTGTTATCTCGCCCGTCTCCCTAATGGTTCGCTCGAGCATATCAAATCGTACGGTGAGCGCCATCGTCCGTCTGCGGCTAAGACTGGGGCTGCTCCATCCTCCTTAACAGCTCATCATGCAGTAAGCTGGCAACAGTTACCCCACTCGGACCGACTCCTCTGAGGGATGTAGGGAATGCACACTGGCAGAGGTGGCTCTGGATGACTGTGTCGCCAAAGGTGTTGTAGGATCCCATACCGTAGTACGTACCCCTCTGAAGACCACCAACGACGGTCATCCAGAGCTCGTCCATCGTCCGAGCAGGAGGGGCTGCACGGAAGTACCTGCCCCTCCTCCGCAGATGCACTAGTAAGCTCACGCTCTAGCCTAAGATACTCATCCTAAAAAGTACGCATCTCGATAAGCATAATATTTACTACCAACCTAGTTGTTCCACGTCTATGGATATTTTGCATATTTCTTAAGTTATGATAAAGTTATTGACACGTAAAGTAATACTTACATAGCTCTGCGTAGCCCGATCATCATGACCTTTCCGTCCTTCCGATGGGTTGCCAGGAAGGCCGTCACCATGTTGGGGTTAACACCCTTCTTTACCTGTTATAATAAAATTTGTCATTGAAATTAAACATTCTATTACTACTTTTATTAAAATAATATATTACAGTAAAACACGTACCAGGCGACAGAAATGTTCTATCATGGGAATCAAGCCACCACACCACTTTCTGCCTTCGTCCTAGCCACCTTCGCTTCCCCGATAGTTTCTTGTACCTAGGAGCATTGAATCTAGCCTTCATGGCAGTCTACTGCTTGGGCGTGATCCAACCTTGGATCCCTTTTTGGAACGACCTCGAGCCTTCTGGTCATCGATCGCATCTCGGATCAACTTGGCGGCAACGGTAGGAAATTGCTTCTCAATCGTCTCAGCCCGGTGTGGTATAAAATATTTTCTACAAGAATTAAATTAGTTAGCTATACAATATGCATAAAATATGATTTATACTAAAAGCAATATACTTAGTTACCTTGAAGTGGGCAAACCAGAATGCCTTCCTCTCGTCCGAGGCATCCGAGTAGTTGATCCAAGGCCCGCTGTAGTTGGATATCAGAAATAGCCCCAATGCCCTCTGAACCGACGGGGACGATATCTACACAACGATAATTAAATTTATTAACATATAGACATAAGTATGAATAAATGTTAACTAATTAACTTACTTTGTAGGCCCGTCGGGCCAAATCTCCATCCTCGTCTCATCCGGAGGGGCGTGGGGGATCGCTCGGATCATATGTAGACGGCATAGGTGCGAACTCCTCCACCCGTTCCTCCTCCACCATAGTACCGTCAGTAAGAGAAATGCTGCTGGATGGGCTAGGATCAGGCCTGGAACTACCCGTCCCGGGAGTGCTACACGTATCGTCGATGCAGACGGTATCCGAGTGGCTGGTACACTGGAGTACTATGAGACAAGGAACCGACACCGTCATCCATTAACACTACCACTCCATCCACCAGTGGAACCTCTACCTCCGCGGATACTCCTCTACTGCCACGGGGGTACGATCCTCTCCGTCCTGCCATACCTGATAGAAATAGATATCTACAATATAATAATCATATTTAATATATCACAGGTTATAAAGATAGACCCAGAGCAACTCTCTGTTGAATTTGTAGATAATAAACATGCATTTAACATATCATGGTTTATAAAAATACACCTGGAGCAACCCTCCGTTGAATTTCTAGATAATAACCAAGTCTAGATAATAAACTCTATAAACATCCAGAAACATCCAAAAGTAAAATAAATCCAGAAACTAAAATAAACATCCAAGTCTAGATAATAACATCCATAAACATCCAAGTCTAACCCAGAAATAAGTCTACCGAAACAAAGCCGGTCAAAATCAATATCCGAAACAAAGCCAAGTCTAACCCAGAAATAAGGACAGTAGTCTACTGTCCTCTATGCAGGCGGGGAGATCTCCCTCCTTAGCTAATGCGCATAAGTAGGATCTGCCGCAAGATCAATATCCAGAGGATGGATGACTGGAACTCCCAGTACAACTGTCCTCTGGTGCCACCTCCTCCTTCACAGCAATCTCAGCTTTAGGAATCACTACTCCTTAATAGTAGAAAGTTCTTCCTTGATCGTCATCTCTGCAGTAGGTACCAATACCGACTCAACAGCGGAGGAAGCACTACCTCCTCAGCAGCAGGTGCCTCTCTCAAGCGACGTCCTCGGGTCATAGGTGCCATCTGGTAAGATGATGGAAACATAGAGATTAATTAAGGATTAAACAAAATGACAATATTAGACGTATAATGTGGAAGATATTTTATATTTTATTTTACTTTCAATCATCTTCTAAAAATTCATCTTCTCCGTCCTCATCTTCTTTTCCTCCTCATCTTCACTTTCATCTACTTTGTTTTCCTCTTCGGATACTTCTACCTCTTCTACACGATTAGACGTGTAATATAGAACTTTCGTTATGTCCACGTCAACTTTATTTGTTATGTGAGGTAGCTTATCCTCCTGATAAACTATTTTGTCAACATCGTAGGTATTTCTGGCTTTAATCTTGCATACTGTCCACCAATCCAACCTAGTTTTCCTCGTCTAGGATAAGTAGTGAAGTAAACTAGTTGAGCCTGACTTGCTAGGACAAATGGTTCGTATCCTTGACATTGACGGTGGTAGTTAATATCCACAAGACCATGCTTGTCAATTTTCCAACCTTGATCTTGGATCGGATCGAACCAATCACACTTGAACAACACGATCTTAGCTGGCTCTATGCCTAGTTATATGCCAACTCCATAATCTCTGTAAGGTTCCATTGAAATCATTGCCCGGATCTACATCTTTGTAGTTTGTAGATCGGATACACAAACTATTTTTGGTCGAATCAAGATCTGGAAAGTTCTTTCTGATCGGAGCATTTGTTGACTTGAACCTAAACATTCATACAATAGCTTGGCTATATTTTGATGGAATAAATAGGCCCCTTAGCTAGAGTTCTAATAGGCTCATTCTCTAGTATTGCGTTCGGACGATCGACCTAAATACCATAAGATAAGAAATTAAATTCAGCATTTCGTTAATTATTGTGCAAAGTGTATATACGAGAAGTAATTACTATGCATCATCTTACATATGTACTCAACCATGTTAGAAAATGACGTCTCATTTTCTGTTCCAGTTCTTCATCCGTTATGTACTGTCTACTCGACCACACCTCGTCATTAAATGTGCTGAAAATAACAACACATATACCAATTAGTGTAATAATAATATTGGATACTATTACATGCATAGATGATATAAATGTGGACGTATTAGTTACTCACCCCTTGAACTTCTCCACTTCATCCTCATCGCAGTTGAGCAATATATGTAACGGAGTAGCCTTTAGTTCCTCGTCATTCAGATATATTTTCTTCATTTCCCCGGAAGGCTTTCCGAAACCATTGAAGACTTTCAGTATTGCATCATTAGATTCAAGATATCCATCGTCATTCCTGGGAGCTCTTGTTCTATTAGTAGCAACTTATGGCTTGAAATACATTGAGCAGAACTTTGTAATCTCCTCGAGAACATTGGCTTCACAAATAGAACCCTCGACCCGAGCCTTATTTTTTACCTTTCTCTTTAGGTGGTTCAAATGCCGCTCAAACGGTTACATCTACCGATAATCGATGGGCCCACCAACACGTGCCTCGTAGTATAGATGAATTGGAAAATGCTCCATGAGTTGAAGAACCCAAGAGGAACACCCTCTCAACCTGCAACGTTACTTCAATGTCCTTCTCTTGCTTTTCTAGACGATCGACAAGCAACTTAGTAGAACAAAGATCTCTGAAGAATATGCTCGACTCTGTCAATAGATCCCAAATGACCGACAGTAATAATTCATAAATGCTATCGAAATTAACCTCTCCATAAAATGACAGTCATGTCTCTTCATACCCGTCAGTTTATTGTCCTTCGGTTCGACACATCTTCTTAAATTCGACACATATCTGTCCGAAAATTTTAGGTCCTGAATCTACATACAAAGTCTCACTTTATCCTCCCTATCTAGTGAGAAAATTGCCTTAGGCTGCTTATACTTCCATTGCCTTCCTTTATCAAATGCAACGTAGGACGTCTGCATATATCTTCTAAGTCTAACCTGGCCTTGGGACTGTCTTTCGTCTTTCCCTTTATGTCCATAACAATATTGATTATGTTTCAAACACATTCTTTCGATATACATGACATCAAGGTTATGTCTGATCAGATTGGTCCAATGAGGTAGGTCCCAGAATATACTTCTTTTCGTCCAATTATGAGTGTGGCAAATTCATCACACTTGTATCCCTTTGTAGGCTCTTCGATAGCACTTGGAAAATCCTTGACCTCCTTCCATATCGTGCCTCTGGTCCACCTTGGTGGTGGATTGGCCTTTTCTACAATGTCGGCACGAAATGCATTCACGTTCCTCCAGAATGGATGGTCCTTCGGCAAGAACTGTCGATGACAATCGAAGAAGCACGATTTTTCTCCTAATTTTAAACGAAAAGCCTTCGTGTGGTCCATGGAATACGGACATGAGACACGACCATGAGTGCTCCATCCAGATAACATTCTATATGTTGAAAAGTCGTTGATGGTCCACATCAGTGCGACCCTCATCTAAAAATTTTTTTCTAGAAACATCGTAGGTGTTGTCACCTACTTCCACAGCTGATTTAACTCATCTATCAATGGCTGTAAATACACATCGATGTTCCTCTTTAGATTGTTTGGACCCGGATAATAACGTAAAAAATATATACGGTCTTCATACACATCTAAGGCGATAGATTGTACGGATGATCACAGCCAACACGAATACTGGAAGCCCGAAAGTTCGAATGGGTAAAACCGTCGGAGGAGAGACCTAATCTAACATTACGCGGATTCGAAGCAAAATATGGATAGTCTCGATCAAAGTGCTTCCATGCTTTCCCATCAGATGGGTGATCCAACTCCTTCGATCTATTCCCGTCTGTGCCAGCTCATATTTTCTACAGTCTCCTTCACCATAACAACCTCTGTAATCGCAGCATCAACGACAAGTAGTTCATCGAATCGATAGGCTTCCTTGCACCGGGAGTCCTACTTGAACTTGTTTCCTTGTAGCGATCAGCACCATAAAATCTGCACACGTCTTCATCCTTGTCGTCTTTATAGTACAACATGCACCCGTTGCGACATGCATCAATTTTCTCGTATTTCATCCAGAGAGATCTCACTATCCTCTTAGACCGGTAGAAGTCTGCTGGTAACTTTGCACCTACCGACAAGATCTCTATAATCAACTTGATGATTTGGTTGTAGCATTCTTGAGACATGTTAAAATCAGACTTGATGCTCAGCAGTCTTGTAAACACCTCCAATAATGAATGATCCTCACAACCAGGATACAAAGGAGTCCTTGCATTCTCCAACAACTCCATGAACTTTGCAGCATCGGCATTCGGTGCCTCCTCTGCCGTATCATGATTGTCTGGATCAAACTAGGCCCTGTAGCATCAAAAACCATGTGCACGCACCCTTCATCGTAATCAGCATGGTCATGGACATCCATATACGAGAAATTAGGCTCCAGTTCCGATGCTAAAGGCACAAGTTCTCCGTGTGACGTCCACTGATAGTAATTCGACATAAAACCTCTCGAGTACAAATATATGTCACATCCACTTCTGGCTGATATTTTATGTTGTGACATCTCACACATGGACACTTAATTTTGGTACGGTATGTACCGAGGGAACGCCTTGGCGAATTGCAGGAATTGCTCTACACTTGTATAAATTCATCCACACACCGCACATGTCATCAGGATGACGATTATACATCCACGAACGAAGCCATAGATAGTAATTCATATCCATTTGACAATAATTCTGCAAAGATATACACATTATTCGAGTAAACTATACACTCTAGAGGATACTTTATAGATACTAGGATAGTCATCAATAATTTATATCCATTTGCTCTAGAGGATACATTATCGAGTATACTATACACTCTAGACAATAATTCCCCAATATCTTAGGATACTTTGTACACTTTAGATGATACTTTATAGGTACTACGACTCTATACACTCTAGGTACTAGGATACTCTATACACTTCTTTGGATACTCTGTACACTCTGGGTACTAGGATACTCTATACAATAGATTGATTTTCTTCTTTTACATGCTTTAACAACCTTATTATATTTAAACCCTTGCTGATTTGTATGTTTTAAACCTTGTTATGAATGTGTATAATCCATTAGTAGCACACAAATAAATGTGCATTTCATATATGAATATAAGGTATTACAATTCTTTTTTTAGGCATTACATACAGATATTTGTATAAATCACATCGTAGTACCCAAAAATATCATAAACATATCAACTATCAAATAAAGGATATTTTTGTGCCATAATGTGCACAGTGTGTGTGTCCATGTGTCCAAAAGAATCAAAGTGTCAAAGTGTTATGTCTTGTGTGTGTCAGATCTGGATCCACGTGTGTGTCAAAGTGTCAAAGTGTCATATGTTGTCAAAGTGTCAAAGTGTCAAAGTGTGTGTGTGTCAAAGTGTCCACATGTGTGTCAAAGTGTCCATGTGTCAAAGTGTCAAAGTGTTGTGTCCTATGTCAAATTATCGTGTCCGAAAGACGGTTAGGTTTACCTAGTCGGGGTGGAAAGGAGGAGTAGGAGGACTTGAGGGAGGGGTCGATGACGGAGCACGTCGGAGGAGGAGGGCTTGCTTGGGTCGCCAGGGGGTAACGGGGTCATGGGCTCGTCGAGGGGTCGTGGGTCAAAGGTCTCTCGTCGGAGAGTCGTGAGGTCGCTGGGCTCGTCGAGGCTCATCGGGGTTCAACGAGGGGTGGGGCTCGATCAGGGGGCTCGCAAACGAAGTGGTCGGGGGAGAGGAAGGGCGCAAAGAAATTTTTTGGAAAAATGAAAACTCGAACCAGCGCCCAGAACCCTATTATCTAATAATTTAGCGACGAAGAAGGCGGACGTCGCTAAATGTCGTTATTTTTAATATTTTATCGACGTTTACATACTACTCTACGACTTCTTATTTTCATAAATTTAAGGTCGCAAAATCGCTGGACATCGCAAACAGTGACGTCTTGCGACGTTTTTCTGTAACGTCGCTAATATACAAAATATTGGCGACGTTTCTTCTTGCTCGCGCTAATGTTGTCGCTGATTTAGCTTATTTTGGTAGTACAAGGTATCGATCAAAATCAGCTGGAGTTGTCCACACACTTCACCAAAAATAACAATCATAAATAAATATTAGAGTAGATATATGGGTGACACATGATTCTTGCATCTATGTTAAGAAATGCCTGAAATTCTTCTCCACAATTTAGGAGATGAAGATTTTTGAAATGTCCCCTCCCGATAATTTAAAAAATGCACATAAACCACAACAACAGTTGTGGTTGCTGCGGAGAGCGTACTTTTGTGCCTCGGTCTTCGCCATGGCCAGCGCTTCCAGATACATCCCTAGCATCTTTCCTTCGTTCTTACATCTGCTAGGCCCCCTCGATCTTGCTGGGTATCGATGCTGATATGAGATCACAACAAAAAATAGATGGCGGAGCTTCATATGAAATTATAAATTTTTAATATAAGGATAATAATAAAACCCTTAGATTTGTACTTCAATATAAAAATTGCATAAAGTCAGCAACACATACCATATAACCGCTCCGACGGATCTAGGGTTAGGGTTTGAGGGTTTGAGGTTTAGGGAATAAGGTTAGTGTTAGGGTTTAGCGTTTGGGGGTTTTGGGGACAACATTGGGGAATAAGGTTTTACGATTGGAAAGGATATGTAGGCAGACAAGAAAATAAGGAGGAAGAAGGGATGAGGAGGAGAGGAAAGTCGGGTTTTTGGGTGATTAGTCTATTATTTCATTTGTTATAGTATAAATTTCAGTTTTACATAGTTTATCATACATACAAAAAAAAGATGACATCCATAAATAAAAAAATTATGACGTTATCTTTTTAATCGTCATCTTAGAGTATTTATCATGGCATTATATTTTTTCATTGTCATTGATAAAGTTATTAATGACAATCATGAAATGTGTCAACATTAAAAGTATCATTAATGACATTTTGAAAAGAACGTCATCTATAAAGTGTCATTGTTAATATTTTTATAGCAGGAGCTGAAGGTAGAATCCTCAGGAATTTTGTTTAATTGTTCAAAGAGGGCAACGTGTTATCGGTGACGGTAATAAAAATATATTTTTACTTACTCATTCTGAACATGATCTTTGTAATATTTCTCTTCAAGTCAGAAGCATTAGAAATTGTTGTTTGTTAGTAAAGGCTGAAACATGCTAAGGGTGAAGGTACATAAAATAAAAGTTCTTTGTTCTATCTTTCTAAGTTTGATGTTTTATAAATCTCATTTTTTCAAATTCATGTATATAATGGATGTTTATTGAGAATAATGGAACTATTTCAAATGAAATTTATTCTGAAGTGCTATTACTAAGCCGAAATCAAGAAGTACAAATTGCTACGAATATGTGGAAAGTAATTTTTCACATTTACAATTAACATATTCTATTTATTTTGATTACTAAGTTTCGTTGGACAAATATATAAGTCTGTGAGCTATCATTCTTGGTTTCTGTATGTAGAATATGGTGATAATGGATAATATTTTACTTATCGGTTTACGTGTTTGAACCTTAAATGACTATATTATCACAATATTGGAATTTATAGTCAGAAAGAAATCACAACATTGTTTTATCATAATATTTAAAGAAACTTTGTCTTTGCTTAAATTATGTGATGCTATAAATTTTTTGACTCACTAAACAATTTAGTCACAAGAAAATAGTTAGTGAAATTGCAAATTCTTAAATAGCCCTAAGCGACACGGTATTTAATCGTCCCGTTGTGGACCTCTGCTAGCTGGGTACCGGCCCCACATCCAAGCCAAGTTAATCACACTTGATAGACTAAAGATTTCTTAAGGTTGATTAGCAAAATCACTTAAACTATTATTTAGTACTTTAGACTGTCATTTTGGCAAACATGTCTAGTAAAGATAAATCTTTAGAGCCATGAATAAAAGATACCGTATCTAATTTAAGAGGTGATATAGTCAGATGATTTTTGACTTACTATCATAAGGCTTATCAACAATTAATGGAATCACATTTTTAAATGAATTCTGATGACACATAGTACGATCTAGGAGTAATCCAAACATCTGGCTTAGTCAAACCAAAAGTTTCTAAAGAAATGGACTACAATGGTTCACAAATTTTAAGAGTTTTCTTTGTCACTATATGACATTTTTCTTCTGATATAAAAATACTAAGATCATTAAGATCCAGTGTATGATTTCTCCTGTGGAACAACTTAGATACTCATAAATTGATATATCCTTGTGACAAACTAGCATAGCCAGGAGTATCAAAGAAATTTGAAATAGTATATTCAAATATAGTTTTTGCTGAAGTTGAATGGCTCAGAAATCTTACTATGTATATATCAAATAGACCAAGGCCGATTTTACTCGTGTTATGACTTCATGACATACTGAAACTGAATATATCAAGCATATACATGACCTAATATATATATATACATATATATAATATATAATATATATATATAATATAAATATATATATATCGTACTTGTTATTTTTTATAATTTATGCTAAAGAACTGCTAAGGCATGATCTTGTGAATTTCAAGACGAACAGGTAAATTGCAGCTGCATTTCAAGACTTAAAAGAGCATAAAAAGGCAAAATTGTGGTTCTTGACTATAAAGTCATAAAGAACTTTATAGATCTCTTGACGAAAAGTCTGTTTACTCTTAACGAAGAGTCTGTCTAGGACGTTGATCCTAGAATCATCGAGAGGTGTAGCTCCCCTTCCCAAAATTTTTGAAATAAATTTCTATTTATTTATGATTTAAATGGTGATTTTTATTATTTTATAAATAATTACTTAGTTATTTATTATGGTAGATGACTTTAGCCATGGGGAGTTTTGAAGTACAAGGCGCTAGAAATCATGAAACGGATAGTGCAGTGGCGTGCTTTGAATAGTGTTTTAGCCATGGTAAAGGAGACCTGTCCATTAGTGTCATAATTAGAAAAACCAGGCCAAGTTGTGAAAGACCATTATAAATAGTTTAATTATTTATTATTAATATTATTTGACGTTTAAGCGACCCGGGTACCAAACTGGTCCGGACTTGACCCGAACCAAACTCGGGCCCATGTAATGTTTGTAGAGCGACCAAATACGTTCGCGATAATAGATGTGTTGTATGAACGTGTGTACTTCGTAATTTATGTAGTGCTGTAAAATGTTTTATATATATAATAATTGCCATATAAAATATCAATAATGTTTTATTTGATAATTATAGTAAATATTTCCTTAAAACATGTATTTTGGGATTTTGAGATTTATGTAGGCTATATAGGTATATACTTGCCCATATATATAGTATGTTCCTGATATACAAAAATTAGGCTTTGTATATATATATATATATATATATATATATATATATATTTTTTTTTTGTATATATATATATATATATCTTATATATATATATATATTTTTTTATATATATATATATTTTTTTAATATATTTAATATATATATATATATATATATATATATATATATATATATCTATATATATATATATATATATATAAATTAGTATATAAATTAATAATTCTATATT